>CAHIKZ030001074.1:520000-620724 GCA_903632075.3 Acanthosepion pharaonis
ATATTTTTCTTGTCAATTTTCAAGAACAAAAAAATGTATAAATTCACTTTCATCATATGTTTAGGTTTTATTCCAATTTTAATCATCACTTTTTAAAACATTGCTGAGGAGTGAAAGTAATTAAAATAATAGCAGTAGAAAAACCATCGTTTTGATACTCCATTTTTTTTTCTTTATGGGCACAAAGATCCATATTTACCAGACTGTCCTTTGATGAAACAATGGAGTTGCTATTGCTGTAAATGGAAGAGCAGATGCTTGCTCAATCTTGTCAGTTATCAATATCACATCTTAATTTTAGATGCAAAATGAAATATCTGTCCAACATCAAATATCAATTTTTAATGTTTAATAATTGTTAGACAATCTAAAAATTTATTTGATTATCTAATCCGACATGTCCAAACTTTTTCCAAAGAGGGTCAGATTTAATAAATATGAATGAGGTCCAACCATTCTGCTTGGTATTCTTTGAATCATTAAAATTAAATTCAAATGAACTATCTTATCAAAATTTGATTGCAAATGGCATATTTTCATTTCTTCACATGGATAAAAAATAAATTTAAACAGGTTTTATCAAAAATATGTCTGAGAAAAAAGAATTTCCATGAAGCTATAATATATCTCAGGTTAATCTTAAACATTTCACATTATTGGTAATTAATGTTGTCAACTTTTAAGTTAAAAATATTCATATATATTCAGGGTTTCTGTTTTGCCTGATTTAAACAATATTTAAATGAATTCATTCAGGAATATAAATTCAAGAATATAAGACTACCTGTGCTCTCAACCACTGTTTGGTCTCTGTAAACAAATATCAAGGAGTGAATGTCAGTAGGTGTAATTTTTTCATACTGTAATTCAATGATACAGCTCTTTGAATGAACTTTCATGCCAGATGCTTTTTTGCCAGCTTGATATCCATAACAAAGCAAAAAAAATATGGGCTGACAAGTTCAACATTGACTGCCATGCAACAACCCTTTGCTTTTGACATTGTGGGCCAATTTAATTATAGCTGTCATATGAAGGTAAGCATCCAAAGAAAAGGGATTTAATTTCAAAACCCATCAAAGGTAAATTCTTCATTTCCCATGTCTGTTACTAATAGCCATAGAATGACTGCAGTCTGTAAATTGCAATAAAAAGCAACTAAAATTAAGATGAAAAAAATGCTTATTAATTAAGAAATTGAAAGCAAAATATCAATTCTTAAATACATTAAAATTCCAAATCAAATTTTTATAAATCAATGGAAAACCCATGGTATCCAGTATTTTTTTAATCAATTTTTTTGCAACACACTGACACATGTTGAAATCCACACTGTATTTAGTCTTGTTGAAGTTCTCGCTAACATTTTTTGTTGAGATTTACAAACTCTGTTTCACTCAATTTTGCAAATCAATCTTTGAAATATAAAAAATTTAAAGAAAAGATATGCAATAAACAATATTGAATTTTTATTAAATAATTATTTCTTATTTTAATCATTAAATTGGTTTTAAAATAGTGGGAGTATTTTGTATGTTAAATTATAAAACTTAATTTTTCAAAATAACTGATGTAAAAACCAACTGTACTTTGTACCCACTTACCTGTTTGCACTTCTTCCAAAAATTTGGTTTTCATCAGTCAATATATGGCTGTTTTACAGGGTTTGATGGACATACTAACAGAAATCATAGAATTATATATATATATATTTCAGAAATCCTATTATAATTATACTTGTCCTTCTCTTCATTAATTTGAACAATGGTTATGTCCTGCCAATACCTCATAGATAATGATGGACATTTGTTTTTATTTTTGAAAAAGAAAAATCATAAAAACTAATTCAGTTTTATGCTATGAGTAATCTCTTTTACATTGACCTTTACAGTGCCAGTGGATTAGTGGATTTTATACTCACTAATCTGAAAAAGTTATTAGATTTTAAACATCTTATTGATGTTTTGTTATCACAACATTCTGGTTTGATAAATGCATAGACAAGATAAAATTGTTTGAAATCAAAATAAAAAATGTAGCTTCCACTGAAATTCAAACTTGTATCCCAGATTTTGAAAGTCCATTTTTTATGGATGTCAGTTTAGTTATGGAAGCCAGATTAAACCACAAATCATTCATCAGATTCACCCTTCTTTCCAATTCTTAACCACATTGTTTTTTTTTTGTTACCTGGGAGAAGTCATCTTGAACTATCAAAAGCCAACAATTTTTTCTTCAAGTCTGGTTAGAAGTAAGTCAAAAAAATGAAATTCATTTGGCAAGAGCTTTTTTTGTAAACATTGTAACTTCATCCTTATGGGCTACCGTACAATGAAAAATATTGATTTTATTTTTCTCCCTTCACAGTAGGATTAAATAAGATAAGTAGGAAAATCTTTATGATTCAAACATGGTTTGATGTTTTAACTTTGTTAAAAAAAAAATTAAAGTGAAATTTTAAAATTCTGTTTTTATTCCATTAATTTGGGAAACATCACATGTTTATTTTATGACATTAGTCTATATGAGTTTAGGTTTCAATTTTTAAAATTTTATGTTTTCATTGGTTGTGTGCGCGTGCGCGCTTAATTCTTGACATATTAGCATAATTTTAGTGTGTTAAAAATTGTGTATATAAATCAGAATTCTTATAGTCCATAATTTTAACAAATTGTCATGATGAGGAAATGTTCATACAACAAATTAAATGATCTGACATGAAATAATACACAAAAATGTTCAAAACAAAGGGAAGAAAGTTCATTGATCACGGAATGGATTTATGATTTGTATATGTTTAAAAGTAGATGAAGAGAGATATTTTGAAATACTTATCTTTCTGGATTGAGGAGAGAAAATTCTTTGAAGTGCTGCATGCTCAGTAGATGCTGATAACTGACAAGTAATTTCATACTGTCAAGTACTTCAGCGCTGGTTGTGAGGAACTGAAACAAAACCTCTCACATGACTTCAGATATTCTCTCCTGATTCGTTTTTTCCTCATTTTATATCAAAAAGAAATTCATGTAGGCTTGCTACTTTCTTTTATTCTCGCTTGGTTGGGTAATTTCTGTGAAATCAAGATTTTCATTAGACAAAAAACAATTTCACACAAGCTTGTGAATTCCTTTCCTTCTTCTCAATTTACTGGTCAACTTGTGTGAAGACAAGGTTTCCATTGGTCTAAAGAAAATTTTGCATAGGCTTGCGAATTCCTTTCCTTCTTCCTCAGTGGGTGAAAGGAGTTATTTTGCACTCACTACAATAGAATGAGACCTGTGATCTTTAAAAAAAATGTGGGAGAGATTGCTTAGCACACCCGGTTATGGTACATGGTCAGTTCCCATTTTATATGACCTGACACCATGAGGGACATCCAGAAATTGCTTGGTAGGGAACTAAACCGAAGACATTAGGGCATATCTTTCAACCTGTGCTTTATTGACCACCACTCAAGTTTGGAAAACAATTTAGAAAATTAAAAAAAACAAAACAAGGTTTATGAGTGATAACAAAAAAAAACTTTATTAAGAGCTACAAATGACAGGAAATTGTGAAGAAACATGATCTTCAACGTCCTGAATGGACACGGCACAAAGATGAACACCTCGTATTTACATGATTAAAAAAACTTTTCGAACGTTGCGTTTTCTAAGGTAATACGGAGTTATCTACCTTGAATGAAAAAATGATTGAGAGTAACTTCCCCTTAAAAATTTGTCATTACTATCAAGGGAGACTACTTTTAAGAGAGCATTGTCATTATTTTATCCATTGTATCACCTTGTCGTTAGTACATCACAATTCGAAGTAAGAAAAAGGGATTAATTTCTACATTCAACCGTTATTTTTTTAAAGAATTATCTAATCAATACAAATAATATTACATTTCCAGCATTTAAGGTCAGTTCGCCGTCTTTAGTGTAGACAGGTTCTCCCGGTTTATACGCCTCCTCAGTCTTTGTTTCTTGTTTAAGATTGTGTTTCCACTTCCTGCTAAAGTATTTTAATTCTCTTTCACTCACAGTAGCCCCTTGCATCTTAATCTTAACTTGAGGGTGAATTCGTCACCTGCAAACTGTCGACGACACCAAGACAGATCACACAGCCAATGGTAAGGACGTCATCCGCCAGCACCTCCAGCAGATTAATCTGGCGCTGGGGAACGTTCCAATGGTTTGCCAAGACCGCGAGAGCTGGAGGGACGAGGTTGCTCTCGGCGGCTCAACTCCTTACAGATTCTTCTTTGGACTTTGTTAAAGATCCGTAGGCATAGAGAAGAAAGAGGGTAGGATTGAGATGATTTCATTTAGACCACACCGTAAGAACAATCACCTCGATGACATGTGGCATTATTTTAACCATCAGTTTGTTTGTTTTTCTGTTGTATGACTTGGATACTTGGGATCAAAAGTTTCCAACGTCAGCGACCTCCTCTTCGAGATCAACAGAAAACGTGGGTTGGTTTGTATGTTTCCTGAGAGATGTATCGCGTTATCTTCCGACGCACCAAGCTACGAGTTTACAACGACACTCTGTGCTATTTTACGGCGTGAGGCGTGGCCTCTCAGCAAGCCTTACGCGTTCATGGCTTCGAGTTCCACGCACTTCAGTCAGTTAAATATTCGAGGGGGAGCTCTGGTACAGTTTTGTGTCTAATGTGGATCTCCGCTGGAGGGGCCGACAAACCGAACATCCTCCACCCCACGCAGTGTTCGCTAGGTCACGTCCTGCAACGACCTGATGTCAACCCCTACCAGAGTCATCTACCAGTTCCTCCCACCATCTGCAAACTGGAGACGACTTTCGTAGCAGTCCACGCAGCTGATGGAAGGACGTCGTCTGCCAAGACCTCAAGCAGAGCGATCTGATGCTAAAGGATGTTTCAACGCTCTTCCAAGACCTTGAGAGTTGGAGGAGACAATGTGGCTATCGTGGGTTCAACACCTTTATGGCATGAAATTTAACTTAGTATGGCATTGGTTGACATAAATTATTCAGCAGAACTATTGGTGAACAGTCTTTTAGTCCTGGTTTGCCTGGAAGTAAACTTATAAGGAGGGACGGTCAGCCGCGGCTCCTCTGCACCATCGCTCAGCACCGTGTTCGCTAGCTCGGTGACCACCCCACCAGAGTCCTCTACGAGTACGACTCGTGGTCTGCAAACTGTCGACGACTTCAGGACAGGCCACTGGGCCCATTGGTAGGACATCGTCCGGCAGGACCTCCAGCAGGTCAATCTGGCGTTGGGGGATGTTCCGACGCTCTGCCAAGAACGTGATGGCTGGAGGGACAAAATGGCTCAACCCTTTCGTGATATGGGATTTAGCAGCTGTTTGCTGACGTGTCTCCATCTTCGTGTGTGGCTGGGAAATGAAGCACATCTGGCTCCTGGAGATCAGTCTCACAGGTAACAGTACCTCAATTCTCTAACGAATTAGTGCCAACACATTTACAGCAATGTGCTAAAGAGCTAGGTAGTTTTCGTACTTATCGGTGCCTGGTTTCCTAGGCTAAAATAGACCTTCTTTTACATTTTACTCGTGCGACGTCTAGTAATAGTCTGTGAGCAGTGAGTTCGATCCTCACTGAGTGCTTTATTCAAAATTCGTCATGAAATAACTCAACACGGGTCGACATGTCGTAAAATCAACAAATCTCTCATCTAGAGATAATTGCTAAGTTTTTTAATGGTAAAATCATTTACTGTATATTCGACTATATCTTTTTGCCAAAGGAGAGTTCCCGCTTCCATAGCATCGTGTCTCACGCCCTCAGGACTATCCAAGGTGGTACACTAGTCTGATCTTGTATCCAACAAGGACCGAGCATACGTGTTTGTTGGCTCAGTCACACCCTACGATGACCTGATGGCCTCCCTCATCATCATCTTGCGGCCACAGCCGAGATTGAACTCACCAATACTTTGATTGGTGTAGTTCATAATCTTGTCAAATAGCTGAATTCTTGATGCTTCGCTAGGGCTATCAAGGGTGTTTTTATCGTGACACCAACACTAAATGGATTGCCAAGGCTCAGAGAGACTTTATTCACCCTCCTCAGAGTTTTCCTATTTACCCATAGCTGGAGGGAGAAGAAAGAGGATTCACAACTTTCCCAAAGGTATTAGCACGTAAGTGAATGTAAGGGATTCGACTGGAATTCGAACTCGGCTCTCCGATTCCTCAATCCAAGCCGCTATCCATTACTCCACCGTGCCTCCCTACCAGAGTCATCTATCAGTACGTCTCGTCATTTGCAATGCATTTTTATAATAAAATCATTTCCGGGGCCCTTAGCTATTACTACTGAGTAGAAAGTTCGATCTTTACCGAGTGTCCTATACAAAATTCGATATTGACTTAACAAGAATCAACCAATCCAAATATTTCGAGTGTTGGAAATATAAGACAAGTAAAAATAATTATTGCATAAAGTTAGGTGTTGATGCAAAACACGAAATGTTAAGGGGGTGTTACTTACTTCCTCCTATAAAGAAGATAACTACAATAATATACAATGGAGTTACGTCCCTTGTCCGCTAGTGGGAACGCGGTACTTCTGAATCCAACACGGTGATAACCTAACATGCACGTGGAACTCATGATTTAAATCCAAACAATACTTGCTGTTCTCAGGCAGTAAAAAGATAAGTTATTTTTTATTATATGTTAAAATACACTTGTCTTTTATTTTCGTTTGTTTTTGTTCATGCCAACAAACTGGGATATAACACAAAAAGTGTTTCTATTTGGGGCGATATGTAGATACATTCCTAGATATCAGAATAATCTTAGGTAATGGAATGACAAAGGAGAAAACATTGTGTAACACGTTTCGTTCTCTTCATCGGATTAAACTAATGCTTTTGTTGATGGTGTCGATGGTGATATATGTGTGTACGGGGTGGAGGAGATATAATCGTAAACGTGGGCTATAATTATGCACTGAGGGGAAGCGCAAAAGTTGTTGGAATTCTAAATTATGAATTTTTAAGCTTTAAAATATTTTTAATTTTAAAAGTTTTAAGATTTTTTAAAAATTTAAATTTTTTTATTGAATGTTTATTGTTATTTTTTTTCATCAAACGTGTCTGAATGCACAGCTTAGCCGATCTCATCCTGTACCTACAATTTTTTAGTTTATCGTTTCATTTTTAAATAACCCGCATTGTAACAACAGAGCAATACCCAGGGGCATATATAAATCCACTAATAAGGACATTAATTTAGGTACCCTCATGAGATCGCTAAAAAAAAGAGCATAAATAGACGAAAACAAAACAAAATTTATCGTCTAAATGTTTATGTTATTATTAAGAGGAAAGATCAAAGTATTTTGGGGTATTTTTTATATTTTTTAATCGTTCCTAGCACGTCCGAAATTTTCGTTAAAAATCTTGTTTTTTTTTTGAGTCAGCAAAATTGACATAATCAATCATGTCAGCAATTTTTTTCCATTTTATAAAAAATGAAAATCTCAGTTTGAAATTCTTTTAAAAAATCAATTTTTCAAAATTAATTTTTCAGAAAAAATTTATTTTATTTGAAAATTTAATGTGAACAAATTATTTTCCTAAAATTATTTATTTTTTTAAGGCAAACTTTCAGCGCTCTAAATTTTTTTGTACTTTGCTTTCACCTTTACGTTTACGATGCTTTATGAAAAATATATTATAAAGAAATTAAAATAAGACTGTTAAGAGTGAGATTAAATTTCATAAGAAAGGTATCTAATTAATTTATAGGTACCTTTCTTATAAAATTTTATCAGAAGTGTACATAAAATACTATAATTTTATGTACATTTATTACATTTTACTGTGTTATTTGTATTTCCATTCATTTTATTATTAATTTTGATATTTCACTTATGGAGAAATGTCATAACTGAGATTAATATAAAAATAAGATCATATAAATTTCATAAGATGATACTGATACTTGTAGGTACCCTTCTCAGTTGAAATTGAAAAATCAAATTAACTTCTCCACATGTGTTTCGCAAAAGTAAAGGCTTTAACAGCGGAGAACAATTTTTAACTCAAATAACGCAACTTAATTGTATTCTGGCTGGTCTTCCGTACTTTATAATTACAGCCTGATTATAAACACAAAATTACATTTCTTAATTACTACGGGTTTTCTGATTAGTCAAAATGATACAATTTACAACGCGTTAAAAAAAGATCTATCTTATAAGGACACTTACGAAACTGGATGCGGCTTTTAACTAATTTTATAATACTTTAACTTAAGTGTAAAAATCTATTATAATTAAAGAAATAACAAATAATTGTATTAAAAATTCATTTTTCATTAAAAAATTATTTTGCTCTCAGAAAATATTGTCCATATTCATAAAAACAACTAAAAGCAAATAAAAGCATTTGAAATTAAATAATATCTTTGTTTTATTGAGTTTTGTATGTTATAATTCAGAGCTGATTTTCAGGTAGGGGGGTCCAATTAAAAAAAAATACTTGATTTGCATTCCTCAAAGCCTTGCGCTTTTAACTATTGTAATCACTAAACTGTATTCGATCGAATTTCTAGAGTTTTCATAAAATTAATTATGGGATGGGGCAGTTAATAAATATAAAAAAATATTTCTGCCATGACTTTAATAAAATAAAAACATATTTATAATAATTTCGATCATCAGTGAATAGTTTCTGAAAGTTTCATTAACGCCCGACTATTATTTTTATTTTTGCAAGATTTTCCAAATTAATGTGTCATAAAAAAAAAAAAAAAAAAAAAAACGTGCTAAAAATTGTATGTTATTTTACTAGTTCCGGTGATACAAAGAGAAACAAGGTTTTTCATTCAAAATTTAGAATGTTCTAAAAAGAAGGAAACATTTTAAAAAATAATTTAAAAAAACTTTGGTCTTTCTTCTTAATAATAACATAAACATTTAGATGATAAAATTTTGTTTTCGTCAAGTTTGGCGTCTTTTTCATCATGCTATGCTTTTTTTTAGTGATCTCATGGAGTTACCTACTTTAATACGATGAGGCTTTTTTTAGAGAACGAAAAAATTACACACAAGTTTCCATTTTATCACCCAATTAATTAATATATATATATATAGAGAGAGAGAGAGTGAGTGTGTGTGTGTGTTTGCCACATTTTACTCGGATAAAAGAGCTCCCTCCTTAAGCTTTGCATCACTTGTAATGGTTTCCGTCTCGTTTTGGTGTCCATGGACCCTAAAATGACTCTTGTTGGTTTAACCCCTCCTAATTTTCGAAACCGCTACTAGGGGGCGCTCTCCGGACAATAAATATTCTGCTATATTTTTCTCGTTCTCGTCTCACCTTATCCGCTTATTCGTCAACATGTAACCTACCGCGGAGAACGCGTTCCCTTTGGGAAATACATGAACAATATACACACAAACACGTAGGTAGCAACATTCACTCACTACACATATTTCGGACCAAAACGGTTTTCACATTCATTTGAAACGCACACATCTTTGTCACTTGTAACCCTTTATTGTTAATACATTATCATTTGTTGTACATACAGTCAATGACGAAATTATTCGTACACCCATCAATTTTGAATATTTTAATCCATTTCTCAGAATCTAATGCCCGTATGATACCAAGCTTTTACATGTTAATAAGCACAACAAAAAGAATATAAAACTCAATTTTCAGAAGAATAGGTAAATATCCAACAAATTTGACAGGCGAATTATGCAAAATAGGAAAAGACAAAATTATTTGTACAGTATGAAAAATAGAAAATATTGAATAATCTTCATGATATTAATCAATAGCATGGCCACTCATCTTTATAACTTGCTGCAATCATTTTCTAGAGTTTTTAATGAGATTTGAACAAGTATTTTCTGGGATTTTCTTCCATTCTTCAATGGTTACGTGTTCCAATTCCTGAAGGTTTTTGGTGACCGACGATTTATTCGAATTTTCAATTCTTGCCATAGATTTTCAATAGGATTCAAGTCAGGATTCATTGGAGGTCATGGTAGAAGAGTAACCTTTTTCTGAAGCTGCGCAGTCACTGAGTTAGATGTCTGTTTGGTATCATTATCTTGCTGGAAAGTAAATCGCCGACCTAGATGAACATTTTGTGCTGATAGTTGTAGATTTTCATTTAGAATTTGGATATAGTTTGCAGATTTCATTATTCTTCTTTTTGCAATTAATTGTCCAGTCCCCCTTGAGCTAAAACAACCCAAAAACATCATCGAGTCGCCTACATGTTTTAATGTTGCCACTGTTCTTTGGAGGGGGAAATCTCACCTTTCTTGTGCTAAATCTTCTGTACATGATTATGTTCAAAAAAGCCTCATTTTTGTTTCATCACTCCATAGTACTTGTTCCCAAAAGCAATTTTCTTTGTCCAAGAACGTTTTGTTAAAATTAAACCGAGCAATAATGTGACATGTTTTGTGAAGAGGGGTTAGTCGGTTTCCATACAACCCATTTCTATTTAAACAACGTTGTATTGTGCGAGTACTTACGCTGATAACCATCGTATCCAAACTTTTGGAAATGTCTTTTAAAACAATTCTTGGGTTTACATTAACCTCACGATGCAGTTTTCGTGCAGTTCTCGGTGATAATTTGGGTTTTCTACCACGCCCTGACAAATTCTCTGCCGTGCCAAACTGTTTAAACTTCTTTGTAACGGACTGTACCGTAGATCTAGGGACAGCTAACCGGTTTGAAATAGCGCTGTAACTATTTCTCTACTTGTGGAAGTTAATATTTCTCTCTCTCAAGTCAACGCCAAGCTCCTTTGTCTTCCCCATCGTGTTGTTAACGTAATGATGACACTCTATGCACCACGTAGAATTGTCACAGATATTCTACAGAATAAATAGTCTAGAAGTCTTCACCGATAAAATACTCATGTAAATTACTTATGCATACATGATTCAATCAATTTAAAATGATATTTTCTACGGTACGAATAATTTTGTCTTTTCCTATTTTGCATAATTTGCTTGTCAAATTTGCTGTATTTTTAACCTATTGTTCTGAAAATTGAGTTTTATATTCCTTTTATTGTGCTTATTAACATAGAAAAACCTGGCATCATACGGGCATTAGAGTCTGAGAAATGGATTAAAATAATCAAAACTGATGGGTGTACGAATAATTTCGACGTTCACTGTATATATTGGTTCTTGTCGTTTCTTTACGTGGACTCACATTCCGAGTTTTCCATGTTTTTTCTAGGTATTTCAGGAGACAGCGGTGTTATTCCCAATTTCAAACACTGGCGTTACTAACGCCCGCAGCAAGTATGGAAACGTGTACAATTACATGCAACACTCTTGAGAACAGCATTCAATTTCATAGGTAGCAGGCATATATGACAAATAAACTCTGTATTTGTGTTGATTGGATTTGCATGACCGACATCTCTCCTGTGCCTCACTATATGCCTTCCCAGTCCATATGATGATCTGCAAACAACACACAGGTATTGTTGGAAGGACGATGAGTCAGGTTGGCATAGTTGGCTTGCATCTGGTTGTTATGATGACCTTTCAGATGGTTTACATAAACTGCCCTCGGCAACGGCATGCACCACTCACGCACATCACATTTCCTCCCCAAACTATATATATATATATATATATATATATATATATATATATATATATATATACTGAATAAAAGGTAAAAAAAATCGACTGTAACCACGTAGACTGAGAAAATTGTGAATGAAGCTAAACATAATCCTCATTCCGACGGTAAAAATAAACCTACTCGACTCACTTCCTATCAGAAGTGCACAGATGCAACTACCAAATAGATCTCAGGTGTTTAACGATATTTTCGCTTCAGAAAGAATTGACAGCTATTAAAACACGATTAAATGAAATTTTGTAATTTCCATGTCTGGATATCTTCATTTTTTTTTTTGTTTTATTGCACGGCTCTTTTTTTCTTTTCTAATATTTAAGAATGTCATTTGTAATCGCAAAATCCGTCTCTTGTTACATAATTGAATTTTAATATATTTTTACAAAATTAAATAAAACGATGGAATAGCCTATTGTGTTAATAATTCAAGTATAATTGCTAGAATATGGCATTTTCATATTTGAAAAGATTGATTTGCGTTTTCACGAATGATTTTAGCTTTGATTTTTTAATGGTTGTCTGTTTAAACAGGGTTGCTAGTTAGTGAAATAGTGAAAATGACCAACAATACCACGAAACTTATCATTACTCGTCAATGTTAGCTCAGATTATTAAAAAAATAGTCCAAACTTTGTAAGTAACGAATATCGTTGTATTAGGCTGTTGCCATATGTCATATGTGTTCATATCAGAATGTTGCCAGTGTAGATAGGTTGTAGGATCATTGTTTTATCGGAAAAGTGACTAGTGATTCCTTTGGTAATCTGCGTATCGAAAAGTTCGTTAATAAGGCGGATAGTGATAACAGGTTGGAGAAATGTCCATTTGTATTCATTTTGAAGTCGGACCATGGTAGGGTTAGTAGTAATCTCAGAAATTAGGTCGATGTCAATCTGCTGTTTTTTTTTTCTCTGCTCTGAAACAGGGCGTAAATGTCAGTAGCAGATGACCTCTTGATTGCTTCTTCAAGCGTCACGCGTGGCTGCATTCTTTCGTTCCGTCCTCTCCTGGTGTTCTTCCGGTCCCCTTTAACTTCTGTCAGGTGTGTCAGATTTTTATCCTTTTGACCAGGATCGAAAATTGGGCGCGAACATGTGTCATTTTTTTTGATTGGCCAAATTATTTTATTTTTCGACGTTCCTTTCTTTTTCATTTTTTTTTTATAATGGAAGTTATGCATGGAGCCTCCCTGATTTTTGGTATCTTTCAGTCACAAATAAGTAGGCTCTGCACCTGCAAACTTCCGGTGATTTTTTGGCTGGGTTCAGTTTTTTCTTCTTCCTCTTTTTATTTGAGGGTTCTCGTAGGTTGAGAGAAGTATAGAAAGAGAAGTTTAGAGTGAGAGAGAGAGAAAGAGAGAAAGAAAGAGATAAGCGTTTTAAAGGAAAGTACAAATGTCTTATTTGAATTTGAATTCTTTTTATTTTTGTTTATATATTTTATTTTTATCAGGATTCATACAAGGCATTCAATAGTATCTCAATCTTTCAAAATTACATACAAATTTCATTTTTTATGAATGTATAGAGTCTAATTTGGCTAAAAAGGGGATCTGTTTATGATTCAGTTTTGTTAAAATGATCTCCCACTTAATATCCAATTGTTTTTTTAATCAAATATTGATCTACAAGCGGCGTTGCCAAATTGGATTACATTTGAAAGTTCACCGCTACTTAACTTTGAATTGACGTTTTTTCTCTCATTAGTTATACCAGCTTATTTTTTAAAGTGACCAAAAAGTGACTCATAGCAGCATTCAGTAGAAAAGTCACAATGATGCCAGGTTGAAATTTGTTCGTGAACATAAGGATAAGGAAAAATCGTATTAGGAAAGATTATTAATGACAGACTAAACCAAAATTAAATTGTTTGGACGTAATTCTAGAAATCCTGTATGGAGGAAAGATGGCGATACTTTCAAACAAAGCAACACAGTTCACACAGTAAAATTTGGTGATGGCATCGTTTGGTCGTTGCATGATTTGGGGGATGTATTTCTTCATAATTTAATGGCAACATATCAATAATAGATGGTAGAATGAATGCTACAGCATAGAAAAATATGTTGGAAGAAAATTTAATAATTTCGGTTGATGGCTTGCTGAAAATAATATAAGTATCCTGACGTTATTTTAAAATACAAATCCAATCGAGAGCTCCAAACAAACATCCCGTACTCGAAGTCCATATGCAAAGAAGAATAGAACAAAATACCAACTAAAATTTGCAAATCATTGAGAACTACAAGAAGAGGTTAGTTGCTGTAGAAGTGAATAATGGCTATTCTACAAAGTATTAAATGAAGATTATGTATTTTTTTGTATTGTCCGAATACTTTTTTCACCTGTTAAAATGGATAAAGGAGATTTATTTCTATTAAAACAAAATGTTTTCTGTTTTCTATGCATATTTAGTTATTGTGTACAGTTAATTATATGAAAAGTATGTTTATTCATTAGTTGGAAATAC
This sequence comes from Acanthosepion pharaonis, assembly GCA_903632075.3. Lineage (NCBI taxonomy): Eukaryota > Metazoa > Mollusca > Cephalopoda > Sepiida > Sepiidae > Acanthosepion > Acanthosepion pharaonis. The sequence goes on from CAHIKZ030001074.1 coordinate 534,105, forward strand.
AATAAATTAAAAATCTGTATGTGTACGAATATTTGTTCCCCCCACTACACACATATATATATATATAATATACTAAATAGAAAAGCTAAAAAATCGAAAATGACATAAAATAAATCATCTGTAACAACGTAAACTGAGAAAATTCTAAATGACACTAAACATATCCCTCGTTCCAACAGTAAAAAAAAAAACAAAAACGATAAAATTCTCCGATAATTTCTGGAATTCAATTTGAAATAAGCCCTTAATTGCGTCATGAGCAGGCCTCTGGTATAGAACGCCATGCACCCACAGTTTGCCTATTCAGTCCGCGAGGAGAATCGACCAAGTTGTAGTCAATGAGCGTTTTACAAGATTCTCCTCTCAAATCACTCGAAATATGCTGATAAAAGTCTAGACCTCCTTGGCAGAATATCTTTATAATTGCTTATAGTAAGATGGCTGTCTTACAGGCAACATACAACAACGCCAAGGAGATAAAAGTCACAAACGTGGCTCGTTCGTCTCCAGACTTAGAATTTAGGCTTCGGTTATTCAGACTATCTGACTAGACTGCTACAACTGATCTTCCTCAGCCAAGAAAAAAAGTACGAGGCGTGATGACAATGTTGGCCTGTCTCGTGGGATCAATTTTGATGGCACTGTCCTGGAATAACACTCAAGAAAGTTAGCTTAATAGCCCTAGAGAGGGAGGGTGTATAAACAAAGGAACCAAACAGGTACTACATGGCTTTCGTTATCTGCTGGCGGAGGTGACCTTCTAATTGATTTATTTACCCCCTACAGCATATCTAAAAAAATTTATGTTCCACGATCAATCCTTACCACAATCTCAAGAGGCGTTGTACACGCGAGAAGTTTGCAGCATTTTTCATTCTTATTTTACATGGATCCACGCTCCGAAAATTATGGAAGATCCTTAAGTTTCAGTGTTCCTTTTCTTCAATATGTCCTTTTTTTAAAAATTTGATTTATTTATTTTTATCAGTTGCTTCTCTTGATTTTTCACCACTATGTCTATTGTTGATTGATTGATTTGTATATTTAATGGCATATCAACTTTTTCATGGGTCATTTAATACCGAAATTTAATTTCTAGGGAGCTTTTAAATAAAGAAAAATATGTTATTCTGCTTTCACAATTGAATACATGGTAGATGATACTCAGCTTTTGTCCATTATTAGAGGCGGTAATATGTGTGCTTTTATGTTGTGGTTTTGTTGAAGTTATATTTCGGAATACAGTTTGATTTCTTTAAGAAATTGTAGGATATTATATGGATTAATGGATTAGGATATTATATGGATTAATGTCATGAAAGAGTTCTTTCATGTTGGTTGTTTGGTGGATTTTGTTTAGCAACATGTCAATCTCCATGGGTCATCCAATGCCGAAATATAAATAATTTGAACAATTTTATGGCCTCAATTAACTGTGCCAACAACTTTATCAACTGTGCCATGTGTCCTCAAGGACATATGGCACAGTGGATAAAGGCGTTGGTTAGATCCAGTGACAGGACCCAAAGAGTGTGAGTTCAATGCCCGGTTAAGGCAGTGGAGAACTTTCAGAGGGTAATTAGCAGGAGATAACTGATACCTGACATCCATCAAACATGGCACGTGGAACTAGAACATTCTACCCCAGTGAGCGAAATAAAGGGTTCAGTTCGAAATTCCAACCACCTGAAGAAGGCCGGAGCGTACAACGGCCGAAACGTTGTGATAAATATGGCGACAAAGATGAGGACAGTAGTCCGAATAATGTAAATAATGTACATAATACCTCATCTCAGAAATATAGACAGACTCTCAACTAAATATATTTGAACGCAATTGTATGCTTTCAAGTACAGATAAAATACATTGTTGGTCATGTTGCTTTAAAATGTATTGTTGCTATTTTATTTTACATACAAAAGTATTGCTGGTATTTTTACTATAAAAATGTATTTTTATGCTTTCATAGTGTTTTGTTTGGGGGTTCAGTATTTGCACATAGATGGGACCCTAATAAGAGCCACAACCTCGTATCAAAGTGGACCTGGGAACAGCAACAGTTAAGAAGTAGCTTCATACTCCTCAAAACCTCCAATCTCCCAATCAGAATCTTTGCTGCCAGATGTAAGTTTATCGTCATACCCAGGAGTAGTTTAAGGTGGGCAAATATACATGGCCTGTTAGTAAAGGCAATAGCTGTTCTGGAACAAGACAGGGCAGAGTGGAGGAAACGGTCACATTCCTTGGCCTTTCTTTGGCGTGTTAAATGTTTTTATTGAAATGTTTTTGCCTTTCTTGTCTCGGACTTACACAGACGCCACAATTTTTAGTCTCTCTGCATACAACTATAAAGGTTAAAGACTACCCGCATCCTCAAATCTGGGACCAAAATTGACCGAGATCCAACTACTTCATCCAACCTTGTCCTACCAACCTCCGCTCACCCTCAATCATTTTTTTATTTTTTATTTTTTTGGTGTTAGAGTGACAAGGGGTACCAAAGTGTGTCACTCCACCTGACTGTAAACAGCTTCATTTTTTACAATCGATTGAAAGGAACCACATCGTTCGACAGCCGGTTCCTTTGAACCATCTACTCCAAGTAAACGGCAGAGAGATTATTAGTTACCCATAACTACTAGCATGTCGGTCTCCCTCCATAATAGTCCTAGATATGGAGATAATATACATCCGGTAACAAGGCCTCTGATTGGGAGATTGGAGGTTTTGAGGAGCGTGGAACCACCTCTTAACTGCTGATGTAGCCAGGTCCACTCTAGCCTGGGTGGTAGCACCTGTTAGGGCCCCAGCTATGGGCAAATTTGTAATCAATCAAACACTATTAAAGTATAAAAATACATTTTTATAGTAAAAATACCAGCAATACATTTTCATATAGCAAAATTACCAACGCTACATATTTATAGTAGCATTACCAACAATATATTTGTATCGTTTACAGGAAATAATTCTTAATCTTGCTACTAGTTTTCTGAAACGATAAAAACAAATCCATTACATTATATTTAGTATATATATTCATTTCTATGGCAAAATAAAATCGGAGAATAGTCATTTCAACTCTGTTCTCAATTTGAGACAATTAGACCCATTTGTTTAATTATTTTTATTTATTTCATTTTATCGAGTTACGCTTTGAATTTGTCTTTTAAAGTAAATAAAACCTTGGGACGTTGGATGACAACAGTAACTTTAAGCTATATTGTGAGTGGAAGGCGTAATGCCAATGTCGTCAGATTGTTTCAATATTTTTGGCAGGCAAGTGTAAATTTTGAAAATTCGCTTGTAATTTTTCATACGTATTGGCACCAAGCACTTATTGAGACTCGATCTATACAGAAGTACAGAAGTTTTTGTAGTTCATGGTGGCAATGCATTTTTCTAAGATTGGGGTCGACAATTTCAATTCGACCAATTCCGCCAATCAATGAAACTTTTGGGGAATAAGATAATTAAGACTGCTGTATATCATTCAGAGGCAAACTGTTTGGTGAAAAGATGCTTTAGTATATTAAAATCAATCTTCAGGCCACGACAGCTCAGTCAAGATATTTGGCGCATTTAACTTTAATTCTTCTGAGACCACATACGGCATTTAAAGGTGGCATCAAAAGTTCATCCGTATGGCATCACACTTAGATTCCATAGACAGTTTTTCCTTCAGCCTCACAAAATCATTTGAACATTACCTCTTTTGATAAACGGAACGGCTTATATCCACGATGGCAAACTTGGCCTGTCCTACTACACAGTCACCCCCTCACACACACACACACACACACACACACACACAAACATATTGAAGATCTATATATAGGTTCATGAACGGTCACCTGTAAAGGGGCTGTAACATATGAATTGACTGAGTCCTGCACACAAACTTGTTTGCATATCTGCAGGTTATATATATATATATATATATATATATATATATATATATATATATATATATATATGTTATATCAAAAAATAGTTACAAACATTGGGGGCGTGTCCCTGACACTTAAACAAGGTAAAATGTCCATATATGTCGAAAAGGCCAACGTTGTACCTCAACACACCAACTCATAACAAATGTTCAAAATGTCCATCGCTTGCTTCTACAAACGCGTGCACCTATGGAGCCCCATCATGCATGAACAACATGCACCTTCGTATTAGTATGGGTACATCCTCTAGCATGTCTGGAAGTGAGTTCGAAATAAAGTCCCTGCGGGAAGCTCCTGTAAGACGTGTTGGGAAAACATATGGACCTACCAGACAGTTACCTACAATTCCAGGCCACACATTAATTGTAAACTGATGCTGGTGTCTAGCCTGTATTGTACCGTAGGGATTCCGACCCGCGCACATCCGCAAATTTTGGTTGCGTAAATTTGTTGTTATTATTCCTTCTCTTCCAAATGTTGCCTCATCCGTAAACAAGACTGAAGAAACAACAGATCGGCAAATTGTACAATAAACTATCGGCAAAAGTTCTCCCATGGTGAGTGATCAGAGGGAGAAAGACTTGCAACATGTTACAAATCATAGGGATACAAGAGCTGCTATTGAAGTACTCTTCATGCAGTATTATGAGATGTACGACATTCTAGAACTACTGATGTGTGATGATACTTGGATCGTCTCCGAATGTGTTCTTCGTAGTCAGTAGTACAAGCGGATCTCGCTCTTCCCCGGGACATAGTTTGTGGTGCCCCGGATCCTGTCTCAACAACGCGACGATAAACAGTAGCAAAGGTTGAATGACTCGGCTGCCTTCGGTCTGGAAACGCAATCTGATACAGCTGTGCAGCCTCGCGTCCATTATCATTCTCGCGGCCGGATGTAAAATTCATATCTGCCTACTCACGATATTTCCTGGCATTGTTAAACGGAACACCTCTCAGTTAATTCCCTACTACACACCTTAAATGTTGAAGACAGACTAGCCACAAATGTACACGAATGACAAATGTAACTTAGTCTACATGGCAACAGAGCGCCATCTACCGTAAACTTTCTTTAAACTTAATAACTCAAAATTGAAGAAATTGCGGACATATGTTTATATAGACTTTTGTACTTATTTTGAGGCGAGGAACCTGTACCCAAAGTTTGGATAAGTATTTTTTATACACCCTATATATATATATATATGTGTGTGTGTGTGTGTGTATCATATATATAATGATTTTCCAAGCGTAGATTCGATGTGGTACAAGGCCGAAAGTGAGGGGCACCCAGTGAGGATCGAACTCACTACTCATTCGTAATTGTTTTAGCGAGACAAGCTTGCTAACCATTACACCACTTCGAGGCACCCTTGTATCATATATATATATGTGTGTGTATCAATGTATGTATCATATATATATATGTATCAATGTATGTATCACATATACATATATCATATATATATCATATATATATATATATATATATATATATATATATATCATATATATATCATATATATATATATATATATATATATATATATATATATATATACATATATATATATATATATATATATATATATATATATATATATATATATATATATATATATATATATATATATATATATATATATATATATATTTATATATATATATATATATATCATTATATATATATATATATATATATATATATATCATATATATAAGATATATATAATTTATATATCATATATATATATCATATATATGATATATATATATGATATATATATGATATATATATATATATCATATATATATATGATATATATATATATGCGTGTATTTCGGCAGCATGTTTTCATTCAGACAGGTTTCGTTAAATAATTTAGACACGTTCTGTGTACTTATTTTCGAAAACATCCTGTCATTTTCGAGAATAAACAGTTTTTGTGTCGTTGTTAAAAGACGAGAGGAAAACACCATGTTGGCTCATATTTTATTTATCACAAGTACTTTCGACATAGCATAATGTCATCATCATTAAATATAGAGTAAGTATTTAGTATTCATTGTTGTGAAGGACAAAAGTTGTTGTGATCATCCGGAGATTACCATTTTTTATTTACTCTATATTTAACAATACCCTGATGATATGCTATGTCGTTATTGTTATATTTAACAATACCCTCATGATTATGCTATGTCGAAAGTATTCGGAATAAATATGATATATGATTAGTAAATATTGTTTCACTTAATAACAATATTTCCTAAGAGTTATCACATTGAAACTGAATTTTAAAAGATTTATAAGTTTTATAAATTATTAAATTTAAAACTGTAAAAAATGAAAACAAATTCATTTTTCATCGAAAAATTTTTTTTTTCTTCAGACAATATTGTCTTTAATATATATTATTCATAAAAACAATTAAAAGCTTCTCTAATTAAATAATGTCCTAGTTTTATTGCGTTTTTTATTTTTCAATTCAGAACAGATTTTCCGTAAAAAATATATGAGGAGAAAAGAAAAGAAGATGAAGTTTTTAACTGTTTGTTTTGACGTTCAAACTCGTTAAGGCGTAGAATTTAAAATCTCCCCTCCTCATTCACACTCCGTTTTTATAACGAAGGCAGATGCCATTTCTTGACAAGTGAGTATTGTATACTGTCATTACTTCTCACTAACACTCATGAGAAAAGAAATGGAATTGAACTTCGCTTATCACACACGTGGATGAAATGGCGCGATCAATTCAAACTATACCTACAAGCTACAGAATCAGATACGAAGGCCGTGGAAACAACAACCTCAATCCTATTAACATGTATAGAATCAAGAGGCAGAGAATATACTCAACGTTTTTATTTGGGAATGAAGAACGATCTACAGCTGGTGATAGAAAATTTTAATACGTACTGTCAACCGAGGAAGAATCTAACGTTCCTCACGCATAAACTTTTCACATGCAAATAAAAAGAAGAACAGAGATTTGACGATTATGTAACAGAATTAAGGCACAAAGTAAATTAATGTGAATTTGGGCAAATTTCAGACAGATTAATAAAAGACATGTTAGTATGCAGCATCAGAGACAGTGCATTACGCGAACGTTTGATGCGAGAACCGGAATTAAATTTAGAAAAAAGCAATACAGGCAGGTCAAAGGACAGAAGAAAACAGAAGACAGTAAAAAAATAATAAATACTTAATCAGAAAATATTCTCGCAATATACCAGTGAAAAAAAATAATGACGCCAAAACCAGATTTTTAAAAAATGGCTACTACAAATCAAGAAGACGAAAAGCCCGCTAAAAGTACAATTTTTGCCGATACTACACAGGTTCCCACAACAAAAATGACTGTCCAACATTTTACAAAAAACTGTAAGAATTGCGGGAAAAGGGACACGTTGCTAAAATGTGCAGATCCAAGAAAAAGAATTTACATAAAATGAAAACATCCAACAGCACAGACAAGTCAGACTTCGAGGTGTATGACATGGACGCCATTGAAAAGAAGAACATAAATTCAGTAGAACAGAATCGATGGACAAATTATCTTGGAGTGAATGAAGCATCGGTAACATTTGAAATAGACACAGGTGCAGAAGTGAACGTATTACTTATGAGAATATATTATTCCAAAACCAAAATTACATAGAACATCAGTAAAACTGAATTCTTATAATAATACGAACATTCCAGTCACAGGAAGTTGCACAGTAACAGTACACAACAAAAATTCGGAATTATTGACTAACTTTATAATGGAAAAATTAATTCAAACGCAGTCCTCGATGCGAAATCATCTGAAAATCTACAGCTAATAAAAAGAATATTTAAAATAAATAAAAAAGGACAGACGAATTTATTAGAGGAAAATGAAAACTGTTTGGGGGAATATGGCTAATTACAGTTTTACACACCACATAACAATAAACCCAGAAATTATAAAACATGACAAAAATGGGAATAATAAAACCTGTACAGGAACCTACAGACCGGGTAAACTCTTTAGTAATAGTAGAAAAAGCAAACGACAAACTACGATTAGACCCGAGAGACTTGAATAAAAGCGATAAAACGAGAGCACTTCAAGCTATCGACAGCAGAAGAGATATTTGCGGAAATGAATAATCCGAATTACTTTACAAAATTAGACGCATCGAATGGATATTGGCACAAACCCGTGGACGAAGAAAGTTGAAAACTCTTAACATTCAATTCACCATTCGGAAGATACTCTTTTATTGGTTTACCATATCGGATACACAGCGCAAGTGAGGTATTTCAAGTCTAAATAGAGAAAATAATAGGAAGGAATACAAGACGATATAATATGGTCGGACACACTCGAGGAACACATCGAAAGATTAAATCAAGTCTTCAGTCGACTACGAAAGTCAGGCTTAAAATTAAATAAATCAAAATGCAAGTTTGCAACTAAATAAATGACATACCTAGGTTACGTAATCACACATGAAGGAATAAAACCAGACCTATTGAAAATAAAAGCAATTACGAAAAATAAAAAAAATAAGATCTACAAAGATTCTTAGGGATGACAAGCTATTTATGCAAATTCATACATAAATACTCAAAAATAACTACACCGTTACGAGAGCTCCTTCATAACGAAATACATTAGTCTTTTGACAGGTCTCAGAGATAAGCTATTGAAAAACTGAAGCAAATGATTACAAATACTCCAATCTTGCAATTCTATAATCCAAAATTACAGAAATAATAAAAAAAAGGATTATGTGCGGTATTACAAAAACATGGCAACACATGGCTACCGATATTGTATGCATCAAGATCGACAATGGCAACAACGGCGACGGAACAAAATTATTGTCCTATTGAAACTAAGACATTAAGTATAGTATTTGCTTGTAATAAATTTCATCAATTTATATACGGAAGACATTTTACTGTCGAAAATAATCACAAGCCGTTATAATAGATTTTTAAGAAATCAATCACAAAAAGTCACCCGAGAATTCAAAGATTTCTATTAGCATTACAGAAATACGAGTTTGATCTCAATTATGTACCAGACCGTGAATCAGTAATAACTGACACAGTATCATGCCCATCTCTATCAGATGACACTCACGAAATAACAGATACAGAAATGAACACTTATATTCATACTATATTAAAGCAATATCCGATGAGTGATCACAAAATCAATACATATAGGGAAGAAACAAGACCCAATCTTACATACTCTAATGCAATACGCAATAACAGTATGGCCTACGAAAAATAAAAAAAAACGTACCCAACACAATTTCACCATATAAGCCTATTCGTGATGAAATACCTGTTACAAAAGAGCTTATATTGAAAGGTACAAGAATAATAATTCCTCACTCTTTACGAAAGGAAACATTACAGGAGATCCACACTGGACACTTAGGAATGGAAAAATGCAAAACACGAGCAAAGGAGGTGATATGTTGGCCAAATATGAACAGCCAGATCAAGGAAATGGTAAGCACATGTACACACAGAATAGACTATCGGAATCAGCAAGCAGCTGAACCATTGATTAACTATGATGTGCCGATAATCCCATGGACCAAAGTAGCAACAGACATCTTTCATCTCTATAATAAACCATACGTTGCAATTATAGACTATACAAGCTGATATTTCGATATACATAAAGCAAAAAACTGAGAGTCAACCAGAGTAATCAAAAAGATGAAGAATATTTTCGCCAGATTCGGCATTCATCAAATAGTCATCAGTGACAACATTCCAGAATACAAATCGGTAGATTTAAAAAAAATGTGATTTCAAACACATCACAAGTCCAAACTTTCCACAGTCAAACGGATTAGCAGAAAGGAACATACTATCAAAATGACACTTAAGAAAGCATTTGAAAGTCAGAAAGTTATGCTAGTTTTAAGAACAACTCCTTTAAAGAACAATCGAACTTCACCGACAGAAACAACAAATGAAGAAGACTTTATGCACAAATCTTCCTAAATCTCTACATACATTCTTCAAGCAAATAAAAATACAGATATAGAGAACTACAAACGCTAAAACTAGATGATAATCTACGCATAAAAATATTCAATTTGAAATGAATTACTTTACTACATAGTTTTGTAGTAACTTCATCTTGCCAGGTTTCTTCCGTGACCTCGTTTATTCTATCGTTAGTAGCAAATAGACCCAAAGACGTAGTGTGGTTCTTCCTCCTTTATTTCTTGAATTTTAGACCCGCCAGTACTACACTTTATGCATAATGTCTTTTTCTTGAACACTTTCGACAAATTGCATTTTTGGCTGGACAGTTGTTTTGAGTGTAAGATGGAATATTGCCACAACGTGTCCATTTATTTGTACTGCTTTTATGGCCTACTGTATCCTGAGGCTTCTTTTTATATTTCTTTGGTGTTACTCTGCTAACGTTTGCTTCTGTCATATTTGTGCCTGAAGAAGCATTTTGAGTTTGTTGCTTAGAAGTTTCATAGGCTCTGGCTATGTCTATACAGCTAGAGTAAGCTTTTATCCTTTAAAAACTTTTCCCTGACTGTATTATCTTCAACCCCTACAACTGTTTGGTCTCTAATTAGCCTGTCTTGCATTTTCTCCCAAATTCCAACCTTTTGCTAACTGCCGGAGTGCAGCGACATATGCCTCTATATTCTTCGAAGCTTCTTGCTTTCGAATATGAAATCTGTAAGCTTCGTACGCTTCATAGGTTTCTCCAATAAAAAAATTCTTCGTATTTCGTTAATACTACTTCCAGATTTTTTTCTTTTCCCTATTATCGAATTTCAACCCCTCGTAAATGTCGTATGCGTCTTCTCCCATTATTGACAAAAAGACAGATGTTTAGTAGGTTCTTTGTAAAGTCGACTTGCTTTTGAATAATTTCGAAAATTTCGAATAAACCTTTTCCAGTTAGTTGCCAAATTCCCTGATAAAACCATTTTTGCAGGAGGTTGAACATTTGCCGTAAATTGCCTTTGATTATAGTGTCCTTGTTCAGAATTTTGTGCAATGGCCAAGTCGCCAATTGGACTAAACGTCTTTTTTTTAATAAAGAGAACAAATTTGTTTTTCTTTTTACTTTATAAACTGTGCGTAGCTTACATGAAAAAAAAAAAAAAATGAAAATACAAATGAATTTACTTACAATTTCTTGTAATTTTTAATTTTTTTCGTCTACTTGTATATTCCAAGGCCTTTTTTTCGTGGTAAGGTTTTTTCTTTCGGACAGTATGAGGCATAAGTTTATCCTGACGCCATGTGGCAAAATTTAAGCGCATTAAATTACAGGAGATGGAAATAAGAGAACATAAAGTTTTAACTGTTTGTTTTGACGTCCAAACTCGTTGACGCGTAGAATGTAAAATCTCCCCTCCTCATTCATTCCCAGTTAAGGGGAAGCTTGATTTCTCTGAGCACTCTCAAAAGTAGGCTGGACAACCCCTATTTTTTTAAAATTACTCGAGTAAACATATTTTTATATGTGATTTTAAAAATGATTGATGCTAAGGTTGGAAGACAATCGAACACCATACCCACTTCAACCACACACCTTCTGGACGCATGACTCTATATAAGATGGAGGTTTGGGTAACTTGAAGAACCCCCACATTACTACTACTGGAATCCACATCGTTCGACGAAACCTCCTGGTCAAGACTATGTGAAAGTCCTGAAGACCAGAACAAATCAGCAACGCGTTCACGAGTGAGGAGTCAACTATACACTATGAAATTTCAGACCCTTGGCCATTGGGGTCAGGGTGCTTGGACAGGCTCTGTATTAAGTTATAGTCCTCATTTTATTGTCTGCCAACTGGACGCTTGTTGGGCTTTTTTTTTACTTCTATTCTTACCTCTGGCTTCTTGCGCATTTCTACTCCCGGCATTCTGTCCCTACTTACTGTCTGCACGTCATCCAGACTTAAATAACATATCCAGTATACTACGGTTATAATACTACGGGAGATTTCGATATCGGACTCGACCAACAGATACACAACGCCAGCACTGAAGGACACTGGATCTGACAAAAAAACTCACAACACCAGCACCACATCGCATCGCCAGCTTCCCATTCCTACCCGGCACAGACCAGACCGACGACACGTGAATTACCTGGTCTCGAAGCCCGACCAATCAACCAGTAGCGATCACCTGTAGCGACCAGCGATCGTCCAGCAACGACCAGCAGCGATCAACTTACCAGTCCGACCGTCGACACGTCCAGTCCTACCGTTGACACGACCGTAACAACTGCACCTCAACTTCTGACCGTCGACACAGCCAGTCCAACCGTCGACACGACCGGAACAGCCGCACCTCAACTTCCTACCGTCGACACGGCCGGAACGACCGCACCTCAACATCCTGTCGTCGACACGACCAGTCCAGCCATCGACACGACCAGAACAACCACACCTCAACTCCCGTCATCGAAACGTCCAGCCCGACTACCCTTCAATTACCAGACCATCTAAACCACAGCCACGGCCAAATTTTGTATTAATCTTAAATATCCTCGTTCTGTTGTCCATTTTGTTTCACCTCTCAGATTTCACGTCTTTAAATTTTTAAAAATATTAATGGGTCTCTTGTGACCTCATACTGAATTGGGACGCTAGGGCCATTTCATGTCGCTCCCGCCTCCAGTGGGTCTACTACATGGTAACCACGGTGGCTTGAAGGAACCTGAAGACCAACGCAGGGAGGATGGGTTACATGTAAACCTTTTATTTAAACTCAAATATCTGGTAACACATTTATTTCAATCAGAATGTTTGATTTATTAACAAACATTAAATAACACAGACATATTTTGCTTGTTTGATCTCAATTGTTTGTTTAAAACATAAATATAAAATTATCATTATTTTTATACTGTTAACCCATATAAGTGTTGAATTAATTTATTTTGAAAGGGTTCATATTTTGAAAGGGTTCATATTTTGAAAGGGTTCATATTTAATACTGAATTTTGTCCGAGAATTCCCGATTAATCTAAATGAGCCGCCACATGAATATTAACTTCGGCTTCCTATCAAATTTAAATATTGGATAACCAACAAATTCTTTTGGTTTATAAAGTCATAAAAAATCCGGTAAACTATGACATTCGTGTCCACAAAAAATGCAGTGTTAAAAGAACTTTTTTTCCCCATTGACACGGCTATTATTTTAGGAAGATGCTATTTTAAAATTTAATTGTAAAATAGACAAACATGCTTTTAAGCTTATTTTACCAGTCTCGGTAAAATAGACTCCATACTATATTTGTTATTTTTATGAAAGCAGGTAATGTTAAAATTAACAACACACAGATTTAACACAGAAGTTTATTTATTTTCACCATCAATTGTTAAGACAATTTAAAACTGTTAAAACACAAGTTAAAATCATTTATTCATCATCAATTATTAAAAAAATATAGAAATCTCTGAATATGTTAAGCATCTCAGGCGTAACAATCACTGCAAATCCCCAAAAATGCCCTGAGGCATGGTTCTCTTGCCAATACCGTTCAGGTAAACATACTGAAGACAACAATTACAGACTACAGAATCCATGTTGTTCAAATCCTGCTTACATAGTTCAACCAACCATTGTGCTGACGATCTCAAATATAATATATTCTTTGTTCTAAAACACTATTTATATTTACTGGCAAAGTAACCTTGGAGTCTATTTTACTGTGACCGACAAAATAGACTATTCGATTATTTTAACTAACTTCACTGTAATAAATAAAAAATAGTTTTTATTATTTTTTATTGACAGTTCTTAAGAATAAAGAAAATGAATACATTCACTTTCATATGTTTAGGATTTATTACAATTATCTTCATCGCTTTTTAAAATAAACAGTGCCGAGGAGTGAAGGTAGTTAAAATAATAGTGGTGTCAAGGAAAAAAAAACGTCATTTTGACACTCCGTTTTTTTTTGTTTTTTTTTTAAGGGCACGAAGGTTCGAGTTTGTCAAAAATTTACATTTAAATTTATTGAACAGTAATATATTTCCAATTTTGTTTCATCGTCTTCTGCCATCTTTCAGGCAACCTTTTTTTTCTTCCATCCTCTTAAAACCATTTATCTTTTTCAGCAAAGCTAAAATTACTTTTTGCATAAATAAATAAGAATATAAATAAACAGTTAAGAGAATTCTGTAACAATCAGAATAAATGGTAAACCAAAGATTGGAATGTCTGCTAAATATGGCGGAGGAGGGGAAGCCTGGCCGCAAATATGTAACAATTTTTATTTGGATACTAAAAATGTGACGTGTTGGAAAGTATTCATGTCGCTTAGTACATCTTCTAACGCAGCAAAAATTCGCATGTAAACTTGTTTATAGTCTCCTTCTTCTGATATGCAAATCAGACAATCCCTTAACTGTAAGTATATTAGTGCACTGGCTTTATTCTGATCATATCCCGAAGTTCTTCAGCTTAATTCCAAGTAATTGAGTGTTGCAGATTAGGGTTACACAAAAAACAAAACAAAAAAAAAAACTGGTTAATTGAGTAAGAGACTAAATAAGAAAGAGGCTATAGATTAATTAATAAATCGATTAATTAATCGTTTATTATTTGCATCGTTTTTAAAAATTCAAGGCCATAATTTCTTCTCCCTTCCTCTAAGTCGCTATTATAGTTATGCGATTAACAACTACCTGTATTGCCTACGTTGTATTTATTCCATTATGTGCCTTTGTTGTGGGCGGTATCTTGACCCACAAACAGATATTAAAGACATCAACAACAAAACGTATATATATATATATATATATATATATATATATATATATATATATATATATATATGTGTATTCCAAGTTTATTTTGGTTAGAGAAAATACATTGACAAAAATAAGGTTACAGAGCACTAGGCGGAAATATGTCTGCATGTTCATGTAGAGAATGAGAAGAGCGTTGTCCTAAGAAGGACAGTATTGGTAGTCGTTGAAAAGTGTTGTCCTGAAAAGGACAGTTGAGTTTTGTTGTCCTGAAAAGAATAGTTTTTAACTCTTGAAAAGTACTTTCTCGGAAAGGAACAGTTTTGTAGTCCTGAAGAGGACAATTTTTTCTTGAGAAGGACAATTTTGTAGTCGTTGAAAAAGAGTTGTCCTGAAGAGGACAGTTTTGTACACGTTGAGATTTGTTGTCTTGAAAAGGACAGTTTTGATGCTGAAAAGTGTTGTCCTGAAAAGGACAGTTCATCGCAGATCGTTGCTACTAGCGAGTATGGCTGACTGGCTGGAGCGGCGACCGATAGCACGCTGAAGCTGTGGCCTATGATGATGATGGCTGGTTGGTTGGAACTGCTGCTGCTTATGGCTGGACCCGTGGGCCGGTTGTCTGCTGTTGGGACAGATATTACGCTTTGATCCTTTGACAGCGGAGTGGGTATTTTCCAGTGCCCCACGTCGCTACCGAATGTGACACAAGATCAGTTTAAAGTGGATTTAATCACAATATTTTGGATAAACTGTTCAATCCTCCTCGACACTTTCCCTTTTTGGGACGCCTCAGGCGCTGGGCAATAAACCTAGCCTCCCCTCGAAGAGGTACTGCCTGTGGCTGGGGATTGGGCTTAAAATTTGAAACACCCGAAAAGGACCTAGAGTGTTGCTTTTTGAGCTTTAAGGCTTTTATACCTTGAATCAGTTTTACAACTGATCTTAGTCTTGGAAGGTTAAGCTTTTCCTGGTTGTTGTTTTTTTAAAATGTAGGAGTGCCGACAGAATACGACAATCTAACTGGAAGCAGTACTCGTTCAAATCCATTGAGGAGGAGGAGGAGGAGAAGAAGAAGAAGAAGAAGAAGAAGAAGAAGAAGAAGAAGGCTTAGAGAAAAGAAGCAATAAGAAACATCGTATAAGCTACTTGACGAATTTGAGAGCATGAATGACAGGACAAGGAATATAGGGATAGTCAATAGGCAAGAGTTACTTGGAGTAGTAAATTACAAGAAGTTATCCGGTGTTATGAATGGGCATAACATACGAAAGGAAAAATCTCAGAATGCTAGTGACCTGATACTCACTGAAGAGATTAGAAGCTGAGAATCGAGCTAATGCCAATTTCTTTCGACCTTTAAAAGCATCAGAAAGGTTTTAAAACAATTTCATAATGATACAGAACTTACGAGTATAGCATGAAGGGAAGATGTCACAAATTACTATCGAGAAAGAAAAAAGGTAGTGATAACCTCTTAGGCTTTTCAATCTACATTTAAAAATTAAACAATAAAAACGATTGGCTAACATCTCCTTGATAATTCATGATTGATTGATTTGTTTTTTTACGGCTTATCAACCCTTTGCATGCTATTTAATGCCTGAAAATATTTTTAGATGTAAGATCTTTTTTAAAAAAATAATGATTTACAGATACAAGTTTTACTAATTAACCCATAGCTGGAGCTGGAGAAAATGTGGATTCATACCTTTTCCAAAGATATTTGCGCATAAGTGAATGTATCAAACCTGTGTGGAATTTGAACTCGGCTCTTCCGATTTTCTTGCCGTTATTCATTGCACCATCCGCACATCCAAGCTTACAGCACCTGGTATTCCCAAGCGGTCACACATTTAGATACTGATCAGGTTCAACGTTTCTCAACGTTGCTTCGGTGAACGTACAAGAACGTGATATGGCCGTAAGCCGTGATAATTCAATTAGTGTCAACATTTTCAAACGACAATTTCCAAATTCTAACATTGTTCGGTCATTGTCCGGTCATCATTTCATTTGAAAATTCTTGGACGTCTTTTTATTTTGAAACGACAATCGCCTATTTGTAAGGAAAAGATTTCCTTTATTCCATAAAAATACCGCGTATTACTTCAATTCCCCTCTTATCTATATCTATCCTTTCTTTCTTTTTGTGAAATGATAGAGAAAAGATACTTTCATAACGATTTACCTAGTTCTGTTTATAAAAATTCTGGCCTTTCTAATTAATTATGCAAGCACTATTTATTAGATTGTTTACAAGAATAATTTTATATTGACAACATTCTAAAAACTAATGCAATGCAATATTTATATGGCGAATACGCGTCGGTACAGACGCAAAACAGGCGACAGATCGCGTTTGAACATGTCTCTCAACACCAGTTACATCCGGGTTTTCCCCGTTAGCAGCGGACAGCTTGGCATGTCTAGATACAGGCCTCTCTGCAAATGGTCAACATCCGTATCTTTGTAAGATGTTTCAGGCCAATCAAACAACGGAAAAACAGCAATCAGTAAAACACGGTGTCTTGTGAAGTCGGTCACGTGGGCAGACTTTGTTTCTAAAGTTGCTATGGTTTCCGAGGCAGTGTTATTTTTGTTACCTCCCGTTTCTTTCCCCTTTATATTACCACTCTAGCTGATGGGAGAACAATCGGTTAGATATTTCTCCCAGCCTCAATACACTTTTGTTTTACGTTAGAACAATTTATCATTTACCAATTTGTAATTTACTTTCCGAACAGTTCTTTTAAATAAATTAAGAACATAGTAATATATCTCGGTAAAATATTTTTTTATTCTGAAATCTTCCACTAAGGAGGATCTCTGATTTTTTTTTCTAATAATAATACTAACCAGAAGTCCACGGCTAGTAATTAAAATAAAATTTCTAATCCCTATTTTTTAGAAAGATGAAGCCGAGAAAATGATCGCCTAAAAGATAAAAACATTTAAAGATCTCAAAACATGAAAAAAAATCCAGAAAACTGAAATACTCTTTTTTAAAACAAATTTTTAAGACGATCCCGTTTATGTTGTGTTGGAATCTTTGCAATTTTTTTCAGCGGAGATGCGTCGGCGATTAATCTTTATGGAAATGTAAAAATTTGCGGCTTAAACATTTTTTTTTGAGTAAAATTTAGTCATGAAGATATTGTTGGTTATTACAAAAAGATTAACATTTTTTCAGATTTTTTAAAAAATAAAAAAAACGTATTCATTATAAAAGTAAATAATTAATAGATATGTACTGAAATTTTCATTTAAATTGGATAATTCTATGATTTTTGGTAATTTCAAAAAAAGGGCTGCTCTATAACCCAATTTTCCATCGAGGTTTATGTGACCCCCAGGTTGGGAAAGTTTGAAATCGCTATGTCGTAGAGAGTGATGGCCGTATCAAAGTTTTGGGGTGGGGAGGCGATACTCTAGCGCTGGCCCTGTGCGCAAGTAATTTGGTCCTGTGGTGTTTTACATTGACAACCGACATTGGATAAGAATAGTCCCATCAGAAATCAGAGTTTTTGAACAAAAAGGATATATTTTATAATCGCCGCTTGGCTTCTAATTGGCTCGTGAGACTACGACGTCATATCTTTGTTGGAAGCATATCGTGTTTCTGATTGGCTGCTGGGAATATGACTTCATGGCTTGACGATTTTCTTTGTTCAGTATAGTCTGAATTTTTCTTCATATTTAGCAGTGATGAAACTTGTTTGATATTTTCCTCGTTTGAGTCATCAGCAAAAATGACCACATAGGCTTCACTTCCATTAAACTGAAAGTTTAGCTAACAAATATTTTTCTGTTTTTGAACGCACAGAAAAAAAGGGGATTTAAATCATATTTCTTACAACAGTTGTAACCTGACGTTTACAAATATAAGATTCGAAATATAAAAGAGAGATTGGTTTTTTGCAATTTCACTTGGCCAGAATCTTGGAAGTCTTTCGATACTTTCTTCATAAAAAGTGTATTTTCTTCGGTTGTCCAATTAATGAATTCCTTCTTAAAAAAGTAGAATGATTTTAAAAAGCAAAATCGTATTAGACTATTGAGGAATATTTCTAATATAGGGCGTGTTGCAGTTTTCACTAGCAAAAGAGTAAGAATAAATATAAACACAATTACGAACAATTAATATATTTTATTTCCGAAGCAAAACTATACAGAAATAAAATAAATAAATAAATAAATAAAAATATCATCTGGTTTAGTTCTATAAAATCTAAAAATTCTTGACAAAATCCAAAGTAGGATTTACAACGTGATCCGTCCGGATCTGGCATCTCCGCTTTAGTTACTTTCCCTACACCGTAACAATGATTCCCAAATGTGGCAGCAATATTCGATGCACGGACAAACGATAGACTTATAAATATGTAAGATAGATTCTGGTGAGAAAAATTGTCTAGCACGACACAGTGAACCAATTCTTCTCGCAGCAGACCTAGTAATTGATTCAATATAATCTTTCCACTTAATGTCAGTGGAAAACGTTAGAGAAGGCGCAATGAGTTATTCGCCAAGGGATCAGCATCAGCCATGCAGAGGGAAGGCAAAAAAGGTTATCTTATACGATTAAAGGGAAGCATTTTCTTTTTTGATGCGTTAAAATTACAAAGCCATTTCTTGCTCCTGTAAACAACAGATTGAAGGTCATTTTCGAAAGCAACTACGAATTTGACTTCATAGAACCTATGATAGTAACTATTAAGACAGCTGTAAATATCTGTGTCATCAGCAAAGATACCGAGTGAATTGCTGACGACATCGGGAGTGTTGTTAGAAACAAAGTAGGTAGAAGGATAGAACTCTGGAAGACGCTCGCATTAGCGTAAAAAAAAATCTAGAAGAACATTCAAAATAACTTTCATTTCGCGATTTGATAAGAAAAATTGAATCAAATCAAAAATTCGCCCAGAAACACGATAGCATACCAAACTGTTTTATATACCTTTGAGATATCTAAGGCAATAGCCTGAGTTCCACCAATCTTATCTAAAGCTTGACAGACTCTTTCATCAATAACCGTTGACACATCAGCAATTGATTTCGAGAAACCAAAACTATATCGTTTGTCTGAAAGAACACATTACGAGTTAGATGCTTAACCAATTCGGAGTTGATTAGAGCATCTAGTAATTTGCTAAAAAGAGGTAAAAGATTAAAAAGACAGGAACTAAAGAAGAAGATTTCCAACAAGCTGGAAAGGAAGAAACAACAAAGCATCTATTGTAGAGCTTAGAGAAAACATGTGCTAGTTCAGGAGCACATTTCTTTAGGACAATTGCACGGATGTCATTGAGTTCGCATACTATGTGGGGATCAAGTTTAGAGACGATAGCAGAAACCATGGAAGCAGTTATATCGCACAGTAGAGACTCCATTCTAAGTGAAAAAGTCAGTTAAAGATACTCCAGATGAATCAAGAGTAGAGTCGTCCCAAGATGCTGGCAGTTTGGGCAGTCCCCCGCAGCGCCATCAAAACCGAGAGCGCCATCGTGCCATCATGTCATATGTTTGGGATCTTCCAAAACTAAAACTAAAACTTTGGGATCTTCCAAAACCAAAACTAAAACTTATAAAAACATACTTACGGTCGTCCATGACTCAAGACAGATTAATTATTTGGCTATTTTCTCAATAGAAAAGGATCCTGTAAAATACATAGGTATAAAACGTGCCATGAAAAGATTTTCAGATCTAAAGGCTACAAAAATGTTTTAGGTTGGATAATGAATATTTTCTTGAGATTGTATTAAGTGTAATAAACTCGTTATTCTACATTTTCAGTTTCTGTCCTTGTGAAAATTTTAAAAGATTATACTTGTAAGGGCGCCAAAATTCAGCTTGCCCGAGGTGCCAGCAACCCTAGGGCCGTTACTGATAACACATCAAATTGAGTGCGCGACAGGAGAGATCGAGGACTTATTAAACACACTCTTACCGAGTTGTCAGTAATCACGAGAACTAAATTCCTGAGAGGCTATACGGTACCTCATTCTACGAGCAAAGTGGACACATTTGCAATTATTACGAGCAGACACAAATAGGCGTTGCGATCAGGGGTAGTATAGCCGGAAAAAGTGATTCCTGTGGGCTGTAGTGGCTGAACAAGTAAATGTGAACCAAAAAGATACCGGTTTCCACTTAAGAAGAAACCGCGGGGTATTTTCGATAAAAGGATTAAATGAATCCCAATCAGTACGCTGGTAGCAGACAGAAGTCTTGTGAAGACAGGGTTTATGGTTGATAGACGAGTCAAAAGAAATATCAACAGACACTCCAGCGTGATCCGAACTGCCACAAGAACAGAGTTGCGATTCTCGACTAGAGCCAGGAAAGGCGGTAAGGAACAAATCGAGTAAAGAATCATATTGGTCGGTATTATTAGGAAAGCGATTTGACTTGGAGATTACGCAACTGAAAAATTGTAAAAGTCTGAATGTCACCAACATCAATCGTATTATAATTAACTTGACGTGACGAGCATTAAAATAACGAAATACAAAAATGTTCGGAGCGGAATGTATATATATATATATAGAGAGAGAGAGCCTTTTCTATACTGTCAGATATTTTGTTTAACATGCTACAGTCCTGAGAAGAAGGAGGGCGAAAAGAAAAAAATAGAGTGTAATAATGGAAGTCGAAAGCACATGAAAGTATCATCAGTGCACTCAAGAGACAATTCCCTTGCCATTGGAAGATTTTCCCGGATATAATCACCAAGACCAGTCAACAAAGAGAAGGATATGGAATAGAGAATTCAGTGGTAGAGATAAAAGAGTTTAAATTCGTTGCTTAGACCGCTAAGATACTTGGAGAAAGTTTCACGTAAAAATATTCTACACTACGGAAATTGGTACGAATGCCACGAATATTAAAGACAGGAAGAAAGGTTGAGAAGCTTAAGTGATTTCTTGATGACTTTTATTATTTATAATGGTTGCAGTAATAAGAAGTTCAAGATGAAAAGACCAAAATAATTGTCACTGTCCATCGTCTAAGACAATACAAGCCGGTCGGAAGATGGCTAAGACTAAAGCATAATGTGACCTCCGGGATGCTCACCAGAAGTACTTGCGAGGCACTTAACCATGCTCGACGTGCCATTGAACCCCACCCCACGTAATTATGCGATTGTCGACCAGAGCAACCTCTCCGAGCATCACCAAAAGTTATGGCTCCTTACTACCAAATAGGATGCAGCAATTAGAAAAACTGCCAAACCGGTACCCTCAAAATGAAGAGTCACAACTACCAATCAGTCATCTCACCAGTTAAGTTGGATTCATTAAGGCCTTGAAAGAAGTGTTGCGTTCTGTGTCGTCTCTGGGTGTCCACTCTACTACATAAAATAGTATCAATGAAAAGGACGATTTCTTTTTCTTTTTTTCTTATTCGTTTTATTAGGAGAAAGTGGTGGCGGATTGGATTCTAAGAGGCCGTAGGAAGAATGACGTCACAGGGACGCATGTCGCACGTTGGCTCAGCGTCCCTCTGCGGGGGGTGTTAGTCGGTCGCTAACTTGGTTGGGGGAGGCGTATCTACGCTTCAGAATTTTTGAGACCCTCTGTTGAATTTGCCCCGTTTTGGACATATTCAAAACCCAGACAAAGCAATCCCTTACTGTCAGAATACCCCCCCCCCCATGAGGCACTCAGGCCAATCGATCGCTGACCATTCTGGCGAGCTTCGCATTCTGTAACAGAAGGAACCGGAAAATTCGTCTTATACAGGAAACAAGAGATAAATATCTACCTCTGTTCAATAGACGTGGTTAGTTGACTGATTGATTCGTTGTTCTGTTTTACAGTTTATCATCCCTTTGCGTATTATAAAAAAGCAAGCATGTGAAGAGGCGTATAAAAAGATTGTCTTACTTGTAATGTTCCTAGGAGTGTAGGCTTACATATTGGCCAGTTTAGGTGATACATTTTTAAGTTCGTTATTTAGGACGCATGACTTTCGCTCGATCCTCTACCCACCGCTTGCTATCAAATCTCCCTCGATGATTAAAAACAAATTGATTCTCGTATCCGTTTCGATCGTAAGCTAAACATGAACTGACTATCGCCACCTATGTGCTGTCATGTGACACTCACGGCCCCTAAGAGCGTCCGGTAACAAGAATGATAATCGCCTTCCCCATCTTTACACCACTCGTTTAACAAACTATTTCTGTTGGTATGGGAATTTAAGTTGGTGATTAAACACTGAATTTTGTAACTTTTTACGTACAATTTCTTTCAGCAGGTTTCGCTATTCAGTGTGTACGTTGCGTAAAGAAAATGAAGAAAAATGGCTTGTCAACAGTTTAGGAAAAATAGGCAGATTGTAGATTTATCTAAATCTGAAATTACTGATTATAAGGATTATTTAGGGAAATATCCACACACACACACACACACACACACACACACACACACACACCGTATGTATTTGTCTTTGTGATTTTGTTGAATTCTAGGCGAATATCGTCATTTCTTTTTCTTTTTGACCGGTCTGCTCACCAACCGCCATTGAACTTATTATGAAGGAAATATTTTATTCCTTTGACTATGATGAATATTAGCATTCGTTCTGGAGCGAGTGACTAGATTCTTGACCATACATATGAGTTAGTGTAGGGAAAAAACGTAATACCGAAATTTACTGGAAATCTATCACCACTTCATTTTTTTTTTTCATGTCCCCCCCCCTCAGGCTGTAGGCGATCATGACTCGCCACAATTTCCTGTCCTTTGTAAATCTTAATAAATTTTGTCTTCTAAACCCTGTTCCGCCATCTTTAAGTATGCTATGCGCTGTTTTCCCCTGTCCTGTGCGTCTGAGATTTCCCAACCCCCACTTCCTGATGATGTGCCCTAAAAATTTCCTGCTGTTAAGTACAACTTTCCTTTTTGTTTCCATTTTCTCTAAAACCGCGTCGTTGGTTCATGGTATCCTTACCATCCTTCTGTAGAACCACATTTCTGTTGTTTCAAGTCTCTTCTTCATCTTTGAGGAAATTGTCCAGTATTCACTGCCATATAGAAGGACTGATATCACTTAACGGTTTAGTATTTTTTTCTTTGTTTCTAACGAAGTTTTCCTGTCTCTTAATACTCTTCTTAGCTTTTGGAATGCATCTTTGTCTATCTCAAAACGTCATCAGATTTCAGTGTCGCACTTTCCGTTCTCCCTTAGAACCATTACAAGATATTTAAACTTTTGTGCTTGTTTCATTTTGGTATCTTCGATTCGTAATATGCATTTTGAGCTCATCCTTTTGCTAACAACTATGCATGCTGTCTCCACTAATAAAGAGAAAATCACTTTCTCAATAAACTTTATATAAGAAAGACCAGAAAATGTTTTTTCTTTTTTTTAGACTAATCAAGGCTCGGATTTCTGCTTTGCATGCAAAAAAGCGCAATTTACAGTCTTTTCCCATCATAAACTATTCACCTGACTTCTTTTAATTTAAACAAAAACCAACATTAACTGATTTAGCAACAATCAAGTGAATCGCGTGTCGGAAGCAGTTTGGCTTACGATATTTTTTCATGGAAACCCGTGAAAAAATAATACAAAATAGATTTTATCTAATTCAGCAAAACTCAAGTAAACATAATACTCGCGACATATACAGATAGGAAGGCTGCAAAAAGTTGTCGGCGCAACCAAGAAGCATTTCCTCTAATTTTAGAAATGGATGAGTCCAAAAACTTCTCCACGGACCCTAATGGAGTAATGGATAGCGGCTTGGATTGAGGAATCGCAGAGCCGAATTAGAAATTCCAGTCGAATCAATTGCATTCACTTACGTGCTAATACCCTTGGGAAAGGTGTGAATCCTCTTCTTCTCCCTCCAGCTATGGGTAAATAGCAGGACAGACTGGGTTCTATAACCTTGGATGGCAACTAGTCTAGGAGAAGGACAACTCTGAATTCAAAACCTGCAGAGGGTCGTTTGGGAACCTTGTGGCATTCGGTGCACCAGGTCTCTGTATTCGTCCCTTCAAAAGTGTGGATAGTCCTGCACGAAGCCTTAGGTCACCACTATAATCAAATCTCATGTGCCGGTGTCGGGCTGTCGGTTTCCTGAAACTGATCTGCTTGACCCTCATACGTCGAATCTCGACGGGAGAGTCGATTTATATATATATATATATATATATATATATATATATATATATATATATCCTGATGTTAAATAAGAACAAATGGAATATAATTCCATTGTTTGTAACATTTAATTTTTAAAAAAGGGCTCAATACATAGTAGAGCTTAATATTATTTATTATAGTAGATTAAAACAAAAACGTTGAAAATCGTTACACAATGGCTTTCATGTTTCAGCACTAAGTTGTGCTTTTTCAGGCGATGATAAATAACTGGTAAGTAAATTTAATTTTTAATTACAAAAGCAGAATACCTCCATTTTTCTCGAAAGATAAGAGAAGACGAGATAACAGAATTAATAAGAGGCTTGTGGGTTTACCCTGATTAACCAAGTAGGTGTCAGACCGACGTTAGATTAAAAAATAAACTAGAAAGAAAAGTGAATTCTGATCATAGTAAAATGTGGTCTGAAATAAGATCCTAGACAAGGTCATAAGTGGCAGACAAGAAATTGATACAAACTATAAGTGAATATCAACCTTGTATCATAATTATGAACAGATATAACTTGTTCAATTTTTTATAAGAAACTGAGAAGTAGGAAGATAATTAAACGTATAGCTAATTGTAACATAGATTTTGATAATTAATTTTTTCGAGCTTAATTTTGAATTTAGCGTAGGTCTGACACCTAATTGGTTAATCAGGGTAAACCTACAAGGCTCTTCTTAATTCTGATTTGTTGTTATCTCGTCTTCTCTTTCGAAAAAAGAGGGAGCTTTTTGCTTTTAGAATTAAAAATAATCATTTACTCACCAGTTATTTACCATCGTCTGAAGAGGCACAACTAAAACATGAAAGTTATTGTGTAGCGATTTTCAACATGTTATTGTTTTAATCTACTAAAATTATATATATATATATATGTTTATATATATATATATATATATATATATATATATATATATATATATAACGAAAAACAGTCCACTTTAAGGTACCATTACAATAATTTATTTCACCAAAATCCTTTTTTTCCTTTCATTTCGTTGTTGGAATTGTTACATGATGATCCGGGGTCCTTTAAAAAGGATTTTGGTGAAATAAATTATTGTAATGGTACCTTAAAGTGGTCTGTTTTTCATTAAATATTAGCTCTGTATTCACATTGAGCTCTCAGGATTCCATCCTCCTTGGAATTACCCATTCTGTTTACCAAGTTCTTCATAACTTATATATATATATATATATATATATATATATATATATATATATATATATATATAGGTAGCTCCTCAGAAACCCGATAGCTAAGGTTTAAAATGAATTTTTAAAAATGAGTAATCAAGATTGAAATTTTTATTTTAGTTTTAATTTCAAGCGAATATATTTAATTTCATATTTCCAATACTTTGCCGTATTTCAAAACTAATTTAAATTGACTGGAAGGAGTTTTCGTTTTGAAATCACTAAACATCGCTGCTTTTAAACGCTATTTTAGCCATCTGTCATTACAATGTAATTCTCCTCATGAAAAAATCTTTCAAAAATAAAATATAATTTTCTGAAAATTTATTAGCTGATTTAAAGTTTAATTAATCTGATTTGAAATAAATATTACTTTTAGTTTGAAATATCGCAGAAATGCATTTTTAACACAGAGGTAGTTGTTTACTTAAGGGGTTTTTACATCTTGACTGACAGATGGAAGTTTATCTAATGTTTTACTACGGTAGAATATAACGTGTGCGCCTTTTTTATATAATTTTTATCTACACAGTAATCTTTAAAATCTAGGAAAATATTCTCCGTAGTCTAATATTTTAAGGAATTTTAGGTACTTTGGCTTTAAAGTTACTATAGTTACCGCTCTTATTTTTTGATAATGTCGTATATGGACGTCCGTATTTATAAAAATCGTTTATACAAACAAAAAATTCAAAATTCTTTTTAAAATATTATTAAGGGTCGAGGACTCGTAGTAAGTTTTACCATTTATGATTAGTAAATATAGTTTTTTACTTAATAACACTATTATCTAATCGGTACAAATTAATATAGATATTTAAAAGATTTAAAACTATAAATTATTCTAATTTAAATTTTACCAAAATGAAAACAATTCTTGTAAAAGTTCATTAGTCATTGAAAATGCATAATATATCTTATGAAAGCAATTAAAAGCATTTGCAATTAAATAATGTCTTAGTTTAATAAAAAAAAAATTATATTATGATTTAGAGCAGATTTTCGGTAAGTGGAGGACCTGTTTTACAAAAAAAAAAAAAAAAATGAAGATTTAAATTCTCCAAGGAATTCTGCGTATAACTAATATAAAAATTAAGCGGTGAAAAATTTAATTTCTCGAAATTTCATAAATTCACAGCAACAGATTCAAAAAATATATTTTTACCAAGATTTTCCAAAAAAGCATTTCTAAATTAATATCTTTCATTTGTGAATAAGTCTTGAAAGTTTAATTAAAATGCGATAATTATTTGATTTTTTTTCAAGAATTTCCAAATAAATGTGTTTTTCACCACAAAAAGAGGCCAAAATTTCCTATACTAATTTTTGGATCCCCACTGACGCAAGCAAAACAAGATTTTTAACAAAAATTTCTTACGTTCCATAAAGGTTAAAAAAATATAATTTAATAACCAAACAATCCTTTGTTTTTTCCTCTTAATAACATAAAGATTTTGACCTATAAAACTTTGTTTTATTAAGTTTGGGACAAATTTTCATTATGGTAGGTTCATTTTTTAGCAAATCAGTGGAGGTACTTATGTTGGATCTAAAGAGACGTCCGCAGCCACCGCATGGTAAGATATGCGGGTATGGAGAGCTCTGGAATTTCTTTGTACCACTTTATACCATCTCAAACAATTCGCAGCCAAGACTTTCATGCCCAAAGACTCTTCTTCTTTTCACTATATATATATATATATATATGTGTGTGTGTGTGTGTGTGTGTGTGTGTGTGTGTGTGTGTGTGTGTGTGCAGATATGTAGAAAAATAGGAAAGAACACGTTAGGTAAATAATCCGGAGTTCTTTAGTATTTTGTTTTATTTTAAAAAACAGTGCTCCATACAGAAGTAGAGCTTAAATTATAATAATTTTTTTTAAAATTATGATTCCTTCCTTTATAAGAGTTCTCATGTTTCAAAAATGAGAGCCGAAACCTTCAAGATAATTATTAAAATTAAATTGAGCTGATGTTTTTCGGCTCTCGTTTTTGATACATGAGAACTCATGTAGCGAAGGAATAATATTTTTTTAAATAATATATATATATATATATATATATATATATATATATATAGTCATCTACAGACAGTGTGGCTAGACGTCTGATTGCTTCAAGCTGGGATCGAAACTCGACCAATTTGTCATCATCCTACCTCTAAGCCATCGGCGCACGCCAGAGAGAAAAGGGAATATATATATATATATATATATATATATATATATATATATATATATATATATATATATATATATATATATATATATGTGTGTGTGTGTGTGTGTGTGTGTGTGTGTGTGTGTGTGTTTATTTCCAGAAACTGGGAACAAAAACCCAGCTAAACTATAGTCGTACGCCAAAACATAGGTTCGCGTATATGTACTAATTAATACACACACCACACACATATATATATATATATATATATATATATATATATATATATATATATATAAGCAATTAAAGTTTTTAAAATTCTATCAGTTCACGGTAGATTATGGATGATGTCAGGTTGAATGTGGATTGTTGTATTGATGTATGAGGAGGAAGTAAGAACAGATTATGAGTATATGTAGGATAAATAAAAGTTGCTGTAAACTTGGATGTGCAGGTGGTGTAATAGATAATGGCTCGGAATTGTTAATCGGAGAGTCGAGTTCCTGATTATTCAGGAAAAATATTTTTCTTGTTCGTCAGCTTATTATAATTTAGAAATTATAATGATTTTGTACTGTCAGTAACATTTTCATTAATTCCCGATTATTGACAATTTATTTTTCTTTGTCATGAACTCCGTACAGTTTGAGTGCAGAAATTGGTTCAAATCTTTGGTTAAAAATTACAAAAATCATCGTTAAATCCTGAGATTTTTTTCCTACAACCAATCATATTTAGTGTCTCAGTGCAGAATATGATTAACGCTGAATAGAGGAGAGCTGGTGTAGGTGTAAAGTTAGTGCGCAATGATAAGAAGAAAAAAAACTATATATCTGACGGATCCGCTTGAAGTAAGCGCTAAAATACAACCATTCCCCACGCCATCTTCAGAACTTACTCTTATCATTAATGTGTATAAAAGGTTTTAGATTTTTTTTTTTTTTTTTTTACTCAGTCCTACCTATCAAATCTTTGTGCGGGTAGTGGAACGGATATCGGTGAGAGAAGTAGAAT
Organism: Acanthosepion pharaonis; assembly: GCA_903632075.3. NCBI lineage: Eukaryota > Metazoa > Mollusca > Cephalopoda > Sepiida > Sepiidae > Acanthosepion > Acanthosepion pharaonis. The sequence goes on from CAHIKZ030001074.1 coordinate 563,348, forward strand.
CGTCGAGCCAAATTCAAATTCCGGACTTGTCTATTGCGTTCCCTTTCGTTTTACTATTTGGGGAAGGCATGAATCCGTCTCTTCTGTCCCCAGCTATTGGTTAAATTGGCAGAGTAGATTGTTATCTCTATCCTTGGCCAGCAACCAGTTTCAGAAAGAAAACACTGAATTTCAAACTGTTGAGAACGTAACGAGAAACCACTCCTCCATTTTTCCCAAGAATGCGTGGCAATTTACAGATTACTAAGAAAGATATGAAGTGAGTCACGATCGCCTACGTCCTTTAAAAACAAAGCAAAATCTTCCTTTTCAAATCAGGTGTTCTATAAACAACTTCTTTGGAATCTGATGTCCAATCATGAAAATGCACTGAAAAAATATCTGACATAATATAACCACTATATTTGAATCAATGTGCTAAAAAACCGAATTCATTTTTCCTTTTTTTGTATTATTTGGAGAGAAGGGTTATAATAATGTAAAATTAGAGGTTATATTATCGGAATAATTTTACCCGGTAACAATTTAATATATTTTTTGGTTCAACGTTTTATTTTATTTTATTTTTTTTACAATTTACTTTCTTGCTATTTTTTCCTTTATGGTTCAGTAACATGCTATTTAAATTTATAAAAGCAAAAATAACGTTCTTTTCAAACATTCTGATATCAAAGCTTTTTTTTTTTTATTTTGCAACTCGATAAACTAGTGAGCCAGTGTAGACTTTCTAGAACATTGTCGTTTACACAATTCACTATCGACTTACTAGAAAGTTGTTCAGTTCACAAAATTCAGTTTAAACTTGATGGAAACTTGTTCAGTTTATAAAATTCAATGTCGACTTTCTAGAACCTTGTCCAGTTAACATAATCCAATATGGAAAAATGTAAACCAAACCGCTTCAAGAAATGAGCAGAGTTCCATGAAACAATAGTTGAGATGAAAACAGTTTTTGCTAACGCCTCAAAATAGAAGAGATATGCACATCTGCTATAGAGGAATGGCTAACATACCACGCTACCAAATTATGAAACTGTTCAAAAAGTACTAAATTCTTTATTTATTGATTATTACATTGAAAATGGGGGAAGTAATATTTTCGCCATGCTATGCCTCATATTTAAAAAAAAGAAATGAAACCAAAATACTGAGAAAATTAATTTATGCAGCTTATGAAGAAGGTATTGTGAATAATCTAATGTGCTAAAAATGGTTTGCAAAGGTTCTTGTTTGAGAGAGAGTGCCATCATAATTTACATAACTGTAAAAGTGATTTTCCCATTTTCTGCTGATAAAATCATGGAGTTGTAGCGAAAAATCTGAGAATATTGAAATGTCATCTTCCTAAATTCTTCGTGTTCTGACACGAGGAAAATGTTGTGATACCAACAAATGACAATCCAAAGGAAATAAATTTCGTTAAGGATAAAAGGAAAATCTTCCCAGCCTAATGACTTTGATTTTCTCTTGTTTTGCCGCTTCACGCTTTGTATTCTTGTGTTGGAATATGTCACTTTTCCTGTTCACTGAAGTTGCATATTTCTTCTGATGGAGTTGCGGAACGAAGACGGAAATAAAAATCAAAATTGTCAATCACCAAATGGCAAAAAAATGGTTTCTGAGTCGGAGGATCCGCGCATCCTTCCGGTTAATAACTTAATCCTTTGAAAATAAATATTTAACGTTTTTCAATCAATGTGTCGCTTTCTTGCCGACAATAAAATCATGCTTCGTGATCACTTTGAAGAGTATTTAAATAAAGTCTCTAGACGGATAAACGAGTAAGGAGAAGAAGCGGGAACATACGACAACAGATTCATGACACCACGCCTTACTCATTCACCTGTCTTCCTCATCAAGCTACGTGACACTTACACTTTCCTACTCACTTTCTCCCTTGCCTCTTTTTTCACACACACACGCGCGGAAAAAATCACATTTCTTTTCATCTTAACAACTATAAACAAGGAACATTAACACAAGAACTTTAACGCTCATACAAGCTGAGAAAAATTTAGTTGTAAAAAGATGAAAATAAAAAATATCTTAGATTTTTATATTTAAAAACTTTTCTCGCCTTTTTCTTTGCTGTGGGTTGATTCAAATCCGCAACAGAGTGACAGATTCGAATTGATAACAATATAGATCTTGTTTTCTCCAGACATCAGTAACTCATAGTAAAACCATCCATAAATGAAGTGATGGTTTCGGTATTATGGAGATCAGTTTGGATAGAGGATAACCAGTGCCTTTTGTAATTGTCCTTATTTTCTTGTAACAAATCAGTAAACGAAAAAAAAAGAGGTGAGGTTCCATTCACCGTCCAAAGACTGTTACAAATAATTAAGCATTGTACTCATTTCTCTGGTGAGATTAATGAGAACCTGCAAATCCTTTTTTTTTTTCGACTTGCATGAGATGTTCCTGTTTGTTTGTTTGTTTAGCGGCACATCAACTTTTTATGGGTCATTTAATTCAGAAATTTAATTTTCTTGGGATCATTAGTAATTTCTTTTACACAAATGTATTGCTGGTAAATTTTTAACTGTAAAAATGTGTAGCTGGTACTTTTACTATAAAAATGTATTTTTATTCTTTCATAGTTTTTTTACTGGTTTTTTTTTTTTTTTTTTTGGGGGGGGGGGTAACTATTTTCCCATAGTTGGAACCCTAGCAGGTGCTACCACTCCAAGTCAATGTGGACCTGAAAACAACAACAATTTAGAGGCTGTTCCACGCTCCTTAAAATGTACCCATCAGAGGCCTTGCTGCCGGATGTAATTTATCGTCATACTCAGGACGCGAGATGTTCCTGTATAGTTGAACATAATTCATCGCGCCTTTTATTTCTTATTCCATGTAACAATTTAGGAAAAGGAAAAGGAGCGGTTTCACAATATTCTCTCGTGAGAGTTCACGAGAATCTGCAATTTTCTTTTCATATTGACCAAGATGTTCCTGCATAGTTGAATATGATGCAATTTAATGTAGGCGATAGAGGCATATGTACGAGCAGAAGAAAAAAAATACCTAGTCCCTTAAGACGATCAACAACCTTCCCCTTTAGAGAAATGAGGAGGTTGGAATATCTAGGTACTTTCTGTTTAACTAAATGTTCACCGAATTCAAGGCTCAAGGCCACTCAAGTTAGAAGATTACTGAATGTGGGTTGCTGTATTGACGTATGAGGAGGAAGTAAGAACAGATTATGAGTATATGTAGGATAAATAAAAGTTGCTGTAAACTTGGATGTGCAGGTGGTGTAATAGATAATGGCTCGGAATTGTTAATCGGAGAGTCGAGTTCCAATTGCAGTTGGGTTGGATTACGTGCAAATAGCCTTGGGAAAGGTATGAGTCAACATCTTCTTCCTCCAGCTATGGGTTAATTAGTAAAACTTGTATCACTAAACTATTATTATCTAAAAATAAAGCCCAAGTATCATTCAAAGTAGACAGTTATTAAATAAAATTGTTGGAGGGACATGAGAGATGGAAGTAAGTGCAGATTATGAGAATATATAGAATAGCTAACAGTAAAAAGTTGTTTTTTTTCACTAAAAGATACAATACAAGGCCCAAGAGCTACTCAAAGTAGACGATTACAGAATGAGATTTCTGTATGGATATATGAAGAGGAAATAAGTGCAGGTTATTATAATGGATAACAGTTGACCCTGGACTTGAAAAAGTTAAGATTGTAGTTATCGGGGAAGTATCCTCGTGGGAGACTGTTCCACAAAGTAGGAGTTAAGGTTGTTAAACTAAATCTAGATTTTATTTTACAGCATTCAGTTAATTCCAAATTTGCATTTATAATATTGGTAGTCAGTTCGTTCTTTTTTCTTTAGTACTCAATGGACATGGCCTTGTACCAAACTTGGATTAATCTAGCAAGTAATTTTATCAAATATGTCGATACGTCAAATATGTATCTTTATAAAAAATTTTACTCTAAGATATATTTCACATATACTTTCTCTTTATCTCAGCATACTAATTTGGTACAAGGGCAGACCAGGTTGTAAAGTACCCTCTGAGGGTAGAAATTATTTCAATGGTAGCAATCTGCCTTTAAAATCAGTATTCGATCTTCTTGCTTTTAGCTAGGCTTGGACTCTAACGTTTAGTACTGGTAAAAAAAAAAATCTCAATATAATTTAACGACCAATCACGATATGTGTACTTTATCCAACTCAGTATTTATAAGTTAAGTGTACCGTGCTGTTCAAGCAACAGAACGTTGGCATAGTAGATATGTCATTTGCCTATTTACCTCCATGTCGAGTATTCAAATCAGAGCAGGATTCATATTTTAATTTTATATGAGGGTTACTGAAAAATTCATAGTCTGACTATAAAAGAGTGATGACAGAGTTGTGAAATATTACATGCATTCATTTCAACTCTTCTTATTAATAACTGCATTATTTCTTACCAGGCACGAGGGTGGGATGAAAAGTTCATAGGCTGACCATGAAGGAATGATGATAGTTCTGTGAAATCTTGCATAGATTAATTTCAGCTAATAAAAAGCGTTTTGAATATGACCCAGGCTCAGGATGTCCTGCAACTGTCACCACTGAATGAAACATTGATCGTTTTGATGGATGATAGGCGATTGACTATAAATCTAATAGCCAATGTTATTATCATATCCCGTGAGAGAGTTGAAAATATTCTGCGCAATAAACTTGGCATGACGAAGGTTTCTGCTTCGTTTGTGCCTCATCATGTGATACCTGATCAAAAGCGTCCCAGCTGTTCACATCACGGGAAAATCTGACATTGTTTGAGAAAAATCCAGCTGGTTTCCTTGAAATTTTCTTAACCCAGAATGAGTGTTCGGTTCATCACTTTGGACCAGAGACAAAGAGACAATCCATGCTGTGGAAACGCATCCTTGTTGCTTGCTTCAATTGGTCTGTTTCGTGGAACTAGTGCGTGTTTGACATATACAAAGAGTGTTGGTGTTGTGACTTAAGCAAGGTGTGATGTGTTTTTTTCAATATATACATTTGATGAAGCGGTCTCTTAAGTTAAGCCTACGTAACAACACTCACTAGTTCTACGAAACTCACCATTGTCTCTACTTTTCATCCGAAAGGAACTTATATATGTGACAATGTTGCTGGAGCTGCAATAAGGATGAGTATAAAAATGTAGAGTCGAAGTTAACCTAACTCACGCTAATAGAAAAAGAATGCATGATAATACATGACAATGAAAATGAGGCGTTGTTAATGTAAAAATAATAATTTATTTACGTTTTTACTTCGGACGATATAGAAAAATAATTAGCCAGTTTATCTCAGGAGTCTACCGCATATGTAGGAGTTGGTATTTCATAGTATTTGTAAAGAAAGATATGAGAAAATACACACGTCTTGCCCCTACGACATCCTGTAATTGAAGAGTGAATGAAGAGCGAGATAATTTATGGCCTTTCAGTTTATACTACTTTATACAACACCACCTAACGGGTGATAGGTGGAGTTTCCAGACAAAAAAGCTGAAGTAATATCATATAAAATTAAAATTTCCTATATTTGTAGGGGAAAAATGCTCAATATAGAAGATAGAGCGTTTTCACACGTACACACATTTTTCTTAAGATCTATCGAATATTGTTGGTGAGTGTTTTCGCAGTGGAGGCTTGTATTGTACTAAATCGGTCGTAAAATAGGTTCGACGTACAAAACGTTAGGAACTTGATATAATAGGTATAACGCAGAGAAATTTTGTTGTGGTCGCTGATACTTTCGTATTCGACTAACTGTCGTCCGACATCGACTGACTGACCGACCGACTGACTCGTTACTCTTACTACTCCTACTTATTATAGGTGGGAGAGTCTATTAACTAAAGAATAGGTGTGTTCCACCATAACAAATACACAGGACGATAGACGTAATACAAAGTGTTTAAAGTAAAAATTAAATATCACGGCCAAAAGATTCGTGATTCTCGCGCTGTGATCATTAACGTCCACTGGATTTTAAATTTAGCCCAGTTCAAAAATCACTTTTAAATATAAAAATACTGACGAAGGTTGTTAAAGCATCCGGACATATTGGGATTTACACAAATAAATAATTATACTCCCACACGTCAACTAAATAAAAACATAAAAATAATTTTTTCATCCACTTTTTGTGTGTGTATATATATATATATATATATATATATATATATATATATATATATATATATATATATATATATTAGTCGTATTGACCGGTTAAGAAATGAAAGAAAACGGCGAAAAGCGTCAGCAAATATTCATATTCCTATATTCCGAGCTCCTCGCTGTTGCACAATATGTGGACTTGTATGCAAGTTACTAGCAAGACTGAAATGTCACAATACAACACAAACATAAAACTGAATGAGGTTGTACTTATCTAGGTATGGTCAATAAATCGCCGGAAAAATGAGCATAGCGGGATAATTAAAGGCCTTAAACTTGACGAAAATAATTTTTATTTGTCTAACTGTTTATGTTATAATAAAGAGGAAAGATCAAAGTATTTTTTGATTATTTTTTAAAATTTTTTTATCATTTTGGGCACGTCCAAAATTGTCGTTTAAAAATCATGTTTTTTTTTTTCCTGAAAAATCGATCGTCAGCCATTTTTTTCAATTTTATAAACAAAAGTTAATTTTTCCGTTTAAAATTCTGCAGAAAAAACAGTTACACTGTCAAAATCGACGGTAGAGTCCATTAGTGTACCCGTGTACGCACGTTTATGCATACATATGTACGCGTACCTATATACGTACTTCAATAGATACGCACGTGTGCGTATACATGGACGTATAAACACAGGCATATGCAATTAAATTCTAACAATACAAATTAAATTTTATTATACACTTAATAACTATGATACCACTAAATTAAATTAAGAAAACGAAATAATAACCCATATATATATATATATATATATATATATATATATATATATATATTAAGAAATGGACAAGGTCCGACAATTTATTTATTAAAGACATTTTTTATGTTTAACGTTGTTATTTATAGATACAAGTATTTAGGCCGGTAAATGTTATTTAATACTGTTTATTATAAACAGAGCATTTGCTTAAATACTTGTATCTATAAATAACAACGTTAAACATAAAAAATGTCTTTAATAAATATATATATATATATATATATATTTAAATTCCCAGATCAATTCTGTGGACAAGACAAATTGGTATGACAACTGGAAAAAAAAACCTTAGTTTTTTTCCCGACGCGTTTCGTCTTCCGACTTTTTCAAGGCAAAAATGAAATCGAAATGTTTTTGTATTCTGAAGAACAACTTCCTCAGAAAAAAAAATGTCTATAAATAAAAAATAAATAAATAAATAAATAAAAATCAAAATCAGTCATATCTCTAGAGACGGAACAAACCAAGTCAAAATCAGTTACAGTCGTTAAAAGGAAAAAAAACAGGAAAAGAAAAAAGGCTAAATGACCGAGTGTGTAGTGAAAAAAAGGGCAAAATCATCACGTTTTCATACACTTACGCACATCCGCGCAGACGGGCGCACGCGAGCGAATACACATTCGTAAAGACGCGCGCATGATTGCACAAGCGCATACACGAACACAGAGAATACAGAAGGAAACTTATACCAGTGTTAAATATGCATAAAATGAAAAAATCAAAAAAATATAAGCAGTTAATTGCTGATAACCCCTGAAGGGTGGACGGACATGTCCGTCTACAGAACTCTGGAGTCAGGATGCCGAAGGTAACATCAATCACTAATTGACAGACTTTTACTCACATTAATCTATATATATATATATATATATATATATATGTGTGTGTGTGTGTGTGTGTGTGTGTGTGTGTGTGTGTGTGTGTGAAAATGTGTGTATAAATATAAATAAATATATATATATATATATATATATATATATATAATTATTTATATATTATATGCGCGGTACTTATTAGAAAGCGCTCAATATCAGAGATAGAGCTAACATATTTGTATGGATTGATGTGAGTTTGTGACCTGGGTTTCACGCTTTTGCGATTGTCAGACAAACTCTGACGATCGCAAAAGCGTGAAACCCAAGGACACAAACTCACATCAATCCAACCAAATATATATCTATATATATCTATATCTATATCTATATATATATATCTATATATATATATATATATATATATATATATATATAATATATGTTTTAAGGTATGGTATATTTATGGATGCTCAATATCACTGATAGAGCGTATGTAAATATAAAATGACATTGAAGTCAACACCCAGTGGCGACAGAATGTTTCATGCTTAAACGCAATTGTCAGGCATGAAACAGACTGTCACCAGTGCATGTTGACTTCAGTGTCCACTTATATATATATATATATATTTATTCTTAGCAGATCTATTATCACATTGTGAGATATTTAATAACTAAAGTGATGGAAACATAAAAAAGAAACTAAATTAAATTGGTTTCACTATATATCGAAACATATATTTTAAAAAATATTTAAATTTTGAAATTCCAGCGTCCCCTCTCCTTCATGCGCATGTCTAGTCACATAACCGTAAATATCATATATATATATATAATATTTTAATATTTTTTTTATTGTTCAAAATATATATATATATATAATCAAAATTATAGTTTTAAGGTATGCTATATTTATAGCTATGGGTAAAAGTGTTCAATATCAAGGATAGTGTATATAAATATAAAAGTAATCACTGATGCAAATACCGAACGGCATGATGGCGTTCTAGCATGAAACAGACTGTCACGGATCGGTGTTGACCTCAATATCCACTTATATGGGTCGCTGAAGTATACACAAAACGGTATGAGACATTTCATCACCGTCGACTCAACACTGGCCAACTCATTTCCATAACCATTCAACTCCAAGACAACTCACCGCCAACCTATTCAGCATGAGGACAAGTGAACGCTGGCGTCTAATTTATAGATGTTGGCTATTATAGTGTGCATATCTCTTTGATCGGATTTGAGTCATAGAGATTTTAAAAGTTTGCCTGTTTTGTTTTTGTTATATCAGCCGATCTGGCTCAGTGGTGTTTAATTTTCAAGATCGGATAACCTTACTGAAGCAGTAAACAGAAGACTGCACACAGAGTTGGGAACACCCCACAATATAGAGATTCGCTATGGGGTTGCAAAACAGGGCAAAGAAAACGAGATACATTTTTCGAGCAATTAATTGGGAGTCATCTGTGAAGGCAGATGAAAGAATTTTGAAGAGTGTTTCTTTTTAACGATCTCCAACTGAATATTTGATGGGAATTGTATACAATTTTCAACAACTTTTACATTAAAATTAAAGTCATGTATTAAAATATGATCCTTTTATGATTACTTTTATTCGTTTTAAAAAGTTGAACGAAAAAATTTCATAGTTTGCATGTTTTTGAGTTGTCCACTCGCTGAGTAGACTAGTGGACAGTTGGATTTGAGTTGGCCTGTGTTGAGTCGGCGGTGATGAGTCGTCCTGCACACTGCAAAAAATGTATTAAGTATATGTGTGTATACACACACACACACACACACACATGCAGAAGTGGCTACAGTGTTTTAAAAAGTCGGGTTTTAAAAATGATCCTTAATAAATTACTTGTATTTGTTTTTAAAAAGTCGTCGCTTCTTCACAACGATCTCCAACTGAATATTTGATGGGAATTGTATACTGTGACGGTTACACACCTGGCCCAGTGTCGGATCCTTTGGTTACGGCGCCAACGGTGACGTCGCTCCTCCTGGTCGCTCCTCCTGGGTCCAAGCGTGCCGCTCCAACCCTTTGGTCAGATGATCACCAGCCTCGCCTTTCCCGACTCGCTTCCAATACCTGGTCACTAAAGCAACTATACCGATCTCCGGTCTGTCTACCCACGCTGTGTTTAGATCTTAGACAGACGGGACCAGCAGGGATTTGGGCCGATACAAGTCGAGTCCGACGGGGGTGGCAAAACACAAATAAAACAAAAACTCACGACACTAAACAAAATTGCTGATAAAAAGGGTAACAACCCTTTATATCTTAATGTCCGTTACATAAAAAACAAAATTGTTCTCAATTCCCGACCCGCTCTGCGGACTATGGCACCAAGCCCCTATCACACAATAGAAAAATGTCGAATTACCTACTTTCTAGAATCATGTATGTATGTCGGAGTGTGGTTCAGTTCGACACTGGGGCTAATTTCTATCGATCATTCGCAGTTGATTCTTCTCTCCGACTTGAGTTGTATTTCTTCTTCTTCGTCTGCTTGGGCTGGTAGTTTTCCTGTTTCAACTTGGTGGAAGATTTCTTGTTTCAACTTAGCCGCAACTCTCTGTCGTCTGAGGTGGTCTCTTCTCACTGCCGTCCGGGGCTGAACTTTAACTTCTCATCGACTTTCGGCTTGTCTGCATCTCCAATTCTTCTCAGGCTTTCAGGCAATCCTCTTCTTCGTCTACTTGGGCTGGTAGTTCTCCTGTCTTCGACTTGGGCTGGAAGGATTTCTTGTCTGAGGATTCTTCTGCCCGCAAAGGGGCGAGTGAATCGGGCCTGATGGCCGCGTTCAGGCTCTATCCCTGCCCGCGGTCCAACTCTCAACTCCAACTGCAACTCCAACTCTACTGATTTCTGTCGACTGGGGTCCTGCTTATATTGACGCCGCAACAAACTGGGGTGGGTCTGTCGGCGTCAGGGTTTTCTCGATAATTCCAAAAGTCGCATTATTTTTGATTTCTCATTATCGCTATTGTTTTCACCCCTACTTCCTCATAGTGCTTTTGGTGGGGAGGCGCATATCCATCTCTCTCGGTCTCTCGTATGTCAGGTGACCGCTTTTGACTAATGAGATTCTGATCGAGCATTTCTTTCTTTTCTTTTCCGCAACCACGTGACCGTTTTCGGCTAATGGGATTCTGGTTGAGCATTTCTTTCTTTTCTTTTCTGCAGCCACGTGACCGTTTTCGGCTAATGAGATCCTGATTGGGCGTTTCCTGCAATCAATCAGGGCGGGCTTATATCGTTCTTGTTCTAAAAAACAAAATCTAATTTTTCCTTTTTTTTTTTCCGCACGTACGAAAAATGACCATCTTGGCCTTCTCTCACCTGGACTTTGTCAAACAGCCCGCTGCTAATTAGACTTGATCTCAGAAAGGATCTTTTCCGCCTTCTTGGCGCCCTCTGTGAGCCAAAAGCAATTGTCCCTCTTTTTACCTCTTTGTTTTTCCTGATAGTCGAAAATCTTAATTATCTACTCTGAAAATATCTCCACTTTATTAACGTGGGTGTCCAATTCTTAACAGGTCAGGATCTGTATATCGTTCCACCGGTCACTCCCCTCAACCCAAAGACACTTTTTCTCTGATTAAAAATTTCATTTCTATTGTTCTAAACCAAATTGATAAGGAGTCTCTCCACGCAAAAGTCGGTCAGATGCTTTGACGATATCTGGTCTACATCAGCGGCCCGTTTTGATATCATGTCTTTTCCTTTCTTTTTTTTTTATTATTGCTAATTCTATTCTTCCAATTGTCTTTCGAAAATCGGCCAAGACGCTGACCTAAATCTCTTTCTGACTCCTATCTCCACCCTCAATTGGGTCATGCATCATACAACTCTTTTTCTCTTCTTCTTTCTTTTCTTTTTTTTTCTTTCCTTCTTCTTCCCTTAAGATCGTCTAGTACAATCTTAGTGAATTATTTTCAACTCAGTTATTTTCCGTTTAAAAAAAAAAATCTACAACCTATTTAGTAACCGAGTAAGAAAAAATTAAATCATATTTCTATGAATATTTCTAATAATGCAAGGTGCCACAATCCTCCCTTTAACCGATTTGTCATTTACCCGTAAATGACACCTAAACCCAATTACATCATTTAACATGCACCATGCATTTGTCTCATGCAATTCTATTCTACTTTCTAACATGCAAGGGTAATGTTCTTTCCATTTTCTTTTTGTTCTACATGCAATGAAATGTTCTTTTCATTTTCTTTTGTTCTACATGCAATGAAAATTTTCTTCTGTTTTGCAATGAAATGTTTTTTGTTCTACATGCAATGTAATGTTCTTTTCATTTTCTTTTTTGTTCTACATGCAATGAAATGTTCTTTTCATTTTCTTCTGTTCTACATGCAATGAAATGTTCTTTTCATTTTCTTTTGTTCTACATGCAATGAAATGTTCTTTTCATTTTCTTTTGTTTTACATGCAAGTTAATGTGTGCGTGTGTTTGTAGGTGCAGATGTGTTCACTAGGGTTTGTTCTTCTTGGTCAATGTTTTCCTCTCTGCTGTGGGAGGTTTTTCCGCCGCACGGTGGTGGTCTCACGCCAGCCTCCTCCGTTGGTCTTTCAGCAATTTCTTCGCCAGTCCTGTCTGAGTAAGGAACACTGCTCGGCATCTCCCTCTCGAGTTGTTGCCTGCTCACTAGACTGTCGTTCGCTAATCTTCTCTTACTCTTAATCTTCCATATTATTACACCCCCGATGGCTATAACTAGGAATGTACCCATTACTATTGACCAACTTATCGCGATCTGCTCATCGTCTTCCCAAGCTACACCTTCGTCTCCCAACGCACTTAACTTATCCCTTAAGTGATCCATATCGATCTTTTCTATTGGCTTCATTAATACTGGCATCTTATTTAAGGTGACATTAGAGAATCTCTTCACTATCGGCTCCCATAATTCTGTACAATTGACTAAGCCTCTACCAATCATCTCTATGAGTGAATCTTTTTTTCTTCATACCTTTCTTCCATCTGGTAATAGGGGCAAGGAGATGGACACCCCAACCGCCGAACATCCCATGGGTAGCGTCACCAGGGATAACGGTGGCCTTATTCTTAATGTCCTTGTGGACTCTCCCCACATACCCTAGACAGGCTGATATGTTTCTGGGTGGCTACTGCCCACACCCCGTCTGAAACACTGATAGCTTGTGGTAATGCTGAGTTTGTTAATACCTCTACTTGGCAGATTCTTTTGATTCCTTCTCCCTCCTTCAAACAATTCTAGTATGCACAGTTTGCGGTTACCAGTTTTATAGATAGGGCTCAACGAGGTACAAGTCCCCAGGGTATCATCTCTACACCTTCTAGCTTCTTCAGCTGATAGCAACATGAATTTCGTTCTCCCTGAATTTAATGCTATGTAGTCTGCTTCCACCTTGTACCTTGCTATCATTCCTGAAAGGTAACAAATTCTCTTGTTGTTATTCTTCACAATCACTTAGTCTCGCTCGACTCATCACTCAATCATTTCATAACTTTTCTCTTAGTTCGGCTCTTCCCTCCTCTAACTAACCTCTAGCAGACAGAATGGTCCGGTCAGGTGTGCGTGGCGTTCACTCTAAAGGTCGTACTTCATGACACCACTGGTGATCAATCAACAATGCCAATGATCTTTTCCCGTCCCTTGTGAGGTGCAGCCCGCGACTCCATCCCTCCACTCACATCTACCATAGTCAGCCAATAGGATTTTGGATGAGCCAGTGTCGTTATCTGTCGACACTAAATGCTTCTATTCTGCACAGCCCTTTTGTTCTACTGAGATTTGGGGTTCTTCTCCCTCCCTGATCTCATCTTCCGAGGTGATCCTGCTCAACCTCCACCCTTCCTTCTGTGTTTAACTCCCCTCCAGGAGGTTTTTTGTCCTCTTCTTCATCCCCTGATTCTTCTTTCTGTTTAGAGTCTTCACCTTGAATGTCTTCAATACCTCTCGACTTTATGTCTAAACTTCTCCTGTTCCTCTCGATCTGGGCCCTCTGGCTCCGGAGCCAATCTTCTCCCAAGATTGCCTCCGTACACAGGTCGGGGGTTACGTAAAAATTTTGGGTGCTTTTCACCCTCCCAATCCTCACCGGGAGCCTCACCATCCCTTTTATCTCCAGGGGGGCCCCATCTGCTTGTGTGATCTCTATGTCCGCTTCCCGTAACCTTCTCTTCCGTTTCACCCGCCTGTATGTTTCCTCTCTCATCAATGACACAGATGCTCCTGTGTCCACCAAAGCCCTCATCTCTACTACCACCTATCTCTGCTCTACAGGATAGTTCTCTCTCTTGCATTAGCGAAGAGAACACCTGAGCTTTCTTCTTCCTGGGTCCCCACCTTTGGGTTAACCCAGCCATAGGCGCCGGTAGTAATAAATCACCTTCATTTTTTTATGAGGTGGAGTTCTGCCCCCCCCTGCACCTGGGACCCTGGCCGGACCTCTCCCGGTCTCCCATGGCCGTTTCTAAGAATACAGTTTCTTTTCAGGTGTCCTGGCCTCCTGCAAAACCAGCACCTTCTTGCTGGACAGCTTGCCGCAAAGTGGCCCGCCTGACCACATGTCCAACATTTTGCTCTTTCCCTTTTTAACTGGGTTGGCCTTGTGTCATCCTCGGGGAACCCGTCCTCTATTCAAGCGGTTCGCCCACCCACTGGTCCAAGTTTTATTTTCTCCTTTTTAACTGGGCCACCCTCCCTCTTAATTCTGGGGTGGCCCGCTGGCTTTTCCCTGGGCCGGTCTCTTGGGTTCAGCCTTCTTTGTTAATATCGGCGGGGCACCCTTCTTCAGCCCACACCACTTGGCCAGGTGTCCTTTCTTACCACACCTGGTGCATCTGTCCTGATTGAAGTCTGGGGCAACCCCACTTCGTCGGACATTCCGCTGCCCTGTGGTCCTCGTACCCACAGGTCCAGCAGACCAGCCCGTATCGACCCGGCGTGGGCTTATAAAAGCCATGCCTGGTCGACCATGCCCTTCTATTGGGGTCCTCCTCCCATAATTCTGCCCGATCCACCTCTTCCTTAACCCTCTGATTCCACACGGGGGCTCTTCCGCCTACCCCCTTCTTCCAGCCCTCTTGACTTGGTATCTGCTTCTTCCCACACCTCTTCACTTTATCCCACACCCCTGGCTCTCCCTGGCCAGCTCTATCGCTGCCGACAGTCCGAGCGGTCCTTCTTTCAATACGTCGTGACGAACACGCTCGTCGCTCAGCGCCTCTACATACAGGTCCGCCAGTTGAGCCTGCATAACCGCGTTATCCCTGACCACTTCGGGAATGCCAATGACGATAGCTTCCCCGCTCGGGCCCTAATTCTCCCGGGGTTTCATCCCGTAGCTGTGTCAGTTTTAAAAGGGCCCCTCATGGCCTCTATGGCCGTACCTTCGTCGGCGAACTCTTTGGTCAGCAGTTTTTTATTTCTTCCCAAGCCAAGCGGGGATGATTTTCCAAGAGCCCCCTACGAACTCAGACGCTTTTTCCTTTGTGGCATCGTATGCCAGGTACAGGGTTTCTTGGTCCGAGAGCTCGTAGATGGTTCGGCTCTTCTCGAGGATTGCCAGCCAGTTCCTAAACTCCTTCCCGCTGCCATCAAATACTGGGACCCTCGGTCCACCCAACAGCTTCCTTAGATCCACTGACAACCCCCCGCCCTACTTCTTCTTCACCCCCACTGCTCTATCTGACTCATAATCTGACATGTCTACAGAGAAAGACAGTCTATACAGCAACAATCGAGGTTGGGAAACAAAACAAGGTGTCCTACCTTACAGACGATTCTGTTCTTTCTTTTCCTTTGGTCCCGGGTCGTTCTGAGTTCTGTCTGAATTTTCAGCAACGGCGGTCGATCGTGGTCTTCTCAGGGCTGAAATCCCTCGGTCACCACGGCACCATATGTGACGTGGCTGTCTCAGGGTTGATCCTGGTCACGGCACCACTTGTGACGTGGCTGTCTCAGGGTTGATCCTGGTCACGGCACCACTTGTGACGGTTACACACCTGGCCCAGTGTCGGATCCTTTGGTTACGGCGCCAACGGTGACGTCGCTCCTCCTGGTCGCTCCTCCTGGGTCCAAGCGTGCCGCTCCAACCCTTTGGTCAGATGATCACCAGCCTCGCCTTTCCCGACTCGCTTCCAATACCTGGTCACTAAAGCAACTATACCGATCTCCGGTCTGTCTACCCACGCTGTGTTTAGATCTTAGACAGACGGGACCAGCAGGGATTTGGGCCGATACAAGTCGAGTCCGACGGGGGGTGGCAAAACACAAATAAAACAAAAACTCACGACACTAAACAAAATTGCTGATAAAAGGGTAACAACCCTTTATATCTTAATGTCCGTTACATAAAAACAAAATTGTTCTCAATTCCCGACCCGCTCTGCGGACTATGGCACCAAGCCCTATCACACAATAGAAAATGTCGAATTACCTACTTTCTAGAATCATGTATGTATGTCGGAGTGTGGTTCAGTTCGACACTGGGGCTAATTTCTATCGATCATTCGCAGTTGATTCTTCTCTCCGACTTGAGTTGTATTTCTTCTTCTTCGTCTGCTTGGGCTGGTAGTTTTCCTGTTTCAACTTGGTGGAAGATTTCTTGTTTCAACTTAGCCGCAACTCTCTGTCATCTGAGGTGGTCTCTTCTCACTGCCGTCCGGGGCTGAACTTTAACTTCTCATCGACTTTCGGCTTGTCTGCATCTCCAATTCTTCTCAGGCTTTCAGGCAATCTTCTTCTTCGTCTACTTGGGCTGGTAGTTCTCCTGTCTTCGACTTGGGCTGGAAGGATTTCTTGTCTGAGGATTCTTCTGCCCGCAAAGGGCGAGTGAATCAGGCCTGATGGCCGCGTTCAGGCTCTATCCCTGCCCGCGGTCCAACTCTCAACTCCAACTGCAACTCCAACTCTACTGATTTCTGTCGACTGGGGTCCTGCTTATATTGACGCCGCAACAAACTGGGGTGGGTCTGTCGGCGTCAGGGTTTTCTCGATAATTCCAAAAGTCGCATTTTTTTGATTTCTCATTATCGCTATTGTTTTCACCCCTACTTCCTCAGTAGTTTTTTTGGTGGGGAGGCGCATATCCATCTCTCTCGGTCTCTCGTATGTCAGGTGACCGCTTTCGACTAATGAGATTCTGATCGAGCATTTCTTTCTTTTCTTTTCCGCAACCACGTGACCGTTTTCGGCTAATGGGATTCTGGTTGAGCATTTCTTTCTTTTCTTTTCTGCAGCCACGTGACCGTTTTCGGCTAATGAGATCCTGATTGGGCGTTTCCTGCAATCAATCGGGGCGGGCTTATATCGTTCTTGTTCTAAAAAAACAAAATCTAATTTTTCCTTTTTTTTTTTCCGCACGTACGAAAAATGACCATCTTGGCCTTCTCTCACCTGGACTTTGTCAAACAGCCCGCTGCTAATTAGACTTGACCTCAGAAAGGATCTTTTCCGCCTTCTTGGCGCCCTCTGTGAGCCAAAAGCAATTGTCCCTCTTTTTACCTCTTTGTTTTTCCTGATAGTCGAAAATCTTAATTATCTACTTTGAAAATGTCTCCACTTTATTAACGTGGGTGTCCAATTCTTAACAGGTCAGGATCTGTATATCGTTCCACCGGTCACTCCCCTCAACCCAAAGACACTTTTTCTCTGATTAAAAATTTCATTTCTATTGTTCTAAACCAAATTGATAAGGAGTCTCTCCACGCAAAAGTCGGTCAGATGCTTTGACGATATCTGGTCTACATCAGCGGCCCGTTTTGATATCATGTCTTTTCCCTTTTTTTTCTTTTTATTATTGCTAATTCTATTCTTCCAATTGTCTTTCGAAAATCGGCCAAGACGCTGACCTAAATCTCTTTCTGACTCCTATCTCCACCCTCAATTGGGTCATGCATCATACAACTCTTTTTTTTCTCTTCTTCTTTCTTTTCCTTTTTCTTTTCTTTCCTTCTTCTTCCCTTAAGATCGTCTAGTACAATCTTAGTGAATTATTTTCAACTCAGTTATTTTCCGTTTTAAAAAAAAAAATCAACAACCTGTTTAGTAACCGAGTAAGAAAAAATTAAATCATATTTCTATGAATATTTCTAATAATGCAAGGTGCCACATATACAGTTTTCAATAACTTTTGAATTAAAATTAAAGTCATGTATTAAAATATGATCCTTAATAAATTACTTTTATTCGGTTTTAAAAAGTTGAACGAAAATATTTCATGTTTGCATGTCTTTGAGTTGTCCACTCGCTGAGTACTATAGTGGACAGTTGGATTTGAGTTGGCCAGTGCTGAGTCGGCGGCGTTGAGTTGGCTGTGATGAGTCGTCCTGCACCCTACAAAAAATATATTAAGTATATATGTATACACACACACACTGTGTGTGTGCAAACATTTGAAAGACTGGATAATTATTTTACTAATAAAAGTACTAATAGTGGAATGTTAGGAGTTAGTTAGAAGGCTCAAAAGGGGTTAGAACACGCCAGACAAAAATATTCTTTGAATTTTAGAAGTACGAAAGCTGAGTGCATATTCTATTTTTATTCGATGAGTTTGATGTTTATTTATTGTAATTGTAAATTAGAATTTCTTTTTTTCGTTTCCAGTCACAAACTGAGAACGTTGCGATTATCAACAATTCTTGTTTAAGAAAAATACATAATATTGAATTACAACTAGAAAAATTATTCAGTAAAAAGTAATTAATTGTAAAAGAAAGATAAGCATTTTTTTTAAATCGAAAATTGAGAAGAGTAAATTTATTGTAAAAGAACGGTTAAAAGAAAGATATTTAAAAAAGGAAGAAAAAAATGTTAAAAGAAACACTAAAAACAATAATAGTTATTTATTTTTTGTCAACCGTCCAATCGTCGAGCTTAATTGAGAAAACTCACGCATGTATCGATCGTCCATGAATAACTATTAAGTACGCGCTATGCGACGTCCAGTTAGCAAGACGATGGCGGTTATGTTCGGATTCCAGTTTTTTTTGTTCTTGCATCTAATCAAATTCGGGTTTGTAGGTAAGTCACTTTCTTCTGTATTGTCAAATATTTGATGTCGAATTATATGTTTTTTTATACCAATGTTCACCTAATGCAAGGCCTAAGAGCAACTGAAGGTAAATGGTGAC
This sequence comes from Acanthosepion pharaonis, assembly GCA_903632075.3. Lineage (NCBI taxonomy): Eukaryota > Metazoa > Mollusca > Cephalopoda > Sepiida > Sepiidae > Acanthosepion > Acanthosepion pharaonis. Next base: position 582,277 of record CAHIKZ030001074.1, read on the forward strand.
TGTGTGGCGAGCCTCGGTATCAAAACTGAAGCTCCTTGATATTTCAATTAATTTTCCTAGCAAAACTCCTGTTAGTTTAAACTGATTACTCATTTCTGAGTATACTTCTCTGCTAGGCTGGCTAGCTAATCCTTTTTGCAGACACCTGTTCAGGTATATTTGTGTTTCTACAATACTCTATACCAGAATCTATCTAACATAATTATAAGTCAACCATTCGTCCATCTTTTGAATATTGCTGCAAATATGGTCTGGTGATTCTGCTATGTATTTAGAGATTCTTGATGAAATACAAAGAATATGACATCTCGGCTTCAGCCACACTTTCTCAAAATGTAGCTTCCCTCTGCCTTTTAAAGCTTTCATAGAAATTATTCTGATGAACTGTCCTCTATGGTACTTAGTCTTTATGAATTTAAGCGTAGTACTAGATTGACGTCAAGGTTTCATCATTTTACAGTTGAAACGGCTGCTAGTTGGAAACATAATTTTTATGCTAACAGTCTCTCGCTTTTCTCTCTTGCGAATCTCTCTTCTGGTTTCTTGCTTTCCAGTCAACATTGATCTTCAAAAGTTTAAATGCAATGTTAAACATTATCTTCTGTCTTCTTAATTCCCATTCTTTATCTTGTTTTCTATTCTTAACGATGTTTTTTTCCTGATATTCTCTAACATTCGTTTTAGTAGCTTTATTGTCTTGCTTCGGATGAAGTGATTAAAAAAATTAAAGTATTTGGGTTTATGTTAAATAAATATTGTTTCAATAATTACCTTTGCTTTTGGACAGTATTGCATCTACAGATTTATAGATTGGCGCCAAGGTCTCATCATTTTACAGTTGAAATGGCTAGATGTAACCGTAAGTTCTATGCTAACAGTTCCTTCTCTCTCAAGGTATTATATCCACGGCCTTATAGATTGGCGGCAAGGTCTCATCATTTTACAGTTGAAATGGCTAGATGTAACCGTAAGTTCTATGCGAGCAGTTTCTTCTCTCTCACGGTATTACATCCACGGCCTTATAGATTGGCGGCAAGGTCTCATCATTTTACAGTTGAAATGGCTAGATGTAACCGTAAGTTCTATGCTAACAGTTTCTTCTCTCTCACGGTATTACATCCACGGCCTTATAGATTGGCGGCAAGGTCTCATCATTTTACAGTTGAAATGCCTAGATGTAACCGTAAGTTCTATGCTAACAGTTTCTTCTCTCTTACGGTATTACATCCACGGCCTTATAGATTGGCGGCAAGGTCTCATCATTTTACAGTTGAAATGCCTAGATGTAACCGTAAGTTCTATGCTAACAGTTTCTTCTCTCTCACGGTATTACATCCACGGCCTTATAGATTGGCGGCAAGGTCTCATCATTTTACAGTTGAAATGCCTAGATGTAACCGTAAGTACTATGCGAGCAGTTTCTTCTCTCTCACGGTATTACATCCCCGGCCTTATAGATTGGCGGCAAGGTCTCATCATTTTACAGTTGAAATGGCTAGATGTAATCGTAAGTTCTATGCTAACAGTTTCTTCACTCTCACTGTATTACATCCACGGCCTTATAGATTGGCGGCAAGGTCTCATCATTTTACAGTTGAAATGGCTAGATGTAACCGTAAGTTCTATGCTAACAGTTTCTTCTCTCTTACTGTATTACATCCACGGCCTTATAGATTGGCGGCAAGGTCTCATCATTTTACAGTTGAAATGCCTAGATGTAACCGTAAGTTCTATGCTAACAGTTTCTTCTCTCTTACGGTATTACATCCCCGGCCTTATAGATTGGCGGCAAGGTCTCATCATTTTACAGTTGAAATGGCTAGATGTAATCGTAAGTTCTATGCTAACAGTTTCTTCACTCTCACTGTATTACATCCACGGCGTTATAGATTGGCGGCAAGGTCTCATCATTTTACGGTTGAAATGCCTAGATGTAACCGTAAGTTCTATGCTAACAGTTTCTTCTCTCTTACGGTATTACATCCACGGCCTTATAGATTGGCGGCAAGGTCTCATCATTTGACAGTTGAAATGCCTAGATGTAACCGTAAGTTCTATGCTAACAGTTTCTTCTCTCTCACGGTATTACATCCACGGCCTTATAGATTGGCGGCAAGGTCTCATCATTTTACAGTTGAAATGGCTAGATGTAACCGTAAGTTCTATGCGAGCAGTTTCTTCTCTCTCACGGTATTACATCCCCGGCCTTATAGATTGGCGGCAAGGTCTCATCATTTTACAGTTGAAATGGCTAGATGTAATCGTAAGTTCTATGCTAACAGTTTCTTCACTCTCACTGTATTACATCCACGGCCTTATAGATTGGCGGCAAGGTCTCATCATTTTACAGTTGAAATGGCTAGATGTAACCGTAAGTTCTATGCTAAGAGTTTCTTCTCTCTTACTGTATTACATCCACGGCCTTATAGATTGGCGGCAAGGTCTCATCCTTTTACAGTTGAAATGGCTAGATGTAACCGTAAGTTCTATGCTAACAGTTTCTTCTCTCTTACGGTATTACATCCACGGCCTTATAGATTGGCGGCAAGGTCTCATCATTTTACAGTTGAAATGCCTAGATGTAACCGTAAGTTCTATGCTAACAGTTTCTTCTCTCTCACGGTATTACATCCACGGCCTTATAGATTTTTGGCGGCAAGGTCTCAGTTTCATTTTACAGTTGAAATGCCTAGATGTAACCGTAAGTTCTATGCTAGCAGTTTCTTCTCTCTCACGGTATTACATCCCCGGCGATTTTACAGTTTCTTCTCTCTCACGGTATTACATCCCGGTATTACATCCACGGCCTTATAGATTGGCGGCAAGGTCTCATCATTTTACAGTTGAAATGGCTAGATATAACCGTAAGTTCTATGCTAACAGTTTCTTCTCTCTTACGGTATTACATCCACGGCCTTATAGATTGGCGGCAAGGTCTCATCATTTTACAGTTGAAATGCCTAGATGTAACCGTAAGTTCTATGCTAACAGTTTCTTTCTCTCTCACGGTATTACATCCACGGCCTTATAGATTGGCGGCAAGGTCTCATCATTTTACAGTTGAAATGCTAGATGTAACTGTAAGTTCTATGCGAGCAGTTTCTTCTCTCTCACGGTATTACATCCCCGGCCTTATAGATTGGCGGCAAAGGTCTCATCATTTTACAGTTGAAATGGCTAGATGTAATCATAAGTTCTATGCTAACAGTTTTTCTTCACTCTCACTGTATTACATCCACGGCCTTATAGATTGGCGGCAAGGTCTCATCATTTTACAGTTGAAATGGCTAGATTTTATAACCGTAAGTTCTATGCTAACAGTTTCTTCTCTCTTACGGTATTACATCCACGGCCTTATAGATTGGCGGCTAGAAGGTCTCATCATTTTACAGTTGTAATGCCTAGATGTAACCGTAAAGTTCTATGCGAGCAGTTTCTTTCTCTCACGGTATTACATCCCCGGCCTTATAGATTGGCGGCAAGGTCTCATCATTTTACAGTTGAAATGGCTAGATGTAATCATAAGTTCTATGCTAACAGTTTCTTCACTCTCACTGTATTACATCCACGGCCTTATAGATTGGCGGCAAGGTCTCATCATTTTACAGTTGAAATGGCTAGATATAACCGTAAGTTCTATGCTAACAGTTTCTTCTCTCTTACGGTATTACATCCACGGCCTTATAGATTGGCGGCAAGGTCTCATCATTTTACAGTTGAAATGCCTAGATGTAACCGTAAGTTCTATGCTAACAGTTTCTTCTCTCTCACGGTATTACATCCACGGCCTTATAGATTGGCGGCAAGGTCTCATCATTTTACAGTTGAAATGGCTAGATGTAACCGTAGATTGGCGGCAAGTTCTATGCGAGCAGTTTCAGTTTCTTCTCTCTCACGGTATTACATCTCACGGCCTTATAGATTGGCGGCAAGGTCTCATCATTTTACAGTTGAAATGGCTAGATGTAATCGTAAGTTCTATGCTAACAGTTTCTTCACTATTTTACTCACTGTATTACATCCACGGCCTTATAGATTGGCGGCAAGGTCTCATCATTTTACAGTTGAAATGGCTAGATGTAAACTGTAAGTTCTGTATTACATGCCTTATAAGAGTTTCTTCTCTCTTACTGTATTACATCCACGGCCTTATAGATTGGCGGCAAGGTCTCATCCTTTTACAGTTGAAATGGCTAGATGTAATCGTAAGTTCTATGCTAAGAGTTTCTTCTCTCTCACTGTATTACATCCACGGCCTTATAGATTGGCGGCAAGGTCTCATCATTTTACAGTTGAAATGCCTAGATGTAACCGTAAGTTCTATGCTAACAGTTTCTTCTCACTTCTGAAACTAGCTTCTTCTTCTTCTTCTTCTTCTTCTTCTTCTTCTTCTTCTTCTTACTTCCTAGTCAACATTGCATTTAAATTTTTAAAGATCAATTTCAATCTTTTGTCTTCTTAATTCCTGTTCTTTTATTGTTCTTTCTCTTTAATAGTGTTTTTTCTTCTCATATTCTCTTACTCTCAGTAACCTTTTGCGCCTAAGTGACTTTATTTCCTTGCTTGGAAATGATAAAAGGAAATACTCACACATCCTTACAGTTTCTGAAAGAGAAAGCACAAAAGTACAATACTGTCAAACAGCCAGTTACGATGACTTGTGACTTTCTGCCAACACAACTATCAACGGCTTTTATTTCGTCTTCCTAATTTTATTCACGGGCACTTCCCAACGGTGATAATCAACCCAAACTGTTAATATCTTTGACAAATCGACTACGGTGAGATTCGAACCTGGATCCAATTGTCATAACGCTAATGTTCTGACCACTTCTGTATAGATATATATCAATAACATAGAAAATATTATTTATGGCTTAATTGTACGCATCACGCACGCACGTTTGATACAAAATTGAAATAATTTTCAAGAAAATCATGAAACAAGTTACCCACCGGTATTCCTCTTTTTTTCTCTAAGGTTTGCGGCCAGATCACGTTGAAACACGATTATCGTGCGATACGGTGATTATGCAAACATCGAGACTGGTCAGTACCTAGATGGGTTTACGGCCAGATCACGTTGAAACACGATTATCGTGCGATACGGTGATTATGCAAACGTCGAGACTGGTCAGTACCTAGATGGGTTTACGGCCAGATCACGTTGAAACACGATTATCGTGCGATTCGGTGATTATGCAAACGTCGAGACTGGTCAGTACCTAGATGGGTTTACGGCCAGATCTCGTTGAAACACGATTATCGTGCGATACGGTGATTATGCAAACGTCGAGACTGGTCAGTACCTAGATGGGTTTACGGCCAGATCACGTTGAAACACGATTATCGTGCGATACGGTGATTATGCAAACGTCGAGACTGGTCAGTACCTAGATGGGTTTACGGCCAGATCTCGTTGAAACACGATTATCGTGCGATACGGTGATTATGCAAACGTCGAGACTGGTGGGTACCTAGATGGGTTTACGGCCAGATCTCGTTGAAACACGATTATCGTGCGATACGGTGATTATGCAAACGTCGAGACTGGTCAGTACCTAGATTGGTTTACGGCCAGATCACGTTGAAACACGATTATCGTGCGATACGGTGATTATGCAAACGTCGAGACTGGTCAGTACCTAGATGGGTTTACGGCCAGATCTCGTTGAAACACGATTATCGTGCGATACGGTGATTATGCAAACGTCGAGACTGGTGAAAGTACCTAGATGGGTTTACGGCCAGATCACGTTGGAAACACGATTATCGTGCGGTACGGTGATTATGCAAACGTCGAGACTGGTCAGTACCCAGATGGGTTTACGGCCAGATCACGTTGAAACACGATTATCGTGCGATACGGTAATTATGCAAACGTCGAGACTGGTCAGTACCTAGATGGGTTTACGGCCAGATCACGTTGAAACACGATTATCGTGCGATACGGTGATTATGCAAACGTCGAGACTGGTCAGTACCTAGATGGGTTTACGGCCAGATCACGTTGAAACACGATTATCGTGCGATACGGTGATTATGCAAACGTCGAGAGTGGTCAGTACCTAGATGGGTTTACGGTCAGATCTCGTTGAAACACGATTATCGTGCGATACGGTGATTATGCAAACGTCGAGACTGGTCGATATGCAAACGTCGACTGGTCAGTAGATGGGTTTACGGCCAGATCACGTTGAAACACGATTATCGTGCGATTCGGTGATTATGCAAACGTCGAGACTGGTCGGTACCTAGATGGGTTTACGGCCAGATCACGTTGAAACACGATTATCGTGCGATTCGGTGATTATGCAAACGTCGAGACTGGTCAGTACCTAGATGGGTTTACGGCCAGATCTCGTTGAAACACGATTATCGTGCGATACGGTGATTATGCAAACGTCGAGACTGGTCAGTACCTAGATGGGTTTACGGCCAGATCTCGTTGAAACATGATTATCGTGCGATACGGTGATTATGCAAACGTCGAGACTGGTCAGTACCTAGATGGGTTTACGGCCAGATCTCGTTGAAACACGATTATCGTGCGATACGGTGATTATGCAAACGTCGAGACTGGTCAGTACCTAGATTGGTTTACGGCCAGATCACGTTGAAACACGATTATCGTGCGATACAGTGATTATGCAAACGTCGAGACTGGTCAGTACCTAGATGGGTTTACGGCCAGATCTCGTTGAAACACGATTATCGTGCGATACGGTGATTATGCAAACGTCGAGACTGGTCAGTACCTAGATGGGTTTACGGCCAGATCACGTTGAAACACGATTATCGTGCGGTACGGTGATTATGCAAACGTCGAGACTGGTCAGTACCTAGATGGGTTTACGGCCAGATCACGTTGAAACACGATTATCGTGCGATACGGTGATTATGCAAACGTCGAGACTGGTCAGTACCTAGATGGGTTTACGGCCAGATCACGTTGAAACACGATTATCGTGCGATACGGTGATTATGCAAACGTCGAGACTGGTCAGTACCTAGATGGGTTTACGGCCAGATCACATTGAAACACGATTATCGTGCGATACGGTGATTATGCAAACGTCGAGACTGGTCAGTACCTAGATGGGTTTACGGCCAGATCTCGTTGAAACACGATTATCGTGCGATACGGTGATTATGCAAACGTCGAGACTGGTCAGTACCTAGATGGGTTTACGGCCAGATCACGTTGAAACACGATTATCGTGCGATACGGTGATTATGCAAACGTCGAGACTGGTCAGTACCTAGATGGGTTTACGGCCAGATCTCGTTGAAACACGATTATCGTGCGATACGGTGATTATGCAAACGTCGAGACTGGTCAGTACCTAGATTGGTTTACGGCCAGATCACGTTGAAACACGATTATCGTGCGATACGGTGATTATGCAAACGTCGAGACTGGTCAGTACCTAGATGGGTTTACGGCCAGATCACGTTGAAACACGATTATCGTGCGATACGGTGATTATGCAAATGTCGAGACTGGTCAGTACCTAGATGGGTTTACGGCCAGATCTCGTCGAAACACGATTATCGTGCGATACGGTGATTATGCAAACGTCGAGACTGGTCAGTACCTAGATGGGTTTACGGCCAGATCACGTTGAAACACGATTATCGTGCGATACGGTGATTATGCAAACGTCGAGACTGGTCAGTACCTAGATGGGTTTACGGCCAGATCTCGTTGAAACACGATTATCGTGCGATACGGTGATTATGCAAACGTCGAGACTGGTCAGTACCTAGATGGGTTTACGGCCAGATCACGTTGAAACACGATTATCGTGCGGTACGGTGATTATGCAAACGTCGAGACTGGTCAGTACCTAGATGGGTTTACGGCCAGATCACGTCGAAACACGATTATTGTGCGGTACGGTGATTATGCAAACGTCGAGACTGGTCAGTTTACCAGGTACTGTAAGCTTGGATGTGTAGGCGGTGTAATGAATAATGGCTTGGAATTCTTAATCGCAGTTTAATTACAGTTGTGTTCGTTATATTCACTTACGTGCAAATATGTAAATGACCGTGGCGGTGAAGATATAAAGAACACACGTGGGTTAAAATTTCCTGCTAGCCGGTCCACTTACATGAGAATGTTGGACTTTAATTAAGTCCAAAGAAGACAAAGAAAACAAACAAGACCAATAATTATATACAAACAAATATATGTATTAACAACAAATTACAAGCACAAGGACAGTTACATTGAGTCTGTGTGGTGAATATTATATGTGTGTATTATGGTGAGTGTTCGTACGTACGTGTATTGGTTTTGTTCTTAGCGTATTTCCAGAATTTGGGAAACGATGTATTGGTGATAGCTCACATATTGGTATTAGCTGAAATAAAAGGAAAAAAAATTACCTCACCTCCACGCGAGGTGGGTTCGGCCCAAGGCCTGAGGGAAAAGAGAGATCGAGGCAAAAGGTCGCCCAGTATTTATAGCCAGGGGAGAGAGACCCCTGGTGAAGTATTAAGGAACTAAGGAGGAGCTAACTCCGACAAATACCCTTTGGAAAGATATGAACCCACCCTTTGTCCTCCCAGCTACTAATTAGTAAAACTAGTATTACTAAATCATTGTTATCTCCTCCCACCACCGCAAAAAATTCTTACAACCTAAAAATATTTTCTGGTCTTAAATAACCTGCAAATGGTTGATAAACCGTAGAAAATAAATGAATCAATCTTTTTCTGTTTTGCCTCTACTTCTGTTCATTTTTGTCCTTTACCCAAGAGTCTGGTTGCCAAAACTAAATGCATAAATACAAAATTAAATAAGGTTGTCCGTAGCCAAATGCTGATTGTCGTCGACATATTTCAATTTTAATTTATTGCAATTTCTCAAATCGTGCAGCCGGAAATTAATTCATTATTTTCAACCCATGCTGCTTACTGACGGCTCTAAGAAGTTCTGATAAAAAACAACTCAAATTAAGATGCAAGAAATATAATTGCTATGACGTTAAATAATTATTCACAAGGAATACAATCTAAAAAAAACTATATGATTAAGTCTAAGCTTCTGTTACCGGTTGCTTTCGTGATTTAATCAATAACGCTAGAAGTATGAGAGGTATTGGAATTTTAAAAAAAACGGATACTAATCCTAGTATGGCCGGAAGCTTATTTTTTATATCTGATTCGTGCTCACTAAAGGTCGTAGAATGTAGGCATGAGAAGTTAGGATAAACAGCAACTGAAATTTAGTTGAAAGAATTACTCTAATATTCATATTATTCGGAAAAGTTTAATAACTGACAAATCTTTAAGGTAATATTTCAGTTTATTGAAAGTTCTGTATTCATCAAAAGATTTTCCATCATGGTAGAAACATTCAAAGATTTATAGGAAGTTACGATATAACAAAGTTTAGCAGGTAGGTGGGTTTATCTTTTTTATAAAGTAAAGGATATTAGACCACCGAGCTCGAGGAGAATGGCTTCCAATATTTCAAGGTTAATCATCGATACAATTTCATAAATACAGATACCAGAGTCCACACTCTGAATATCGAACGTTTGTGGAGATTAGCAAAGTGGAAGAACAAGCGTCATTAAGGAATGGCACAGCACCATCTTGAGACTTGACCGAGTTCATGAGGAGAAGGCCGATAGAGTTGGCCCATTCGACGCCGAATTATATGATTAATGTTTGATATTTGGAGAAATAATTTTATTACATTTTTACACATCTCTATTTGCGAAAAAGATGGAAAATTAATTTAAAAGGTGAAAATACTTCTTATTCGGTTCGCATGTGTTTTGAAAACGCAACAAATTTCGCAGCATTTATTTCCACTCACCACTCACTTACTTAGAACGATTAGTTCGTTACTTCTCAAAAACCAGCATACCATGATGAAAAAAGGTCACAAACTTGATAAAAACGTTTTATCGTCAAAATGTTTATGTTATTAAGAAAGACCAAAATATTTTTTAATTATTTTATTAAATTTTTTAATCCTTTCTATCACGTTAGAAAATTTGTTGTTGTTTTTTATGCATCAGTGAGTGCGCCATAGTTTAGTATAGGCAATTTAACGTCTTCTTTGCGGTAAAACACATTGTTTTTGAAATTCTTGCAAAAATCAAACAATTGTTGGATTTTCATGAAATTTTCAAGATTTATACATGAATGAATTAGATTATTTTTTAATTTTTCTTAGAAAAATTTGGTAAAAAACATTTTTACCAAATTTTTACTTTTGTTACCTCCATTTAATTAATTTTATGAAATTTCGAGAAATTAAAATTCCACCCTCGTCATATTTATATTAGTTAAAAGCAGGACTCCTTGTAGAATTTAAATCATCATTTTTACGTCAAAGAGAAACACCATTTACCGAAAATCTCTAAATCGTCAAATAAAAAATGCAATGACATTAATTAATTAGAAAAGCTTTTAATTGCTTTTATAAATGAGATATATTAAGGATACTATTGTCTTAAGAAAAAAAATTTGATGAATAATGAATTTTTTATAAGAATTGTTTTCATTTTTTAAATTTTAATTAGAATAACATTCTCTAATAATTCCATCGTTTTAGATGATATTATTAAGTAAAAATTGTATTTACTAATCATAAATGAAAAAGCTTAATACAAATCATCAAACACCAGAATTTTGATTTTTTTGGTATGTGTGCAAACGTGCCGATTTTTGTAAATATGAACGTCCATACATGACATTATTAGAAAATAAGAACGGTAACTATAGTAAATTTAGAGCCAGAAAGTATCTAAAATGCAACCAAACATTAAATTCTTAATATTTTTAAGATTACCGAGTAGTTAAAAATTATATATAAAAGGCGCTTACGTTATATTCAATTATTTGTTAATGTTAAAGCCCCCCTAGAACAATATTAGATAAACAGCAATCTATCAAACACGTGAAATGCTTAAATAAACAGCTATCGCTGTCTTAAAAAATGCATTTTTTCGATATTTTTAAGTTAACTTAAGTAAATAATATTTGTTTCGAATTAGATTAATTAATTAAACTTTAAAACAGTAAATATTTAAGCTATTAGCTTGAAATTAAAACTAAAATAAAAGATTCAAGGAAGATTTTTCATTTTTTTAAATTCATTTTATTTTAAACCTTAGGTATCGTATTTTTTGTGGAGGTACCTATGTAAATGTAAAAACAGTCTTAGTTTACAATAATATAAGTGACAGATGGCGATAAAAATGCATTTTTGATTATTTATGGCTAATTTGTTTAAATGCATTGACTATTGTTTGCGTCACGTGGCAATAATTGTAAGTAAAATGATGGACTAAAATAAGTAACCCAGTAATCTTTTTAAGTTCTGTAAAAATCGGTGACTTTTTTTTAAACAATTTTTTAATCCGTCTTCACCTTTTTGCTATTCAAAATCTCCATGCTTTTAAGATGTTTAGGTTGGCGAGTCTGATGCTTTCATGGCTATTTGAACTCTTATATCGTGTATGTTTTGTTAGAGGTACGATTTTATCTAAGATTTGGTAGTGACTAACCAGAATCAGAACCTGATCATAACTCTCCACGGGTTCCGTTTCTTTATTATCTGCGAAAGAAATGTCATGAATTCTTCAGACAGTGAGATGCTTTCCCATTGTTTTCTCTACGATTTTGAATTTACAGGAGTCTTCTCCTAGATTGACTACCACCCAAGGCTAAAGAGCGTCGTCTATATTGCCATTTAACTCATAGCTGGTTGGGGTGAGAAATTGGATAATAGATTTCTCAAGGGCATTTTTGCAAAATTGAAAGCAACGGACTGGTCAGAATTGTGAACAGATACCTGTTACGCTACTAAACATGTTCACTGCTACCTTGGATCTTTGAGTATTCTTTAAGTTATCATTAGAAATTGCTACGTAAGAATATGCTTTACTTTGGTAAATAAGATTTTTTACTTGCCGAAAACCTGTCTAGCAAACATTTTTATTAATAAACTACCCGTGACCAAATTGGGTTACTGACGGTTCAGGTTATAAAACATTGAAGTTGATTTCAACATACCATTGAAATAAAAGTTAATTTTTTTATGATTCATTTAAATGTTTCATTTCGTTCGTGTCGTCATTGGTCTGGTTTACAAGTTCATGTTTAACGTTTTACTGATTAATTACAGCATTTAATAGAAATAGAACTTTCGGGATAAACTTGGATTTTAAATCAGATTAACTTAATATTTATTTAATACGCCAAAAAATATTTTAAAATGATCTTCACTTGAAAATATTTTTAAATATGCCAAAAAATATTTTTTTAAATATTTAAAATATTGTTTGTTTAAAGAAAGCTGAAATATAAATAATTACTCTACAAACAACTGGACGAAATAGCAAAGCGGAATCTCTTTGTGTCTTTTTTTAAATTAAAAATATTTTAATTAAAAACGTAGGGGACTGTGGGTTTACGTGTTGTTAAATTAGGAACACGTGTGTTTATTCCTGCTAGAATACTAAAAGGTCCACTACAAGAATATGGCGGACTCAAGTTGAGTCCAACCGAAGATGTAAAGAAAACCAACAAGACCAATATATATCAACAAATATATGTATTAAACAACAAAATTTATAATGGACATAGACATTTGTGTTTGTGTGTGAACGTAAAGAGTTTGTATTGGTGAATATTCGTACGTATGTGTATGTGTGTATAATGTTCATGGCGTCTTCCACAAATGAGTCTTACATTTTAGGTGTGTTTGCTGAAAATGAAGAAATGAAAAAGAGAACGAGGCAAGAAATCGCCCAGTATTTATAGTGTATGGAGAGCGTCCCCTAGTGAACAATTTGGGCAATTAAGGAGGAGTTAACTCTGATAAAAAAATTGTCTGAAGAAAGTTAAAATAAAAATACCGTATAAACAACTCGTATTTTAAAATCTTATTCACTTAAATCAGATTAACTTAAACCATTATGCGCCAAATGGACGCGTCACGCAAGTACGCACGCAACCACAGACTTTTAGTATTATATATAGATTTATTTATAAGTAATGGTGTACAAATGAAAAGATTTTAAATTAACAACACTTCTATCTTTCCTTCTTTTTTCTTTTTTTCATTTTCTCACTGAAACCAAGTAATGTCTCTGACACGGAATAGTCCATTATATATTAGGTACTGACAGGGCATAGCGGTCATGCGAACTAAGGAACTAACTAATGAGGGGGCGGACAAGCAGAATTATAATAGAGATTAGCATATTCACAGATACGTTGGCTATTTGAACTCTTACATAACGTCATCTAGGGGCCACCTCGAATTGGTGTAATGGTTAGCAAGCTTGTCTCTCTAGAACAATTACGACTGTGTAGTGTGTTCGATCCTCACTGGGTGTCCCATACTTTCGGCATTGTGTCACATTTAAGCTACGCTTAGATGATCCCTATGTCATCTAAGTATCTTTGAAGATGCCATTAGAATTTGTTGCATAAGACTGTGCTTTACTTTGGTAAATAAAATTAAATTTATAATTAACATATTCATCGCTACGTCGGATATTTGGATCCTTGTATAATGTCATCCATTTTTTCTTTTTGTTAGTTGCCATTAAAAATTTGTTATAGGAAAATACTTATTTTGGTAAAAAATGCAAATGTGCATAGTCGGAAGAAGTCTTTATTTCCATGGTGCCATGTTGCGTATTTGTGCATTTCAAATCAAAGTAATAAAAATGCCACAGAAACACTCCGCTGTTGTAGCTATTACCTTAAGGTAATAGCTACAACAGCGGAGTGTTTCTGAGAGGTAATGCGCAACCAAGACACATATGTGCATTGTATGGTAATAAACGTGTAAAGTGCCGTATTTGCAGCATGCTAAGACGCTACAAGTGGTAAGACGCAACCTATAATGAGATAGGTATTTTACTGGGAAAATATTTTGAGGATTTAAAACGTTTACGTACTATTAAGTCCAAGTCGTCGACTCTCTCGTGTAATTTTTCTTTCTGCCTCAATAACTTATCCCATTTTTTACCTATTATTAAATATTTGTCATTATTATTAATGAGATAGCTTAGCACAATGTTATACCTACTCACATCAGAAACAACTAGTACTTGATACTACAAGGCGTCCCAACACACATCCAACACCCAGTTGATGTTTCAGCGTTTCATTCAAGAGCATAATAATACACAAAAAGCAGTAATAAGGATTGTATTCTTAATGCACATATGAAATATAACTGTCGGCCTGTATTACGTAACTGGGGTTGGGGTTTGTGAAGAGACCATACGGCTGCCTAGATGAATGAAAATCTCACGGTATCGGTTGGAAGTTACCTACTAGTTATTATCAATGTTTTGTTTTGTTTGTTTGTTTAAAGGCATATCAACATCCCTATGGGGCATTTAATGCCGAAATTTAATTTTCTTGGGAGTTTTGAAGTATGTTATTCCACTTTCACAATTGAATACGTGGTAGATGATACTTAGCTTTTGTTTGTGTAGATATAATTACTAGAGGCGGTGATGTGTGTTTTGTATTGCAGTTTTATTGAAGCTCTATTTTGGAATACAGTTCGATTTACGAAATTGTAGGATATTATATGGATTAATGTCATGAAAGAGTTCTTTCATATTGGTTGATTTTTTAGCGGCATATCAACACCTCTATGGGTTATTCAATGCTGAAATCTAAATATTTTGAAACAATTGTATGCCTTCAACTACAGATAAAATATATTGTTGGTTATTTTACTATAAATAGGTATTGTTGGTAATGTTTTTTATAGAAAAATGTATTGCTGGTATTTTTACTATAAAAATATATTTTTATACTTTCAGGATTTGTTTTGCTATTGTTTTGGGATTAAGTATTTGCCCATAGCTGGGACCCTAACAAGTGCTACCACTTCGAGTCAGAGTGGACCTGAGAACAACAGCATTTAAGAGGTGGCTTCACGCTCCTCAAAATCTCCAATCTCCCTATTAGAGGTCTTGCTGACGGATGTAGCTTACCGCCATACCCAGGATTAGTTATCACCAATACTCGGAACAAAAAGAAAGAAAGAAAGAAAGAAAGAAAGAAAGAAAGAAAGAATATATATGATATAATACTAACTGGATATACGGTATTTATTACATATGAATGATAATTGTAGGTTAATATTATAATACAACGTCTAGGGTTTGGAATTGTTTGTATCTCGTAACTGGGGTTCATCAGGGTCGGCAAACTTCTTTCTACAACTTGATCATTAAGTGCGAAGATGCAACGTGATTTTCAGGAAAAATGTGTCTTAGCATACGGTATATGCTAAGACACATTTTTCAACTAACATGTCAACGACGAGAGATTTGTATTCATGAGATTTCGTGATGGATCAAAATTAAGTACCTCCACTATTTCGGCATAAATTTTTTTATATTGAAGTTTAAAATGATTTTTTTACAACGAAAAAACATTCTTGAAGATTTCATTTTAGCTTTAATTGAAAGTTTATTAATTAAATTTACGATTTCTATTAATTAATCAATTCTGGTGTATTTCAGATAGAAACTATATACATTTGATTGTCAAATTTAATTTCAAATTTTTAAATTTTCTTAAAAACGGCCATTTTCTTAATTTTAAGAAATTTGTAAACAAACACAAATTTATCGATTTTTAAAATATTTAAAAAAAATTCTGACACGTTATTTTAGTAAAATTAAAAAATTTAAAGTTAAAGTAATCTGATTTCAAAGAAATCTTTGTTACTTATAGCATAAAAAAATAATATACAACCAATTATTAACGAGCGGTCCTGTTCATCTGATCGATCAATTGATGGATTGTTCTATGACGAGCCGATGACAGCTACTACTGATGAGCATAAATGACATAATTTTTAAGTCTGAGTTTTTTAAAAAATTATTCTATTTGAGTATGACACACACTAATAGAAATACAATACATAAAATAAAATTATTTAGTGAAATAGTAAATGAAAAAAAGAAAAAATAATTTAAAATTTAAAGTTTACAATTTTAACGGAAAATACCTGTAAGAAACGAAATGTTTTGAAAAGGCCACGTAAAGGGACAAAACCCTTAGATCACGTGACCTTGTTATAATAATGGCAATTTCTGTATATCATACATGGAAATAAGGAATGTATTAAGTAAAAAAATACAACATAAAAAATTATTTTTAAAAAAAGTAGCGCAACTAAATTTATTAAACTTAGCAATTTTGGACTCGTAAATTTTTTCTACTTAATTACTACATAATATTGAGGAGCCCTCCTAATACAGAGCTTTACACGATGTTAAATTAAAATTTCTTAAAAAACGAAAAAATTCTTGTAAAAATTAATTATTCATCAGAAAAAAATTATTTCTTCAGACAATAATGTCCTTAATATTACTTATTTACAAAAGCAATTAAAAGCTTTTCTAATTAAGTAATATCATAGTTTTATTGGATTCATTATTTTCAATTCAGACAAGATTTTCAGTTAAGTAGCTCAAATTTGTAAAAGAAAAGTAGGTTATTTACCATCTCCAAAGACTCCTTCTTTAACAAAAAAAAATAAAATTGAGGAGCCAAAAAGGTTTTGGGCGAAATTTCATGAAATTAACTAAGTGGGGGTAACATATTTAAAAAAATATTTTTTACCAAAAATTTTCTAAAAACAAAATATTTCAAAAATAATTTAATTCATTTGTGAATAAGTCCTGAAAATTTCATTAAGATCGGACAATTATTTTATTTTTACAAGAATTTCCAAATCAATATGTTTTCAACGGTAAAAAAACGCAAAAAAAAAACTGTTATTTTAAACGTCACCGCGATGACGTAAACAAAGACGACTTTAACCAAAATTTCGAACGTGTTAGAAAATATTAAAAATTTAAAAAAAAATAATTAAAAAATACTTTTTTCTTTCATCTTAATAATAACATAAGCATTTTGGCGATAATACTTTATTTTCTTTAAGTTTGTGGCATTTTTCATTTACGCTATGCTGTTTTCCCGCGAAAACAGTGGACATACTTAATCAAAATGCAAGGATTTGGGCCCGTGCTTTTAAAAATGCACACTTTTGGATGAGCTTTCAAAGCTGTGACAATTTAGTAAAGAATGTTCCAATAATTTAAACCGATTTTAAATTTAAATTAAGTTTAAGCGTCTAATGATTTTTTTCCTTTTACTTTCACATTTAACAATGTAAGTCTTTGGCAATTTCAACCATGGAAAAATTAACAATCAAAGAACGTGTTAAAGTTATCGAAGCCTATTACGAAAATGGACGTTCAAACAGAATTTGAATGAGAAGTTCCCAGGTCGCATCATCTCTCGAAACAGCGAAGTCAATTGGCCACCACGATCGTGTGACTTGAGGTCTTTAGATTTCTTCCTTTGGGGTCATCTCAAAAGTAAGGTCTATGCCAACAAGCCAACAACAATTCAACAGCTGAAGAATGAGATATTAAGGAATATTGGTGAGATTAAGGAGCAACTATGCAGAGACGTCATCAAAAAAATTTGACCATCGAGTGGAGGTGTGCCGCCGAAGCCTTGGCGGACATTTGGGCGAGATTATTTTTCACATATAATTGCCATGACTTAAATAACATGATCCAATAGAGAAATAAATAGTTTTTCACCAATAACACTGATTTATTTACTACTGACTTTGATCCGTCTTAATGAAACACCCTTTATGATTAATTACTCTTTTTCTTCAATTTACAAAAAGGAAGTTCCACTGAAAAAGCATCCTACTAAGAATTGCTACTTTGTTCTTTTATATTTTTGTAAAATATAATTTTGCTAAATATCCAAGGTAGCAATGAAGCTGTTAACTAGAGTCAGAGATAGCGACCTGTTTATAATTTGATTAAAATTATGATTGGCAACAAAAAGTACAAGCAAACATATCATTTCATTTTGAATTTTGTGACTATTAACTGGGTTAGATTAACTATTGAGGGAAGTTGGTAAAAGGTAAATAATGTGTTGATGGTGGACATATCCAAACTAATATTTAAACTAATTGTTCACTGGCAAACCTTTTGCCTTGGCCCCAAATACGACTCCAAATATACCAGAAAATATGACCCCCCCAAATCCAACTCCCACCAGTACACTGGTTCCCGTCATCAAACCTCTCATTTCAGCAATCAGTCTAGCCTACAGCTTTCCACACTGGCATATTGTAACACTTTACTATGATTAATTACCCTTTTTTCTTTAATTATTAACTACATTTTTCATTAGATTATTCCCTTTTATATACATTTTGAATTATATATTTGGCTTGCTAACAAAACTTAACAATCGTGCTGCAAAAAATTTTATTTTTAAAACTGTTGTCACCAATGGAAAAAATTCTAGATTGCTTCGTTTTTTACGGCTTTGCAGATTATTATAGACAGAAAACATTTTTGGTTTGTAAGATATTTCTTTTAAATAATAATCATTTTAACGATACAATTTCACTAATTAACCCACCACTAGGTTGGGAGAAGAGGTGGATTCATGCCTTTCTCAAGGGTATTTGCGTGTATGGGAATATAATGAACTCAACTGGAATTCGAACTCGGCTCCCGATAAACAGTTCTTATATATCCAATCTATTACATCACCCGCATATCCAAGCTTAAAACATCTGGTATTCCCAAGCGGTCACCCGTCTAGTTACTGACCACGCCCACGTTGTTTAACTTTGGTGATCTCCAACTGCTATAAACGAAATTGATTTTTGGTAATAAAATAAAATATATCAGGATTCTTGAAATATCCTGAGTCTAAGTACTGTTCAATATTAATTAGTTCTTCGTGAAGAATTTTTGGCACTGCATGTCTTATTTCTTTCATTAGAGAGGAAATGCCATTCGCCAAGTCTTTTGAGGCGTTCAGTTCCCAAATCAAGTAGGCTTCTTCTAAGTCTAAGAATCACAGAAGTCTCAACCCAAATTACAGGAAAAATGTACAATATTTTTCACAGATGAACCAAATTCTTTTAGATATGAGAGGGTACTGAAATGTTTTCAGTATGACCAGGAAGGAATTGCAAAATACATTCTGATGTTTAGTTAGGTTCTGGTTTTGAATTTGGACCAGGCCTAATAACAGTAACCATACAACTGGTATCCACAACTGAGGATGGATATGCTGAGACCTAAACTACTACTAAATAACATTTATAGAGAACATTTTTTAATTGAATAATTTTTTTATATACGTCTTGAATTATATATTTGGCTTGGCTAACAAAACTTAAGTAACGTGCTGCAAAAATTTATATTTTTAAAAAGTGTGTCACCAGTGCAAAAGTTTTGAAATCTCCAACAAAAGTTCTTGGATTTATTAATAATTAGTTCTTCTTGAAGAATGTTTGGAACTGCATGTCCTATTTCTTACATTAGAGAGGAAATGCCATTCTCCAAATCTTCTGAGGTGTTAAGTTCCCAAATCAAGCTATGAAACTTAATTTTATTTGTCTAAAAATAAGCTTCTTCTATAAGTCTAAGAATCCCATAAATATCAACCTAATTTTTTAAAAGTGTTTCTCGATTGTAAAAATGTTCCCGGGCAGTGGTTCCCAAATATTTTCTTGTTATTTTCCCCCTTGATTTCCAGCCCACATCACTAGTAGACCAACTCCCACACTCATTTCTTGTAATAACAAGTAGATTGCAAATTCCAACCAACACACACGTGCATCTCATAAAAAAACAAGTTAATCAAGTAAATCAATTTATTTAACTGGTTTAACAACAGGGAAAAGTAAAACTACAGTTTTAATGGGATGGATGCACTTGACGCAGGGATATTAGCCTGTCAACATTTGGCTGGAAGGCATTGGCAAATGATCATATTCATGCGTTCAGTAATTTTCTGTCTACTTCTTTGCTTAAGTAGAAGTTTAGCGACTGCATAGAAACCCTACTCTACTAAATAGATTCATCCGTCACCTAACAACTGAAATTGGTTCAACGACCTGGTCACTAAGTGATAAGTTGTACCTGGCCACTACTTGAGGTATCTTCTTCTTTATGTACCCTCAGGTGATCATGGCTCTCAAATTTGTAGCTCGTAATAAATTTTGTCTTTTTATTATCTCTCCTAAACCCTGCTCCGCCATCCATTTACTCAAACTAATTATGTTATGCGTTGTTTTCCTTTTTCCTTCTTGTCTTCAACCTGTCCTATGCATATCAGTTTTTTTTCAAGCCCTCATTTCCCATTCCTATAAATTTCAACTATCTCTTCCTCATGTTAAGTATAAGTTTCCTTTTTGCTTCCATTTTATCTAAAATTTCGTCGTTGATCACATCGATCCATAGTATCCTCAGCATCCTTCTGTAGAGCCACATTTCTATTGCTTCACGTCTATTTTTCATCTTTGATGAGATTGTCTAGCATTCACTGAGGACAGATATCACGTAACACTTCAGTAATCTTTTATTTTTAACTAAACTTGAGACATACTATTCGTGTAATGTGTTTGTGTCAACCAACCTCAGATCGCTTTAATGGCACTTTTGCGCCATTTGTAACATTTTTAATTTTTTTCCAAATTTTATACAGTAAACTTAAACAAATTCAAAACTCAGTTCTACTGTCCGGTTTGCCTCTTATAAATATACTACAAGTAATTTTTTATTTACTTTTCACTTTATTCATTTTATTTATTTTGATTCGTTTCGATGTAAGAGAAAACGGTAACAATCAAAGTTTTCGTAAAATTTACGATACCGGCTGGTCGGAATTTTTGATGAGATTTTTTGACTGGTCCTAAGCTCGGGTTCGTTAAACAGGTAAGTTGTTAAGTGAGGAGCGGTTGTATAACGTAAGAAAACGGGAAATATTAACTGGTTCTAAATGCCACTCTGTTGTCTCCCACTAGCTTCCTTTCCCTCATTACCCCATTCGCTCTTTCTCTCGTCAACAAACTGGAAATCTCAGGTTTAAAGAAGCAAACATTTTAATAGTGAATAAGTATATTAAACAATCCCATTTTTTGTAACAAATATCGCCAAAGATCATTTAAAAATTGTATAATTTAATCTTTTCAATTGGCACTCGGGTACTGAAAAACAAGCCCAAATATGATCGAAAAAGAACTGCATACTCACAGGAAGTCAAGAAAATACTTTGTGAATCATTAAAATATAATTCTTGTCACTTTCAAAATGCTTATTGACAACTTTCAGTAACAGGCAAGTTATTTTATGGCGTCTTATCTTGTCAGAATTAAAATTTCAAGTAAAAGATTACAAATTTTTCTTCTCTTTTTCTCTTCTCTTTCTTTCTACGCCCATCTTTCATTTTTCTTTATTTTTAATTTTCTCTTTTCCTTTTTTCTCTTTTTCTTTTTTTTTTAACTTTTTCACTTTTCTTTTTATCTTTTTTGTTCTTTTTTTCTTTCTTCTCTCTTCCTTTTTCTCCTTTCTTTTTCTCTTTTCCTTTTATCTCTTTTTCTTTTCCTTTTTTCTCGTTTCTTTTTTCTCTTTTCTTTTTACCCCTTTTCTTTTTCACTTTTCTTTTTTCTCTTTTCCTTTCATCTCTTTACATTTTATCTCTTTCGTTTTCTCTTTTTCTATTTCTTTTTTCTTTCTGCTTTCCCTTTTCTATATTTCTTTTCTCTTTTTCTTTCTCCTTTTCTTTTCTCTTTTCCCATTTTCTTTTTTTCCTTTTACACCCCTTCCTCTAGTTCTCCCCACTTCTCCTTTTATACATTTCTTCTTGCTTTTCTCTTTTTCCATTTTTTCATCTTAAGTTTTTCAATGCTGGGCAAGTAAAATTGATTTCAGATGAATTCTTATGAAACAAACTGGTAAGCTCATTAAATCAGGTTCAATAATCCCAGATTTTAACTCAACGCCTTCATTGTACGTCGACTCATAACGACTATATTTATTCAAGTGCTAATCATACCAAGTAAAATATAACAAACACTTACTAAAGAAACAGATGTTACCATTCTTTCCTTCCCCGATAATACTCTCTATCTTTCACTCTCTCACACACACGCCTTAGTTTGGCACAAGGCTATAACAACAGTGCACTCACTAAGAACCAAAATCACATTTTTAAGTGCAAAAACCTACAAAACAAACTTGCTACCCTCCCACTACTCCGTATGTATGTATGCGGGCATACTAAATCAGCCATGTTGGTACATTTACTATTTTACACTGTTTGAACCAGAAATTGCTGTTATAACAACACTATTGTTACATTGTTACAACCAGCATAATTGTTACACTGTTAAAACCAGCATTGTGGCTACAGTCTTCTTCTCTTGTAACTTCTTCTTGAACGGCATTCACCCGGGGTGGGTTGAGCTGGCTCCAATATTGGAGTTTCATGGGAATTTGGAATTCACAAGCGATCCCCAAACCCGCATATAAGCTTCAGGTCAGTTCCCAGGAAACCCACAGCCCGACAACAGTACATGAGATTTGATTATAGTGGTGAAGGTTTCGAGCAGGACCAACCACACTTTTTGAAGGGCCGATTACAGAGACCTGGTGCACTACGTGCCACAAGGTCCCCAAACGACCATCCGCGGGTTTTGAATTCAGAGTTTTCCTTCTCCTAGACCAGTTGCCATCCAAGGCTATAGGACCCAGTCTGTCCTGTTATTTACCCATATCTGGAGGAAGAGATAGATGGAGGAAGAAGAGGATTCACACCTTTCCCAAGGGTATTAGCGCGTAAGTGAATGTAATGGATTCGACTGGAATTCGAACTCCGATTCCTCAATCCAAGCCGCTATCCATTACTCCACCGTGCCTCCTAACTCCACCGTGCCTCCTACAGTCAGCAATATTGTTACAGTTACAACCAGCATTATTGTTACAATTTTAGAAATAGCATTCTATTGTTACGTTGTTACAGCTAGAGAACGAGATGCTGTTTCTACGGAATCAAAATACATTTATCCACCCACACCTGCTCAATGTTCTGTTTTCTCCTCAATTTTTCCGTCAAGAACTATTACGTTGTGGAACAAACTCCCACGTAGATGCTTCACTGAACACTACAATCTCGATCTCTTTGTCAAGAATCACGTGCTTATCTATCCTCCCGATCCTTATAATCGTCACTTCTTGCCACCTCTTCTTTCATTCATATCACACACCGGATTCAACACAACCATTTTAACAGTAACACTCTACACTACAATCTTGACCTCTTCAAGTCAAAGGTCAATCGTTATCCATCCTCCTCATGTTCATAATCTTCACTTCCTACGACCTCATTCATATCATACACCTCATATATTACCATCTTAGCAGTAACCTTTTACCTTGAGTGACTCTCAAGCCTTTTAATCGGTGAGTTCTACGGGGTACCGAGTAAAAAAAGAGTAAATTTATTCTTCGATAAAATACACCAGCTCTAAATGATCCATCTCATCTCAGTTGCCGTCTAAAAACCCAGATCTGAATATTATGGATTACTGAATTGTAGTATACTCCTAACTCACTTGCAAAACCGTCGTCGTGACATCGTCGATATTGATTCATTGAAGTGGAATTTAACTGAAGCTTGGAATAAAATTCCTCTTGACACTATCCGCAAAGCTACTGTCATGCTTACAACTTTGTGTTGGACATCCAGGCAAACATTTCGAACTTTTTTATATTGTTTTTTCTTTTCGTTCTTTAGTCTCCATCTACACATGCCTCTTTAGCGGAAGTGAACTTGTTACCTTCAACAAGGATATCATTGATGGACAAATGCCGTGCCGATATACCCTTCTGGCGTCAGACAATCAAGACCGTGTCGATAGCTTTCGAATCGATGTGATTTGTGACAAGAGGAAAGAAAATGGCGGAAAATCTTTTGTAATCACTGCTCTTAGCAAGAAGATTCACCTCAATGTATCAGGCGTCACGGTGAGTAATATCTGCTTTCTTACTCTCTATATCTGGCACCAGTTGTATATGTGGGGCATAACAAACAGGGCCGGGTTATCCTATAGGGCTCCTCAAACTTTTCTTTTATTTTAGAATATTTAAATCTTAGAAATTTTTATAAAGCAGTGATTTTAATATTCTAGATATTATAACTTCGAAATAGTTTCATAAGCCTTTTGCGCTTTAAATAACTAACATTCAACCAATACAAGACACAAAAACAACACAAGGTAAAGGGTTACAGTTGAAATATTAATGATGAATTAATTTTATATTATGAATGGAAGAGAACGTTGTAAGGAGTAAAGATTATATAAGCAAGACTGGATTATTATTTAGCTAGTATAAACTGCAGCCTAAAGTCGAATTATAATTTAGGCCAGTATAGACTGCACCCTAGGGTCGGATTATACTTTATGCTAGTAGAGGCTGCAGCCTAGAGTCGGATTATCATTAAGGCTAGTATAAACTGTAGCCTATGGTCGGATTATCCTTTAGGCTACTATAGGCTGCACCCTAGAGTCGAATTATCTTTATGCTAGTATTGATGCAGATTAGAGTCGGATTATCCTTTAGGCTAGTATAGACTGCATCCTAGTACCGGATTATCCTTTAAACTAATATAGGCTGCAGCCTAGATTTGGATTATCCTTTAGGCTAGTATAGAATACAGCCTAGAGTCGGATTATCCTTTAGGCTAGTAGAGGCTGCACTCTAGAGTCGGATTATCCTTTAGGTTACTATTGACTGCAGCCTAGAGTCGGATTATCATTTAGGCTAGTATAGACTGCATCCTATTGCCGGATTATCCTTTAAACTAATATAGGCTGCTGCCCAGCGTCGGATTATCCTTTAGGCTCGTATAGTCTGCAGCCTAGGGTCGGATTATCCTTTATTTTAGTATAGGCTGCAGCTTACAGTCGGATTATCATTTAGGCTATTATAGGCTTCAGCTGAGAGCCCTCAAGCTTTTATAAAGCAATGATTTTAATTTTTAGATGTTATAACTTCTAAATAGATTCATAAACTGAAATGATATCAATATGAAAAACTTGTATTTATTTGACTTTGCAAAATGGAAATAAGGAAATGAATGTTTTAGTTTGTGGCATTGTGTTTCAAGTAGATAACATGATTGATTTTATTTCAGAATATTTACATTTTAGAATTTTTTAGAAAGCAATGACTTGAAATAAAATATATCGCTAAAATATATCACAAGTAAAAAATATTCAAGACATGTGCAGCTGAGTTAGAAGGTGGCTCCGTCTGGGGGAGAGGGCATAATTTAATTAGCCTATGGGCCCAAAAATATCATTGTCGGAGAATCATACAAGATTCTCAGTTGTACTCTGTCTACTTCTACATTGCCAAAATATAGAAGAGTCAGAAGTTCCGAACAAATAAAAAATGAGTTTGTATAGAAAAAGGAAAACTCCCATTTTGTTTGAATTTAACAAGGATAAAATGTTATGTACTTGGAATAACAAAAATGTTTGTGCATACAAAAAGTGATTAATGTTCATAAGAAAACTTTTTAGGACAGGTCAAGAAATGATCGCATGTGAGGCAAAGTTGTTTGGAGAAAATGTCTGTATATATGTTCTTTGAAAAGGAAAGTCTGTAACAATAAGTGTAGGTACCTTGATGTGACATAAGGGGGAAACAAAGAACAAGCAAATAAACGTCATGAAAACATATAGTCAGTTATATATATGTTCCTGTGTGGCGGCTTGAATGTTGTGCTGCTGCTGACTGTCTAATGTGGATTGGACAACTTCTAGTGCTACTTCTGCCTGGTGTTAAGAATTCTCTCCTTTAAGCAGACCCCCGAGAGGCTCTGCGCAGTTATGGGTGTGAATTTTATTTTATTTGAAAGGAATTATTTTATTGGGTGAAAGATGTCACGCGATATGCTTTCATCTACGTTCGCACTGGAAATATAAGACTATTTGAACTGATTTTTTGGCGGACTAAAGTTAAAAGATACATGCGCGTGAGTTTCACTTTACACGTACTTAAAGTCCCTACATTATTGTCATCATTTAAATTCCATTCAAATAAAATGTAAAATGTAAGCCGAAAGAATTGTAAGGCCGGGAATGTAAACACTCCGGAATGTGCATAAAATTATTTCGGTAATATTGAAAAGTCGGCAACAAAAAAATTCTTTGAAGGCAGAAATAATTTTTAAAAACGCAAAACGTGTTATTGGGAAAAATGATGTTTTGAATAGCTGACCGCTTTTGTTTGCGAATTGAGTTATTATTCGTAAAGCGAAAATGTAAACAATGAGATTTTTAAATCGGTCATTCTGAAAGTCATCAACAAAAGAAATTTCTTTTGCGTCAGAGAAAATAGAGATAATTTTTAAACCGAAAAGTTTGTTAACGGAAAATTACTGTTTTGAATAAGCGGCCGATTGTCGAAAGGAATGTTAAACAAAGTTTGTTTGTCAAGGAATGTACTTGTTAGTTAATAGCTGACCTCTTTGTTTGAGGGTCGGTGTTGTATCTCCAAGGATGGAGAAAATAATTAATTGATGAATAATTAATGAGTCCTGTGGTGCAGTAGGAGTCGTATAAAATGTATATAAACCGAACGCTTAGTTGAAGCCAGGAGTTGGAGCGAGAGACGCAGACAAGACGAGACAGCGGCGCTGGAGGAGTTGCTGAATCTTTATGTGACCTGCGGCCGATAGAATTCCCAACCGACCTATTTGCTTATGTATGTTTTGACCCGCTCCAAATTTCAGAAGCAAGAGATACAGTATCACGATAAAGAGTTTGAAGAGAAGGGTTAATTTTGTTGTATCAACGACTATATAATCCAAATGAAAATTAGCCCAGCGACTTCCTTCGTTATGTCATTTGTATTTTCTGCAGAGAAAGCGTCCATTATTCTTTTTTAGCATGGTTCCGCCACAGCTCGGTTCGAAAATTCGATCTTCACTGTTCTGTGATCAAAGAACACAACGTGGGTGCAGGGCAGATGAAGGAAGGAATTAGCCAGGAGATAACCATGAGTTGACCAGCGGCAGTCGAAGAGGATATAATGTTTAAAATGTTCTAGAAGAATAAAACTATTTCTCGTTCTATAAGACGGCCGACTCGGTTCGATCCCACTCTGGTCGTGTTCGTTTCGGCTTTCCTTAATTTTCAACGTGAGCTGTGCACCCAACAGTAAATATTGTTTGACTCATTACCGTGACGCGCTTATAGGCCTAACCATGTTTTTTAAGGATATCAAATGTTATGTATTCCTTCCTGTCTATGCCGCGGTGAATGCAAAAAAAAAAAAAAAGTCTGATATTTGCTGCATACTACATCCTCTAAATAAGGGTATAACTACTATTCTTCCTAGGATTGCTTCATTTTAAATATACTATATTTCAATTCCAATAAATAAACTTTTCTTAACTTAATATGGAATATATATATATATATATATATATATATATATATATATATATATATATATATATATAAACAAAACACAATCGTAGAATATCGGCCTAAATAATAAAGAAACAATTTCAATTTAATTCCTTCTTTTTTTTTTTGTGTAGATGGACCAATTCCCACTGGAAAAAGATGTTTCTATTATAATAGCGTCGCGTCGGATGGACGTCATTCAAAAAAGAGATTTAAAAAAAGTCAGTTTAAACAGCGGCATCCGCTTTTTATACACTCCACCGGACATATGCAAGATTATTATCGTTGATAATTTCACTGGGACACATGACTTGAACGGTGCGTGTGGCAACCCCTGGCATGCCGGGCGTGTTGACGGTGATACTAACAGACATCAACATTTTAATGTTCTCAGTGATAAGATGAAATACCGAAAAAAGCAAGTTTTCTTTTCTTTATTTATCTAATATACAATTAAGTCATAAATAATTTCCGTTTTTTCTTGTTTATCAACTTTATTTTTCAACAAATAAAGTACAATTATATTTCATTCAATTATATGTTCACCATTATTCGTAATGACTTGTCGTTTAACAGAAACTCTTGCGTATCTTTTGAGTCAAATTTTGCAGGTTTTGATTAGGGGGATTTTTCCCAATTGCAACCACCGAAAAAACGTAACGACAGGTTGGTCCAAGGTCAGTGAACATGGCGAGTAAGGTAAAACAGAAGATACATTTAAAAGAAAATTCCTCTTGGGAAAGGTATGAATCCTCTTCTCCCGACCCCCCTCCCCAGCGATGGGTAAGTAGCAGGAAATACCGGATGGCAACTGGTCTACCGCAGAAAGAAATGGCAAACTACTGGGGGAAAAATTCTGCCTCGTCAGTCATGTATCGAAAGATAGATGATCGCCTAAGCGTGTATCACGCATGGCACATAACAGACTGAAATGAATAATACTCCGATAGTATAATCAGGCACAATATTACCTTTCTTCCGTGGGGATCAGCTTTTGGGTCTGTTTGTGGCAATTCATTTTTGTCAATATATTGCCTTTTGCGTCAAAATCATTTGTAACCTATTTTTCATGGAATGTTTAAGAAACGGTTATTTAGGATATCACATTCGTCATTACAATTGGTTCCTTCAAAACAGAAATTACTTATGACAAAACTTAATATTTATTTTATGATTGTTTGGTGCAAGGTCAGGTACAGTATCTCTGGTGAGATACTGTACCTGACTTGCCCTAGTTGACAACAGAAAGTGGATCATCTTTTAGATCAGTTGTCAGTTTGAATTTATGGAATCGATCAAACTTACCATTAAGCATAGATACTGAATTGAGAACTGATGATATCGGGGAGGTCGTTGATGAAAATTAGGAACAACGTAGCTCGAATGATAGAGTCTTGAGGGGACACACTCCAAAAGATCTAGAAGACGTGGTCGGTTAAGGTAACTTTCATTTCGCGATTTGTTAAAGATTAAATCAAATCAAAAATTCGTCCTTGTGAAGAAGATTAGCATTTCAAACCCTGTCAAATGCCTTCAACATATCCAAAACGACAGCCCAAGCTTTACCATTCGTATCTAAAGCTTGATAGACTCTTTCAGCAATAGCCATTAAGACATCAGCGGTTGACCTAGAGAAGCGAAAGCCATATTGCTTGTCTGAAAGAAGCCCAAGCGAGGTAAGATGCATAACCAATTTTGAGTTAAAATATGAAACTTCAATATTTTACTAAAAATAGGTAGAAGGCTAATATGCCGATACTTAGCTTAATTGGGTGGTGACTTGAGTTTTTAAAAGACTGGAACTCCAGAAGATTTCTAAGAAGCGGCAAGGCATGTATTGTAAAGTTTAGAGTGAACAGGAGCCAGTTCAGGAAGCACATTTATTAAGGACTATTGTGGGGTCTTCATAGTTTCGTAGTTATTCTAGGAATTACAAAAGCAAACTCTGACTGGATGGACCCTAGCATAAAGAAAAAAAACAACTTTGTAATTATTTACACGTGGACTTTGTTGTTAGAGATATATTCCACGGGATAACAGCCTAGTGGGTTAAAACGTTGTAATTGTGAGTTCAATCCCTGGGTTGGGTAGTGTAATGGAAACAGAGTAATAACTAAGCAGTATTAAATTAAAAAAAAAAATACAAGATGATCAGATGAACAGGAACAATCTACGAGATTAAATAAACAGTTCAGTTCGCTGAAGGTTACTCTGGATAGAAAACGCCTGATGAAGGCCACAAAATA
Organism: Acanthosepion pharaonis; assembly: GCA_903632075.3. NCBI lineage: Eukaryota > Metazoa > Mollusca > Cephalopoda > Sepiida > Sepiidae > Acanthosepion > Acanthosepion pharaonis. Next base: position 611,857 of record CAHIKZ030001074.1, read on the forward strand.
CACTGGCCGAAACACTGTGATAACAACAAAGATAATTCACATATGAATAATGATGACACCTTATTCCAGAAATTCAGTCAGAAATAATAAAATTATAGTGAAAATGATGGCAAAAAATGAATTATCAGAGTTTCGATAAAGTACCGTAGATACTCGTGTATAAGTCGACTTCATGTGTAGTGCGACCCCTAGATTCTTTTGCATTAATTTTAACTTCTCCAGAATTTTTTTTACCTGTGTATAGTGCAACCGGTCACCGAAAAAAATTACCTGTGTATAGTGCGACCCCATATTTTTTGCATAAAAAACTGATCATAAATACTTGCACTAGGGCACTTCGATGTGGTGTAATGGTTAACAAGCTTGTCTCGCAAGATAATTTACAACTGAATAGTGAGTTCGATCATCACTGGGTGTTCCTTAATATCGGCCTTATGCCACATCTAAGTTATACTTAAAAAGTCATTGGGCATCTCAACGTGTTGTAATGGTTAACAAGCTTGTTTCGCTAGATCAATTACGACTGAATAATGAGTTCAATCCTCACTGGGTACCCCATATTGTCGAATTTGTGCTAAGAAAATCATCATAAATTCTCACTATATTCGAGAATATACGGTAATGTGTTGTTAAAGTTTTAATTTTTGGCTGTAAGGAAATGTGCTTAATCTTGAAATGATTTTAATTTTTTATTTATTAATAAAATTTCAGGCCCTCTTTACGCCATTCGGCCAAGCTTAAACCTAAATTTGAAGTGGTAACATCACTAAATGGATATCACAACAACAGACAGATTTTTCTCGGTCAAAGAAACGGTGGACATGCTCTCCAAACAAATCTAAAGAAACAAGCCAATGGTTTAAATGGTTTTCGTAAGAAAAAATGTTTTCTTCTTCTCGCCTGGCATTATCTTAATCTTTAGTCATCATGACATAATTTTCAATTCAAATAATTTAATGTAACAAAAATTTTCGCCAAGTTAAATACGGTACCAAAATATACGTCAAAAGTAAACACTAAAGATTAAATCTAATAAATAATAGTGACTAATATTTTTGTTGTAAATTTTCAAGAACTGAAAAAATGTATTAAATCACTTTCATCATGTTTAAGCTTTATTACAATTCTAATTCAACAATAAATATTGCCGAGGGTGTGAATGTAGTTAAAATAATAGCGGTGTCAATGGAAAAACTGTCCATTTGGGACTTCAAATAGAATGGTTTGCAAAATATCAGCTACTTGGCCAACTGATTCGAACTTTATAAAATGGTAAATAATAAGGATTTCCTTAGAGTTGGTTCGAATATTTTAATAATTTAGTAAATGTTTATAAATTTGTGAAAAAAAAATGTTTTCATATTTATTTCTTTATAAATTGGTAAATGATAAATATTGCATTGCATTACTTTTAATTACATTATTTTTTGTTGTTGTAAATTTAAAATTATTCTTGAAAATAAACAATGTAATAAATAAATAGTGATTAATATTTTTGTTGTAAATTCTCAAGAACTAAAAAAAATGTATAAATTTACATTCAGCATATGTTTAGGTTTTATTACAATTCTAGTCACCGCTTTTTAAAACAATAAACATTTTCGAGGAGTGAAGGTAGTTAAAATAAGAGCAGGGTCAATGGAAAAACCATCCATTTGACACTCCGTTTTTTGCGGGCACGAAGATCCAAGGTTGCCAATAATTTTTATATTCCTGACCCTACTCAGTGGGGAGGTTGCGTTTCTTATTAAAATCCTCTAGCATTAAAAATAAAGATGAAAGAAAAACTAGTAATCAAAATGAATGATATTGAAATGTACACCTGCAAATAATAAGGAAAAACACGTTTATAAATAAAGATAATATTGCTGCTCTTAATGTTGGATTACCAGCCTCCTGACGATAATTACAGGCGGCGACAGATTTGTAAGAATCTTCCTATTTACTTGTTGACTTTGATAGCGAAAAACCTATTCATCTCGCACCTGTCGGCATGTAAGTATCTCAACTAAAGATACTAAAGGTTGCTTTGAACTCTTCGCATTTAATTTCATTTCTCATTTTTATCTTACTAATATATTTGTTAATATTTATTTGTTTAAATTTCATGTATTGTCACATTTTTACCTGGACTCACACGAATCCGCCAATATTGCAGGTCAATTGTATCAGGAGCATTAAACATTTACTAAACAACGTCCACAACTCATTACAAGTGTTGAATCCTGGCGCACTAATAAGACAAACTGGCGCCGACAAAAAGCGGGGAAAACAGAGCAAATTTAAAACTTAGACTTTCAATTTTGCGAACTCATTTCAACGGCTCATGAGCAGCTTATCGTTTAATTCCGATCCGCGCTATTTACTCACTGTCGTGGATCGTTAAGATTGACTGAGTTATCGTATTTTTACGGTTTATCAACCTTTTGTAGGTTATTAAAAACCAGAAAATATTTAAATTGTAAGAATGTTTTGAAGATAATAATGATTTACTGATACAAGTCCTACTAATTAACCCATAGCTGAGGGGGGAGAAGATGTAGATCCACACTTTTCTCAAGGATATTTGCGCTTAAGTGAATATAACGAACCCGAGTGGAATTCGAACTCAGCTCTCCGATTTCCAATTCCGAACCTTTACCCATTACACCACCTACATAGCCAAAATGACAGCATCTGGTCTTCCTAGGTGACAAAGTGATAAACCGCAAATGTTCAAGTGTTTAAGATAAAAGAAAATGCTTGTCAAAATTGATAATGATAATCCGTTTTGTGTTTAAACATTGGTAAACACATTTCTGTCAGTTTCTGTGTTCATGATCATAAGTAAACAAAAAATTGCAACACATCTAAAAAAAATTATATTTCTCTCTTATTATTCGTTTGTTTTTAGAAAATGGGAAACGCCAGTCGAGTTGTTACTCTGGAGGTTTTTGGCGCGCCGTAAGTAACTTTTATTTCATGAATTATGTAAGTAATCGGAAACCTGGAAATTAAATGATCCCTCTTTGGAACATAGGAAAGACATAGAATTCCTATTTTAACAGTTCGAAAAGAAAACTTATAATTAAATTTTATATAAACTATTATTTCTTCTTTTCTGGTTTTCCCATCATTATTATCATCAACAGTCCACCGACTGCTTCAATCGTCGGTCGAACCTAAAGAGAAAAGAAACCTCCAGGATGATCTGTTGGCGGTGGCTCTCAGGAGTTCCAGCATTGTCATATCTGTCCAATGTTTGATGTCTGACCAGATTTTGCGTTGCAATCTACGCTTGCGTCCGCCTTCAACGCTGCCTTGCATGATGGTCTTGCAGAAGCTACTATTACGTTGCCAAACCATTCCATCTTCCGACGAGGAAAGATTCCTGTCGGCCCACGAGATTTTTGATCTTGCTCCGTACATAGTCAATGGTTTTGTACTCCCAGTAAATGTTCTCGAACGCCTGGGTTCTTTTCCCTGACACAACCAGGAGTGTCTCACGCCCATAGAGGGGTGATGGATATGACCAGCGATTTGCAGAGCATGTGCTTGGCTTGGGAGCTGAATATTGCTCTTCCATATCCATTCCAGTCTGGCGGCCATCGCTGCCGTGACTGTGGCGATCTGTATACATATTTCTGCATTTCAGGTGCCATCTTTTGACAGGGTTGCCCCCCTGTATTTGAAACTGGGCACTTCCTCGAGTTGTTCGCCGTCTATGATGACGTTGATGGGACAAAAACTAACAGACAATTGGGGCACAATGTAACATGGTGGGGTAAATTGTAACGACTAAAATTAGGACAATGAAACCACACTGATACCTGATTTAAACTTCAAATCCAACTTTATTTAACTTAGTTATGTGCCATGCGTGATGCACGCTTAGGCGATCATGTATCGAAAGATACATGACAGACGAGGCAGATTTTTTCCCGCAGTAGTTTGACAGTTCTTTCTGCGGTAGACCATTTGCCATCCGGTCTGTCCTGCTATTTACGCATAGCTGGGGGGGGAGACGAGGATTCATACTTTTTCCAAGGGTATTAGCACGTAAGTGAATGTAATGGATTCGACTGGAATTCGAACTCGGCTCTCCGATTCCCCAATCCGAACCGCTATCCACCGTGCCTCTGTGTATTTAACTTAAACAAACATAAAATGATAATTTGAAAATAGTCTAAAAAGTGATAAAACTGTCTTCTTATAATACACAATATACAAAATAAATAAAATTTTACTTATATGTGTTGTTTTTGGATATACCGCTCTCTTTGTTTGGTTTTCGTTGATATTCAAGCGATGAGGCGAGAAAAGGACAGTAACACTTAAGAGAAAATAACAGAAGTACCTACTGCGGTGTGAAATAATTTCACCTATAAATTAGTGTGTTACTTTTTACCCCGTGTTACTTTGTGATTTTCAAAATATACTACAAATTTAATATAAATTATAACAAATTTACTCGACTGAAATTAGTTAAGTAAGCCTTAGTTGCTTGATACAGAGTAAATAATCTAAGCCTAGATCAGAGGTCATCAAGACTTTTTCGACCAGTGACCCCTTTTTGTTTCTCTTCCTTCCTCAGCGACCTCCATTTAAAATATCTTTGAACCATAAAACTCGCACTGATGTTGGCGATTAAAATGTTAACTAAAATGTATGAAAAGTTAAGAAATTTACATCAGGTTCAGAATTTCCTCCAAAAATATATTTAAGATAATATATTAAATAACCTCAATGAGCCAAGCAATTATATTAAGTGTGTGGCGGACTTCACCACATTAATTTAACTTTAGATTAGGAAACAGGGCTGACGCAGAAAAGGATAACCAAAAGACATTGTTACACATAAAATATGTATTTAACAAGATGTACAATATCAAACAATGATGTGAAGGAAAGCATGCATTTAAGTAAGAAAAAGTTGAATTAACCAAGAGTTGTCGCTCTTTAACTGTTATTTCAGTGTTCCAAAGTTCACTGGAAGAATGTTCATGAGAGTCTCTTGTAATGATTGTTCTTGAAAGACATTGCTGTGTAAGAAAAGTTTATGTGAGTGTGTACAAGGTATGTTCAGTGTGTGTGAGTGAGAAAGTTGGCGTATTGTTTCAACTGTCGTGGATTCATTTGGCAGTTGAATTTCTCACTAATTAGAATTAGAAAACTCTTGCTTAAATAAGTAACCGTAAGCTCCAAATCGCTGCGCGGGAAGAATTATTCTTCACGTGCAAACGATCTGATTGGTTGGCATCGAACAATCAGCGAGCGAGCTTTGGGGAGACTTAAGAAAGCTTCTGTGATCCGTTTCTCCCAAAAGTGCACAAAATTGACTACTTAAAAATTGAGTGAATAATGCGATTTGTAAATTGCCTATAATAACGTAGTGGTGATTAATTAACCAATGAATGCTTGGCGTTGTATGTGATTTGTATTTTTGTATGTATGTATGTTAGTGCGTAATAGATCCGCACAAGTGCACCAAGCCTAAATACAGTCGAGTCTACGGAACAGAAAATGCATAACCGCTACTAATATGCAACTGCACAACTCTACTGATTAAATGAAATAAACAAATATTGCATCATACTTGATGCAATCCAACCAATCAAACCAAATGATCTTTATAAACATAAACTCTATTTTACAGTTAGAGATTGAAAAAATGTGATTGTTATCTAAAAATTAAAAAAGATCAAGCAATGCTCAATCTAGCAGTAAATAAGTTTCATTAAAATAAGTTAAAAGCTACTTGGATAAATGTAAGGCTTTTGATTCTGTCGATGGTCGAGCTCAGTGCCTTTCTTTCATCGGCACCAAAGAATACAATATACATGATGTACACTAACTAAAATTTAGCTTCAGTGTCATTCACACAATGACACTCATTCGACCTCTTGACTATTATCGACCACGTTTGATGATACCTGACCTAGATAAAAGTTATATAGTTAATACAAAGTTAGTAAACATAGTATTTCATCATCATCATCAATCTCATGACCGGGTGTCTTCGTAGGGTCCATTCACTTATCTGGGTTCACTCAATTGGAAAGAAAATCCTTATTATCAAGTTGGAAAATTACAGACTTACACAAGGAAATAGACGTAGATAAGGAGAGGCAGGGCCTGTCTGTTAAAAAGTATAACAAAACATCATTTGTTGATCCAAAATATTGAACCTATGTCATTATCGGGTGTGGTAGGAATGATGACAGAAAGAAAAACAGGCCAAGTATACCACTGCTACCAATACCATCACCTTTTTAGTCAGTCCCATATTTGTACAATCTAACATTATCATAAAGTGTCATTTTTTAATATAACTTGACACTTTTTGTCCACTGCACATCTTAACATTTTGTAATAAAGACTACACTTCTATCTGTCATTTTACTCTCATCTGACAAAAGTGTCAGAAAAATCCCAGTTGGTCATATAATTGTTTTGGCAAAATTAGACCTTTGTTGCCGAAAAAAAAAAGGAATTTCAAAAGGACGTTTTTTCCATGACACCGGCAATGTTTAGCATTGTAATAAAACCTAAACATATGAAGGTGAATTGATACATTTTCTTTGTTCTTGAAAATTGACAACAAAAATAATAAATAATATTAGATTGTTTACTTAAACTATTTATTTATTTATTGTATTATTTATTGGAATGGTTGGAAAACATTGGATTCTTGCCAATTGATTCAAACTTTATAAAATGGTAAATAATTAAGATTTCCCTATAGTTGGTTGACATATTTTAATAATTTAGTAAATGTTTATAAATTTATGAAAAAAATTCGTTATCAATTTGTAAATGATAAATTGCACTGGGTTAGTTTTAATTGTATTAGTTTTTAGAATGTTATAAATATAAAATTATGAAAATAAACAATATAATAAATAAAATGATTAATATTTTTGTTGTAAAGAACTAAAAAAACGTATAAAATTACTTCCATCATATGTTTAGGTTTTATTACAATTCTAATCATTGCTTTTTAAAAAAAAATAAACATTTCTGGGGAGTGAAGGTAGTTAAAGCAAAAGTGATGTCAATGGAAAAGCTCATTTTGACACTCCGCTTTTTTTGTAGACACGATGTTCCAAGTTTGTCAGTTTTTTCTTTTTAAATCATCTTCTGTCAATTTTGTCCAATGATCCGATGTGATCGTCTGTTCTCTCCATACATCTGGTTTGAACTCCGTATATCGTTTCTTGAGCAAGTATAAGTGTCCGAAAACATCCCTCTCCAGATCAAACCATAGCCGATGTCCACCAACTTGAAAACTCGCCGTGTTGTGACAACAAATCTCAAATAAATTAATTCGTTGGAACTGAACTCATTTAGCATATTTGATAACTGACATTATTGTTCATAGTTTGTGGTATAATGGAATATGCATACACCTGTGTTCCCCCTCACTGTGTCCGTCATAAATACCGACGGACGTGTAGGAGAGTCAGAGCCCTAGTCTGAGAGCTAAGTCTATAACGACGCCCATTGGACTACGCCATTGATCTACACTTCTTACCTGCGACTACGACGCGTAACAATTAATTACTGCTACCGTATTCTACTTGGTTATAGTAGCCAAAACCACTTAGCTACTTCGTTCAAATATATCCCTTTCCGGGACATATCAGTTTGTAAGATCAATACATTTTTCATTCAAAAAAAAAAAAAAAATGAAATAAAAAAAAAAAATTTCAGCCTATATTTTATAGAAAATCATGTTTTTGCAGAACTGGGTGCTTGTTAACGTATATGCGTGTGTATAAGTCTATTTCATGTATAGCGCAAACCATGAATTTTTTTGTGAAAAACCTGACTTTTTTCATATAGCTCGTTTATAATCCGGGCCTAACTTCTGAGTCGGACTACTGTAGTCAAACATTGCAGTACTGGGTATCGTCCTAGACATATAGCAAATAAATGGTCTTCATTCTTTTTTGTACAAAGCTACAATGATGAGAAAAACACACCGTGAAATATTTTATACGAAGATTTAGATACCGTACTTTTGTTTTCGTTCATACCTGACTACCGTAGCTCCTTTACCTGCCGTTAAGGTACCGTGAGAATGTAGATAGATTGCGGTCACCGAAAATACATCAATTTTAACCACTCCATAAAAAAGAACCTGTTTATAGTGCAATTGGTAACCGAAAATGCATGATTTTTATCTCTTCAAAAAAATTACATGTTTATAGTGCGTCCCTTATTTTTGCATAAAAAAATGATTATAAAAATAAACATGTCACTATTTCTTTCAGAATGGTTCAGTATGGATGACAAATAACTGTTTGGTGATGTTCACTTGTATAAATAAATTTGTGACACATATCAAAAGCCCAGGATGCAGTGAATTCGCAGATTGTATCAAGATCCGACAAGGTGTTACGTGTCGATGTAGACCCGGGTTTATTGGAAATGGCCGAACCTGTGTATTTCTGCAAAATAAGATTGCATCAAAATATCGACCTGTCAATGTACAACGCAATCATTTTTCCCATCCGATTACTTCAGCGATACCTGCTAACCGATTGATTACATTAGAAGACAAACTTAGATTTAACGTTCGGGCAAAGCCTCGACATTTTGACGGCAGAAATCATAGGCGTAAGCCTTCGCACAACAATTTGTGGGGTCGTCGAACTCCAAAGACTTCTAATAAGAAACATCAGAATAAAATATGGCGTCCATCCAAAATCAAGCCACTTATAAACACCCATAAACCGAGAGGTTTTGGATTAAATGTCCCTTCAAAATTTCCAGATTTCTGACGTGATCCTATTGCTGAAAATGGAAATAATCTGTTAGGTTTTCCTACTTTAGTGATTAGAAACAGACCACAGGCGAAAATCGCAACCAATAATCATCAACCAC
>CAHIKZ030001075.1:0-247500 GCA_903632075.3 Acanthosepion pharaonis
ATATAAATATATGCATATACTTATGCATAGATACATGAGCAATATACAAAACAGGTGCATATAAAAATATATATATATATGTCATAAAACGGGGACAGACACTAATATATACAGTACACTACAGTAATATGCATATTATATATATATATATATATATGGAAATGTATTTAAAAGAATACATCTGCATTTGCGAGTTTCGATTGCTTGCATATTCGAACTATTCTTTCTAAATTTGTGTATAAAAAGGTACATGGGAATTATTTTACAGCTGTTTATTTGCTATACGAACTGAAGCTGGAAATATCAGTAATGACAACATTGTGCATAAATGTATTTATGTACACAAGTGTGTATTCATATGTGGAATATTTAACTTTGAAACACCTTTGGATTTCACGTCAAGAGTTTTCGAATCCATTATTTAATTAAGCCTTAAAGTTGTTCTTTATACGAGTATATCAGCTTTTTTTTTTTAAATAAGTATTTGACACTAAAAACGAGTTTGGTTACAGTAAATATTTGCAGGAGAATGTGTTCAAGAATTTTATTGTAATACTTCCAAATGTTTATTTTTTATTGTACGTTTTCAAAAACAAAACCGAAAGTATATGATGTGCGATGTGTACGTGTGTGTCACTTGCATAGTAGTGAGTGATTATTACTCGTAGTCGTAACGCATAAATAAAATCCGATTCACATGTACACAGTAAAACAGCTATACAAAGAAGACATACAAGGTTAAAGACAGGCACACTATACGCACGCATAAAATATGAGCCTTAGTACAAAGAAACATTAAAAAAAAAGAAAAAAGAGAGAGAGAGAGAGAAAGAAAAAAAGCACGTAGTCGGGGAACACAAAGACACATTCACATACATATTCATGAGAAACAGAAGGGGAAAGAGAAAGAAATATACACACGCATACAGCACGCACTTATACATTTATAATAAAGGCACACCCACACAGGAGTTACTGTCTGACGCACATGAAAACGAGATACGCACACAACCTCTGAGTACACAATAAAATTATTACTTGGCTCACACTCACATAACCCACCCACACGGAACTGGGAGAGGAAGAGAACGAGGCGGTAAAGGTGGATAAAAAAGACTGTACAAAAACAGTAACTCAGTGTGCATTCAACACTCCATATTCATTTCATTTTCACAGACACACATGCTTACAAGATTACTATTGAAGAAAGTGCAGGCACCACCACATGTAATACATTGCTGAGAAAATAAATGGTAATTACTTTATATATAAAAAAAAAACCTTTTTTTAAGTTGAAGAAATATTTTTTTTTTATTTTCTGAGTTTCTTCTCAGATTTCCGCAACATTAACAACCGTTTTCTTTTCTTTTTTCAATACTCACGTATTGAGGTATTTTTAACACACGAATTGAGGCGGGTTCGCAAATAAAACAAGCTTTTTAGAAAGTTTTTTTTTTTTTACACTTTTCGAGCATAGTGTGTGTGTGGAAGAGAAGGCAGATGTTTAATTTTTTTTAAAACTTTAAAAATTAGAACTAGAAACAAAAAAAAAAGAAAGATTTAAACTTTAAAAAACTCATCAATTACGATATTTTCCATTTGTTAAAAACCATTGTTGTGAAAATGTGTTGTAATAGTATTTTTGTGAAAAATATTGCATTATTCAATGATAAAAAATTGCTGTGTTAATTTTTATAAATATAAACATTTAAATAATCATATCAAAATAAACTTTGTTACAATTTAAAAGTTTTCAGGCGTTCATGATAAAGGAATTTTAATTTTGAATCAACATTTGTTGTATTATTTCGCTGTAAAAAATCTAATTCTTCCGGGCTTTCCAAAATGGTTATCATCACTGACCAGAATCAGGAATAGTTTGGTTTTTATTTTTGGGGGTTTTTTTTTTTCCACTCACCTTTTGCCTCGTGTTTAGGTGTTTTATACAAAAAAACATAAGGATTCCGCAAATTTTTATTTACGTACCTCATATTGCGAACACTACTTTTTAAAAAGTTGGTAGTAGCAACAGCGCGTTTTTTTTTTCTCGACATTATGAAAAAAATGACATATTTTTCTAGAGGATAAAAAAAAAACAAGGAAAAATAGTCATGTGTGTCTACAAGTAGAGAGAACATAACGTCAAGAAGGAAATAAGGTAGTTTGAATGATTGAAATGTAGCTGGCCAGTGGTTACTTTGCGTAAAAACAATAACAATAATAATAATGTACTTTGTTTTGTTGACTTATTTGACTAGAGATCTTCTGTAGCATTTAAAATACAGACATATGCATTTTTTTAAACTATTTTGAAAATGTAGAAATGCAATTTTTAAATCAACAAAAGCTTCTTTTTTGTGTGTATTTTTAATTTTAAAATTTTTATCAGTAAGGAACTGTTTTTAAGTCCTTAAAAAGTTACACTTTTAAAAAAAAATTTTTTTTAACATAATTAAAAAAAAACTTTTGTCAACTTCCTGTCCTTATAAAATTGTGCTTGATGCTGACATGACACGCTATGGCTAAAAAATGGCTCATTAATAGAAAAAAATAAAACAAAAGAGTGTTCAATGATAAAATATCGAACAAGTAACAGTAACACTAAAACACAATCATTCTCATATTGTTCGTTTCGTGTTTTTTATTGTTCATAAAAGTCAGGTAAAAATTGTTTTTTTCTTTATCAACGATTGTATAAATCAGAATCTAACCCAGCTGTATGTAATTTCGTTTATTAATAGTAGTACTGATGTGTAGCTTTTAGTTTTATCGATCTGTTTCAGTTTCTATTCAAACAAGGTAGGAGTGAAAAAAAAAAAAAAAAAAACAGAAATTAAAAAAAAAGAAATCTAAAATCCAGGAATCGCATTTAAATTTTAAAACAAAAAAATTACAAAAAAAAAAAAAAAAAGAAAAAAAAAAGGTGGTTTGAAATTGAAAGTTTACCCTGGATACATTTTTTTCATTGTTGATCTTTAACAAAATTTGAGAAAATAGAGAAGACAAAAAAAATCAACAGTTATTTTTTTTTTTAATTTTCTTTTTAAAGAAATCACTTCATTATTTCAGTTCGCAGAATTTCTACCTTTTCCCCTCACTACTGATAGTACAACTAAAAAAATTTTTATTGTAAGTTATCCCTGTCTTTCGTAAACATCTCTCCTGCTTTGCTTCGGGGCATATAAATATCCATGTGTGCAGTGTTTTACAAATAAACAAAAACGAAGGCATTTAGTCGAGCATCATGAAATTTAGCATTGTTATTTTATTATATATTTAATTATATTATTATTAGTCATATTGATAAGAGAACCTTTCTCTTCTCAGGCCCCGAGGCTGTCCGGAATCAAGTACTTGTGGGGAGATGCACAGTAGCTCAGGAGGAGTAGAAGGAGTTGATAATTAAATCGTGGTTGCTGCTCTGCCTCAAGAATGGTGGTGGCTGCACATGAAATAGAAATCCCCTTATACGTCGACTGGTGCTTTCTTGACGTTATGTGATGTGTAGGTTCTCGAGGCTATAACACAAATACCAAGTCAGTATCTTTCTGGTAATTTAGTAGTACAAGTATCTACTTTTACCTTACCTACAGTGACTGACACAACAACCTACAGTCACACACACAAACAGATATTTCACAAACAAAATGCTCTAGTACACGGTACACGCATATGTATTATCATACACATCACAGAGGCCAAGACTATTCAGGACTAACAAGAGAGATCATTTGCTTTTTTTTTTTTTTCATATACACGTAAAAATTATACTGTACGTACAGTACACACTGTCACATCAATTACACATCACCATTTTTTAATCTTTTTAAACACGAGCATTTTCATTTACCGTTAAAAAAAAAAATTACATACGCCTCTTTAATTTCTGAATAATAATGACATGTTGAAAAACTAATGAAAAGAAAATAAATTTGTTGATCAGAGAAATCCCCCCTAAAAGCTAATCAGCATGTAAATTATAAATAATAAAAATTTAAAGTTCTTGTTTTTATGAATGCGTCACAGTAATCTTCGATTTGGATTTTGGAATGATTATATAAAGATTTTAAAAGCACAGCTCACCAGTCATAAAGGAAGATGAGATTTAAAAAAAAAATAATATATTTATTTGCACATGGATAAATAATCTAACTACTATATACTTTTTAAAGTTTAAGTTAGTGACATATAATTTCAACTTTCTAAAATTGAAAATAGTTACTTTTATTTTTTACTTTAAATAAGATTTTTTATGTAAATAAATAAAAAGGAGTTTTGAATAAAATTATGAATAAGTCTTGAAAGATGTTTTTATGACTAACTTAATCTTTCTTCAAAAAAATTAAAAAGTCAAATGAACTCACACATATTGGGTATAATACCCTACTTATTTTATGATTATTACTAAAATAATAAACATATTTATTTACTTTACACGTCTGTAACATATCGTTTTCCAAATTTTATACTCAAAACAAGAAGAGATTTGGGTTTCAACAGCGTGTTATTAATAAAGGAAAAAAGCATATATTGATTTCTAACGCAAAAAATGTGTAAGTAAATAAATCCTAATTAAAAATATATACTTATAATAACTGTAAATTAAGAGTAAAAACAGAATCTTTTCTAATTTTTATAGTCATCTGTTTAACGTATTCTTTTTTTTAAGACTCTCTTATCTTCAATAATTTCCATTACGTCCTTTTTATGACTAATATTAGTATCCGACCATAACACCTTGAATACCTTGATCGTACATAATTTTTGCGAACAGGACTTAATATATCCTTAAAATTATATAAATGAGCATATAAAAGAAAGAAATCATACCTACGTACATGTATTTCTTTTAATCAATCCGTCATGGGACGAAATGTACAGAAAACGACAGACATGGCTTTTTTTTCTTTCTTTTTTTCAACCGTCCCTTTTCGTCATCCAAGTTTTGATGTGGGGGACACTCAACGATTATTATTTATAATACAACTGAAACCGCTTCCAATCACACAAGAAGGTAGTAGCAATAGTAGTTACTACTATAAGTACTGATAAGTTATTAACTCTAAACGAATCTAGTAGACAGAAAAAAAAAAAACAGGGGAGTCAGGAAAAAGAAAGAGTTGCCCCGTTCTCGCCCCAACCGACTCTGCATTTTAAGTGAGCGAGTGAGTAACTTCCTCCTGCTTTATCTTTGATTATTAATACGTATATGTGTGCGGGAGCCAATGCTTTTCCCTCCCTCTATCTATACGATTACCGATTGCTTCTTTCTCCGCATTTGTGCATTAACTCCTCCCATTACCCTTTTCTCTCGACGCCTGAGTCAACAACGAAACAAACAATCAAGAGTTGTCTACCTTGTTAATAAAAATTCTGCAACTTCCGCCGGTGTCCGTCCCTTCTGCAACGGAAGACAAACAATTCTTTGAATTAATAATAATTATTTATGAACTAGTTTACCAGCTGATGCGGTGTTATCCTGGATAAAATAGTTTTTATGTACATCGCTCTGTAGCCCTTAATCAGACATAATTTTTGCTGTTAATGCATTTGAATTTTTTAATTTAAAAAGATGTCAACAAATGCACTATTCAATTGCATGTTATTGTTATTGTTCGTTCAATAATACAAGAAGAAGCAGTCGTTTGTCTACGTGTAAAATCTCATACTGTGCATAAATGTGTGTCTGTGACATACAGAATTCTCTGTCTAGGCTTGGTCTGTGGTTATCCTTTTTTAAAATATAGTTGTGAATATTTCCAATTTAATTTGAAAATCCTTAAAAAATCCCGATTAGCAAAAAATTTACACGTATTGTTTGTTTACTCACTGTTAAAAATGTTTCACACCTGACATCTGTAATTTTTTTAAATTAGTGATGTCTGCAAAACTAAAATGCTTTTATAATTTCATGTGGTATAGGAAGAGTTTTCGATTAATTCAACAAATTATTGTGCACATATTGAAAACAGTCGTAACACATCTTCAGCTAGTTCTAAAAAAGGAAATAAGTAATCATCAATCATTTCCTCACTTGTGGATTCGCTTATGCATACATCACGTGGACTGTAGCAAAAATAAATAAAGATTAGGCTTTCAGATTTTATTTTGAAATTGACTTTCTTTGTAATTCTATATTTCCAAAGTTACGATTGTGTTTTATTTTTGTTTTTTCAGTTTTGATTCGTTGAAAAAAAAAAAAAAAAAAAAAAAAAAATAAAATCTAAAACATTACCAAGCGCTGTTAAAAAAAAAAAAAAAAAAAAAATCAGTTTTAGCCTGTGAACAAAAATCCAATCACGTGATTTACACCTACACCTATCCATGAATAATGACATAGTGTTTCAAATATTTGTCACAATAAACGGACTGTTTAATAATTTATCATACACGTTAGAAAATTTATATTTTTAAAGGATTCAAATAAGAAAATTAAAAAAAAAAAAATCAAAGTTTTAATTAAAAATAAACCTTGTCAATTATCGATCCTAATTAACCTGGTAACCCCTGGGCCAAAATATAAAATTAAATACATGAAAAAATATTCACTGATTTTTTTCATTTCTAACCCGCGTTAAGTTTTTTTTTTTTTTTTTTTCCCTAACGCTCTAATGAATGCTTTTAATTTGTGAGAGGATTGAACTTGATATCAAACATGACATACACTTACTTACTTGCTCGTTAGTGATACGACTTAAATCTCAAAATAAGCGAAAGGATGACTTCCAGTTAAAAAATTGGGATAAAGGATTTATTTAGCCGCCTTTCTGCAACTAAATCTTAAATTAAAATAAGACGAAACACTTGATGCAGGAAAAAAGGAAAGCGATGAAAAAAATATGGTTAAAAAGAGAAGTAAAATGACTGACCTTTTAAAGCATCGTGAAAATTCGACTTTTTTAATTGTTTTCGAGTAGAAGCAAGTGAGTAGGTAACATTTAACAGAACACTGATCAAACTTGATTGCGAAGAGTAATTTTCTATTTATTAGAGATGCACTTTTGACTTTACATTTAAATTTTCCTCGAGTTATCTAAAAAAAAAAAAAACTTTTAAAACCGAAAACGTCAAAACAAAATGTGTTCAAAATTTCATATAACGAATTTCCTATTAAGAAGTATTACAAAAGAATATAATAAAAAGCATGAACATTAGTTTCAGAATCTCAAATAAACCAAGGATTTAAAACTAAACACCACCACAGCCGTGCTGATGTGTTCATAAAATCAAATTGCTACAGATTTCAACTTTAGAGGATGTCAAAAGAATATGATCCAATGTCATTGATATAAGGATTTAGAATTGCTGGATACACAAATTACTCAACATATCCTACTTCCAGTCCAAGTCATCTTCAGAATAAATGGGAATTCCTTTAAACATGCTCACCTGATTTTGACTATTACATCACATAAAAAGCAGAATGGTATGCTTACTACAATTAGACCTAATAGGATGTAAAATTTTCTGGTATCTCAGATCAGAATATATAATTTTTCAATGACAATTTTATTGTGAATTTTATACAACCAAATTGTATGTTAAGTGCAGCAAACACAGAACCAGTTACAACATTCTTAAGGATAGATTCACTATTTCTTGCCAGTTAAAATTTTGCAACCCCCCCACATCAATGGGATATTACATTAATTTTGTAGACATTCAACCATGACACGGCAAAATTATGCTTTGTGAGTGGTTGAGGTCTCAATAGAATTGTATTGACAAGACCATTCAGAAAAATCAAAATAATCTGAATGCTAGACCTCGGAAATTCTCTCCCTGGTAATATATATATATATATAGCGACTGCTGGCACCACAAGCAAACTGAGCTTCAGCACCCTTACAAGTATAATCTTTTTTTTTTTTTTAAATTTTCACAAGGTGAAAAACTTAAAATTTAGAATAACAAGTTTATTACAATATACAACTTAATATATGCTAAAGAAAACATTGATTATCCTATCTAAAATATTTGTTTTTCTTCTAGCCCTTAGATCTGCAAATCTTTTCATGGTACTTTCTGCACCTATCTTCTTTACAAGATTGTTTTCTATTGACAAAATAGCCAAAGAATTTAATCTGTCTTTAGTCAAGGATAACTGCAAGTATGTTTTTATAAGCTTTAGTTTTGGAAGATCCCGAACACACGACATGGCAGCATGATGGTGCCGTAGGCGACTGCCTGAATTACCAGTACTTTGAGCTGACCCTATATATAAATATATAAAGCAAACATTGCTGTTTTAAATCTTTGTAGATGTTAACCACGGAATTTTCTTTATCCAACCCATGCTGTTTGGGGATATATTGTTCTCACTATACTGTGCATGACAGAGGATATCTCATATCATTTGTTCTGGTCATGTCACTTATCTCTTATACAGAACTAGTGATGTATAAGGATCCCTCCCTTTCTTGACCTAGAGGTTGAACTCACAAGCCATCGTTAATGAATTTGTCCCTCACGCAGTACTCCATCAATGTGAACATCTGCCAATATGAGCCCAGTTAATATTAATTAAACATTCATTGAGGATTTTATGTTTACCAAGTAAGTCATTGGTAATGAATAAATTTGTCACCAGTTGCCCTGTGAATACAAATTTGTTGGAAAGATTTGACAAATATTTGTTCTCTGAACCAAATGACTGTCTTTTTTAAACTTGTTGAACTTAAAGCAAGTTTTCCATTATTTCATTATAGTACTAGTGTTATGACTTACAACATTTGAACACTTCATATTTACATTAGTAGTTCTATACCCTAAAGAATCTCTATCTTTCTCAAGTTCCTCACACTCCAACAGTGGAGTATGATGCCACAGCAGTAACACCTAGTGCGTTGAGGCTGTCCCCATAGATGCTGCTGTGATTTCCATAACAGGTAGATTTTTCATGAGATGGACTTACTAGCCCTATCACCAACTGGTTTTGAATTCAGAGCTGTCCTCTTCTTAGACTAGTTGCCAATCATTGTAAGAGTCTAATCTACTTTACTATTTAACCCATAGCTGGTGGGAGAAGAGTTGGATTCACACCTTTCCCAAGGGTATTTGCTTGAAAGTTAATAAAACAAACTGGACTGGAATTTGAACTTGGCATGCCAATTCCTTTTTCCAAGCTGCTAACCATTAAACTGCCCATGCATCACTACCTTTAGAAATCAAGTAAACATTTTTTTTTTTGATTGAGTTCACCCCAAGCAAGGCAGTAAAGCCAATGAGACACAAGGGGTCACTGGGTGTGGAAGAATTAGAAAGAGGAACAACTGCTAGGGAGCAAGAACAGAGGAAGAGTAATCAGGAGGATAGTGGTTTGACATTGCATTTACATTTTTGCAAATTAAAGTTGGCTGGAAAGCATGGAACTGGATGGGAGTTCCACAAGTGAGAGGTGCGAGAAGAGAAACTGTTAGTATAGAACTTACGGCTACATCTAGCCAGCTCAACTGTAAATTGTTGAGACCTTATCACCTGTCTAGTACTGCACTTAAATTCAAAGAGTCCAAGCACCATGCCAAAAAGCTCATCCCAAACAATTACCATGAAAGTATTTATAAAAAAAGCACAGATCAGGGCCAATAATATTGCTTATTCTTATTGCTGGATTTTATCAAGTAGCTCTAGATAAATAGCAGAAGCATGGAATTGAAATTACCTAATTCTGCAAATATTTCAGAACATTTTTGCATCTATACAAAGATGGATCAAGATAATGATCAACACATGTTCAGGAGTGAAAAGTAGAGGGGTAAAGTTAATGAGTACTGAAGACATGGTATTCAAAGTACTTGAATCTGGTGACAATGAAATGGTAGACAATGAAGACTACTTTGAGAGTGACCTTGAATTTGCACACCAACAAGTTTGATGACAGCAGTGAGAATGAGGACGACAGAAACAAATTAAATGACCAGGGCAATGTTGGTAGAGCCAGAAGTTTGGAAGTATAATTTACTCCAAAATTTCCAGAAATAGCAGATCAGAAAGCAGTCATGTCCCAGAGTTCAACAGGTTAAGAGCTTTGATATGAAACAAAATAACTGATGAGCAACCTAAATTTGAAACTTCTGTTCATTCTATTTTTTGACATTCTACCAATTAAACTAGCACTCTCCAAACATCTATTTTACCACTCAAGCCAAACTTTCAGGGGGCTCTTTTTTTATATTTGCCTATGCTGAAATTATATTACCTCAGTGATTTGTTATATTAAGGGCACAGAGAATTGATTAAACAACCACAGTTGGGATCATAGAGCCATCATAGAGCCTTTGGTTAGCTGCATCTTATGTGCTTCACCAAAGCTTTGAATTCAGAGTTGTCCTTCACCTAGACTGGTTGCCAACCAAAGCTGAAAAGTCCAATCTACCCTACTATTTAATTCATAGCTGAGGGGAGAAGAGATAGATTCATATCTTTCTTGGCAGTATTTGCCCAAAAGTTAATATAATGAACTGAACTGGAATTTGATCTCAGCTCTTCGATTTCTCATTCCGAGTTGACACCCATTACACCACTTGCACATTCAATAGAGAATTACATTATGTCAATAAACATTAATTTAAAAAGGAAGTTAAATAAAAAGAATTTAAATCAGAGATGTTAACTTTAGAATTCACAATTTTAGTTATACCTTGTATACAAAAGTTTAAATGATTGAATTCATCTAAAACCTACAATGGCTTTATGTACTACATACAATATATCTATCTTAGTACAGTTCACAATGGTTTAAAAAGAGTTACTCTACTTACAGGCCTTTAAGGTGCATATCTTGCCAAAGCAGTGTTTTTAAACTATTAATGATTAACTAATCCTACCCCAATACAAGCTGTATAGCTAGAGTTTTCATTGTCAGTTTTATATCCATAGTTTAAAAGCAATGGATACAGTGGAATATTTGGATTCTATTTTTGAAAAAGAAAATGTCTTATCAATTAGCAAGCATTATACCAAACTAAAACACTATTTTTCTCAGCACTCAAAGTTACTTCTAAAATTTATATCCACATTAATGGTTTCTGTACATTTTTACAAGATAGTTATTTACTTCCAAATATATTGTGCTTTTAAAAAGATATTCTTTTAGATTGGTTCCTTTAGATTGATTGTAGAATTTTACCACAAACCATTTACAAGCCAACATTTGTCTTCTAATACTGAGAAGCAGGACCAATGCAAGGATCTCATGCTAGCCTATGATGCAAAGCCCTCACTTTACTATATCTCAATTTCATAAGGTAGTATTCATATAAAATACAAATTTTATTGTAACTTAATTATGTACAATAATGGATCATATGCAATATAGATGAACAATTTAACTAGAAAAGTGAAAAGTACAATGTGTCTAAATACAAATTAGAGATGTCATAATAGATCATTCAATCAACAATATTTTGCAGCAATTTTTAACATCAAGTTGAGATTTTTCTTGTTAAAAAGTTGAATTATTTTAACACATTCAACATTATGGATAAAAAATAGTGAATTTTATATTGCGTGTTTTTTGAGACTTTGCATGAGCAAACAAATTCATGGATTTGAACAGGAAAAAAAAAACAAAACAGAATGACATCAAAATCCATGAAAATTTTTCATACTTTAGTCAGGTGTGCTTAGTTTAATTTGTAATGCATGTAAATGTAGGTAGAAAAAAAGTGAATGTTGATAAGATAGCAAAGGTTACAAAGCACAGCTGGGACCACCAATCAAACTTGCTCACTGCCCTGATCAGTGGGTTCGGGGCTAGTATGCACCAACCCTGCTGGATATGATGCTGCTGGCATACATTGTTGATATTTAAATTTCCTAACTTGGCAAGCTGCTCTTCAACAATACATTTACTGAATTCAAGAAAATTAGATAAAAGTATTTATTTTCTTTATAAAGAAACATTAATATTGATGGTTAACTTCTTGAAAGCTCATATTAATTCATTAATTCCCACCAAAAAACCATATTAATTATAAAAATTCAATATTATTTTCTTTAAGTGCTATATCCCTTCAGGAAGTAGGCGATCATTGCTCTCTGTAGATTCCTTCTCTATTATTTGTGGATTGCTATAATTTCTGAGAAAAGATAGTGGAGCAGTTTCCCATTGCTTTCTTCATGGTTTAGAATTCAGAGTTTTCCGTTTCTTAGTTTGGTGGCCCCCAACCAAGGTTAGAGTAATCATTCTATACAGCTGTAATGTAATCAATTCTGACCTGGAATTTCAATTTCAGTCACTTTCTCACCAATGTCACATGTCTTTTCTACAAATATTTTCATGGCAATTGTTCTGATAATTTTCTTCTTGGTGCCTCAACTGCATGAATTTAAGCATGCTACTAGATTGGCAACTAGGTCTCACTGTTTTACTGTTGAACTAGCTAGATGCAACCTTCTGTTCTATTTCAATAGTCTCTTTTCTTGCACTTCTCGCTTGTGGAATTCCCTACCGATTTCTTGCTTCCCTGCCACCTACAATCTTCAAAAATTTAAATGCAAAGTCAATTGCCATCATCTATCTTCCTGAATCCAGTTCCTTTATTGACCTTTTCCTCACTTCTCCTCACTAAAGTCTTCTCATTCGCTTTCACTCCATGTAAGTGCCTACATCCTAGTGACATTATAGCCTTCCTTGGGGATGAAAAAAAAAGAAGCTAAACTCATAGCTGTTGGTAGGGGAGGGGAGATGAATTCATATGGAGTGATTCATTTTTTTTTTTACAGCTTATCAACCCATTGCAGATTATTTAAAGCCAGAAAATATTTTTGGATTGAAAGAATATTTTTTGGAGATAATAGTTACAAGTCCTACTAATTAACCCATAGCTAGAGGGAGAAAAACTTTCCCAAAAGTATTTGTGCATAAGTGAATATAATGAACTCAATGGGAATTTGAACTCTGCTCTCTGATTAACAATTCCAAGCCATTATCCATTACAGCATCTGGTATTTACAAGTTGTCACCCATCTAGGTACTGACCAGGCTCGACATTACCTAATTTTGGTGACTGGTTTTTCAATGTAACGTAGCCGGAAGCTTATCGATTCAGAGGTTTCTAAGAAAAACAAAATGAATGTATTAATAATAATAATAATTGTAGTTTGATAAAAAAAATCCAGCATTGATAATTTTATAATCAAGTCTATATATTTATTTAAAATTTTATGACATTTTTATTTACAACTCTATATATAAAGAAAATTTATAATCATTGCTCTTAAGTCAGCAAGTAAAATTTCTTTTGTGTTATGTGGAAATTTATTCTGAACCTATTAATATGTAGAAGAGCAGAAATTTAATAAAAAATGAATTTAATAATTTAAAAAAATGGCATTCGAGGATACATTTTTATTGTATATTTAATGAAAATTCTTACCAACTTTTACCCTGTATAACAGAAACAACCACAGAATTTGTAAAGATAAAATAATTGTGTAATTGTAGTTAAAAATAGAAAAAAAATTCTTCAGACATTAGTAAAAAAAAAAAAAAAATCTGGCTAATATAGGAAATATTTTGTTTTTATTTTACAAATATATATGTACATTATAAAAGAGTAAAGCTTTGGTAAAATGTTCACGTGTTGAAAATCTCAACTCAAATAAAAAGAATTTACTTTAGAAGCTTCACCTCTTGTAAAGTACTCAATTCCACACTCTCCTGAAAAGAAAAGTAAAAAAAGAATAACTTTTAAAAAAGCTAAAAAGGTTTCAAATAAATCATTTTTTCTATTTAAAAAAAAAACTATTAAATAATATAATATTTAATAAAATATAATTGCTCAGATTACATTAAAATATAATTGAAGGATTTGTTGTTTTACATCTTATCAACCCTTTGTGGGTTATTTAAAGCCAAAACATATTTTGGACTGTAAGAATAATTGTTTTGTTTTTGGGTTTTTTTTTTTGTAAGTGAATATTACAATAACAATTTGTTGAGAATAACATATTTTTATAGATATAAACCCTACTATTTAGCCCATGGATGGAGAGGAGATACCTTACCCAAGAGTACTTGCACATAAGTGAATGTAACAAACCCAATTGGAGTTCAAACTCAGCTCTTCAACTTCTCATTTTGAGCCACTATCTGATACACCACCCACACATCCCAATGTAAAGTCCAGAGCATTTGCATAGATAATTAGTGATAATCAGTTTCAGATGGTGAAATGTATAACATTATCATCCTTGTTTTAGTAAGAAACAAAAGACTAAATCATTATTATTGTTTATTCAACTGACATATCAATAACTGTTGGTGGGCACCTCGGGGCGGTGTAATGGTTAGCAAGTTTGTCCCGCTAGAACAATTATGACTGAGTAGTGAGTTCGATCCTCACTGGGTGTCCCATACTTTCGGCCTTGTGCCACATCTAAGCTACGCTTGGAAAATCACTATCAATAACTGTTGGTGAGTGGATGTATGGCTTTGGGGTTTTTCTCTGAATGTAGATTCTAAATTCTCAAGAGAATGTAAGAGTCTCTCCTCTTCTTCTCTATTGGGTGGGTGCTTATATGTCATCCCATCAGGTGCAGCTGAGTAGAACATGTCAAGGGTAGCCACTGACATCTAGTGAAGTCACAGGTCTATGAGGTCAACTCTCAGGTCACCCTACTGATGCACCTGTCTTCTATGATGGACACTGAGTGCAAAGTCTATTCCAATATAATTTGAGGTATATTTTTGACAATATATTTTTTTTTTATGTAAAAGCACTTTAGCCTATAAACAAACAGTTTATTGCCGTTACTTATTTATTAATATTTTTTAAACAAAAGAAATTACAAAGAAACAACTGAAGTATTTTCTTTACTTGAATGTATAAAAAAACAAAACAAAAAAAAACAACAAATAAAAAATCTTTAATTTTTATGCTTAAAGAAGAAAGTTAAATTTTTATGTTATCTCAAAACTTTTGTTCCGCTATAAAGTGTCATAACTAATTTAATGCAGGATTTCATCACACACAAAGGTGACAATTTGTGCCTAATGTACCAGGTTTGTTCTTGTTAAAGCTTAAATTTACCTTTTCATTAACTGCAATTGGTCTATAACACACTATTCAAAGGCACACATCCAACAAAGTATATATTATTTAAAATTTACACTCTCATTATATATATATATATATATATATATATATATATATACACACACACACATCAAACATATATATATGTTTGGTAAAAATATACTTCTATGGTATACTTTATTTATGGGCAAAAGTGTTCAATAACAGAGATAGAGTGTATATAAATATAAAAGTGGACACAGGTCAACACCAAGTGACAACAATCTGCTTCATACATCAACGTAATGTTCAGGCCATGAAGATTGTGTTGAAGTATGAAACAGAAGGAAGATATTTTATTTAAAATTTGCTATATTTATGCAGGAAGGGTGTGTAATATCAAAGATAGAGCATTTGTAGTTATAGGCTGCAGACACAGAAATCACTTCATGGTGACTGTCAATTTTATGCCTCAAGCAATCATGACATAGTATGAAGATAGCTTGACGTGTGAAACTGATAGCCACTATGCAGTTGATTTCTATGTCTACACTATGTGTGTGTGTTTGTGTGGATGGCAAACAGGGGGGGGGGGAGAGTAAAATTTAAACTAAAGATTTCTCACCAACTGCTACACAAAATGATGTGAAACCAAATGCAACATAAAAAGTACATTGTCAGCATTAGTATTACACCTATACCTCTCAAATATCATGGAAAATGGTATCAGACTTGATTTTTGTACAAACTTACCATTAAAGCCTCCCTAAAATAGTTGGTGCATCCTTGTACACTGTCTACAATGTCAAAAAGACTACATCCAGAGGAAGCTGAGCAGCAGCAAGGTCAACAAGAAGAACAATCAATAATATCCTCAAGATCGAAATTACAAAAGATCCAACATCCAAGCATAAGATAGCCAAGTGGATCTCAGGAACAACCTGGCCCGTAAATCCTACACCAGCAGGCTGGAAAGTTGCAAGAAAGTTTTCAAGTACCCCAAGAATCATAGTTCTACTGTTAAAATATTCCCTGATGAGAAAATTTTCATGCAAGACATTTTTTTTAAACACAGAGTCAGCAGCTGATGTCAAAGGCACCATCAAGACCAAACTTCCAACCCAGGTCATGTATTGAACTGGACTGTCAGGGATTCAACAGGCAAATGAATATACACTTTCTGGAAGAAATCCCATGGTTTTATATTGAGCTCTATGGCTGAACCCATTACAAAAAACAGGTGAGACAGACTAATCCAACAACAACAAAGGATTAGTTTTTATTAGGTGGTGATTGTGATTTCAATTCTTGTGCTGGGCAATACATAAGTATATAGAACAATAACATCATAGTTTTAGGGAAAAAGATGCCCCTATTCTAAAAGTGGGTGCTCAAGTCTATTTCACAGTTCTGAGATAAGAAGACTCAAGTTCAACTATCCAGAGGGCTAATATGTATGAACATAGGAGAGTAATCTCAGTTGCAACTAAGAAAATGTAGAAGTTCTGCTAAGATAATTTTGCTGGTTGCTAGCTTGCAGACTTTTGGCCTTATTCCAGCCTGGATTTGAATCTTCTAGATAGTGGAGTAATTCTCCATGAATAAATGTACAAAATGCCAGAAAAAGATAAAAAATATATATACCATAAAGCAGGTAAAGTAAAACAATATATATATATATATATCATGAAAAAAGAGCAATCATCAGAGGTATACAAATAGAAATATACATGCATAAACACACGTATGTATTTTTCACTGTATGTAACCAACTCTTGCAAAGCCAAATGGCAATAAGGAATAGATGAGGAGAGCAGGTTTTAGTGCAACCGGAAGCTTCTAGTCTTGAACCTGAACATTGGCAGTGAATTTAGTCATTAATGCCATCATCATAAAGGAAGTGATTGCCAAAGAAGAATTTAAATTCTTAGATTTGAGATAAAGCCGCCGCCGCCAATATCTATCAAATGCAGATCACATTAAGACCAAAATGCTACTCTACTCCTCCTGCTTACAAAGGGAAGACTGTAGGGACATTATATATAATATTTGTAGCATTAACACCAGAATTGTACACCTCAGTGTCGAAATTACCATTCTAGAGTAAAGATGCTGAAATTTATTTTTTATTTAAAATTTTTTTTTAGTCAATTATATTTATTGAATCATTTCAAAACCAATAATTGTAATTAGAAAAATCAAAAATATGTTAAATATTAATAAATTTTGTACTTACTATAACATCATCTGGTTGGTCAAGAATTATATCATCGTCATTTTCATAAAATAATTCAAACTTTCCTTCTTTTCTGCGATCTATATTCACAAGAAAATAAAATTTGTTAAAATGTTGTCTGCTATTAACATATGTACAGTTTAATATATATCCAGATATTAAACATTAACTGAAAAATAAGACATTATTCATATATTCACTTGTATAGTATGCAAACTGAAACATCACATGTCTGTCCAGAAATGATTCTGCCATTTAATATTAACAAGAACTCCACCACCAAAAAAAAAAAAAAAAAAAAGGGAGAATGATGCCTTAGTTCCATTCAAATACACTGCTTGGGATCTCACACACTTATTCAACATTCCTTCCATTTTTCAAAACAGTCTGCAATGTCCACTTTAGAAAATGCCATCAGCTGCCTAATCACATTCTCCCTAATCTCTTCCACAGCTGGAAAACTTCAATTTTTCATGAGCACTTTCAGGTTTGGAAAAAAGCTGCAGGATCCAAATCTGGACTGGGGGAAGAGGATACTGATAGATCTGGGTGAGGTAATGTTCTGACAACACCCCAAAATGAAAATAATCAAAATACTTGGATGTTTTATGGACAGTCTGTGGAACAAACAGCTTTAATACTTATACTATCAATTGCTAATTTCTTGTGGTTGCAGCCAACAATCATTTGATATTTTGGGGTGTTCTGCTCAATGGAGGCCTTCCAGAACATGAATGGCTTTCAACAGATTCCCAACCAATTTGTAGTATTGGTAAAAAGACGTTATCTGGGCTTTCCTCATTAAATCATTCCCCAACACCTTAATTCCTTAGTGCCTACAAACGAATACTTAAGTCTTCATCAAAATTTGATTTGTACTGCTGTGAATGTAACTGTGATTATGATAACATTAGTAACCTAATGGGAGAGTATATGTTTGTACATACACAGTAAAGTTCCCTCTGACTAGTCATATCAAAGCTGTGAAAGTTTTTGTTGAGATTCAAAATCGTTGGATACTTTCCGGACAGATCATGTGTATATCTTACTGTTACTTTAAATTAGTTTTGAGTTAAAAGGAATTTTCAACATTTTACATAACCCTAATCTTATAAATCTTTAGTGAGTGAAAAAAAGAAAATGTTGGTAATAGCTAAATACAGCCTATGACTCTTATATTCCACCCTACCATGTCAAAATTCATGTACTGTACCTTATTTACTAATCTTCTTCTATGTGACATGTCCCTTCAGGATATAGGCAATCATGGCTCTCCAAAATTTCCTGTCCTTTGTAGTGCTTAATAAATTTTGTCCTTCTGTTATTCTCCTAAACCCTGTTCTGCCATCCATTTCTCAAGCTCACTTGCCTTCAATCTGTCCTGTGAGTATCAGATTTTCAAAGCCCTCTTTCCTCATTATGTGCCCTAGAAATTTCAACTGTCTGTTCCTGGTGTTAAGTATAAATGTCCTTTTTGTTCCTATTTTCTCTAAAACTTTGTTGTTGCTCACATGGTATCCTCAGCATCCTCCTGTAGAACTACGTTTCTGTTGCCTCAAGGAGATTGTCCAGCATTCACTGCCATACAGGAAGACTGATATTACATAACAGTTCAGTATTTTTTTTCTTTATTTCTAACAAAATTTTCTGTTTTTTAATGAATGATAAAGACAATATTTTTACACTCCAACAGAATTAATAATGGATCTGTGTGTAGTAATGTATGACAGTAGAGTTAATATTTGACCTATTATTAAACTACTTTGGAATATCAAAAACTGAAACAAAATGAAAGCATGTAACTTACTATTTTTTGGAGATGTAACTTTCATCGTTAGTTGCTTTGAGTCTTCTTGGAAGGATATAACTTTAGCTTCCTGCAAAATCAAAAGGAAAATATTAGCAATTACTAAAAGGCCATTTTATCTCATTTTTATTATAGCCATTAAATATTTAAACACAATTATTTTATAAAATTGCAATGTTTATGAAAGTAACATTTTAAAGTATGACTTAAATAAGATAAATTTATTTCTGTTGTAACATTTAGGAATCATTAAACTTTAAAATCCAAACACTATTTCTTGGCCATTAATTCTCTTGGAGATAATAAAATGTGGGTAATTGAATGATAAAATGGAAAAGAAACTGCGATATATTTTGTCTTTCAAAAGGACTTCTTCAAACTAAATGTTTTTTATTGATGGGATCATATATATATATATAGAGAGATAGATAGATAGATAGAACAGGTAAAAAAATCCATAGGTAAGTAATCCAAGTAGATCCTATTAATATAAAATAGGAAAACTGATCCACAAAAGAGAGCTCAATATAATTTTTATTATAGAGCATATAAGTGAATTACAATTAATGAGATCCAAACGAATTACCTCATAGAGATGATCATTTCATCCATGGGAAAGTAGTTTTTTTTCCTGGACTTATCAAATAAATAAAAAAAAACAAAATGTAAAATGTATTTGCATTGATAAGTCCAGGGAAAAACTACTTTCCCATGGACGAAATGATCATCTGTATGAGGTAATTCGTTTGGATCTCATTAATCGTAATTCACACACACACACACGAGAAATGGTAAAATATAATCTTAATGAATATTATATTTATCGGTAAAAGTTCTCAATATCTGAGATAGAATGTATGTTAATATAAAGCATAAAAGTGGACACTGATGTCAACAACTAACATTTATTAATATTTCATGAGAAATGCAAAGAATTTATACAATTAGTAGAAATTGAACATTTATTCAAAGTTCAGAAATATTTA
This sequence comes from Acanthosepion pharaonis, assembly GCA_903632075.3. Lineage (NCBI taxonomy): Eukaryota > Metazoa > Mollusca > Cephalopoda > Sepiida > Sepiidae > Acanthosepion > Acanthosepion pharaonis. The sequence continues at coordinate 20,050 of CAHIKZ030001075.1, forward strand.
TTTTTCAATAATCCGACCAGTTTTGAAATGTGGTAAAAATTATGATGATGTTTAGCAATACTTACAATAAAATTAGATAATCTTGGTGTGTAGTCATCTCCAATTTCCAATCTCTGAAAAATACAAGAAAATTTAAAAATCATTTTACTCATGAAAAAAATGAGTTCAGATTTATGAAATAATTTTTTCATAAAAGCCCTTGTAACTTAAAACATTGTCTATGGGAAAGAAGAGACCATTTTTGTTACAATTTAATGTACCAATGATGAAAACTAATTAGAATTGATCCAGAGCCTTCTCACTCCTTGGCGGAATCACTCCCTGATTGACCCTGTCTTCAATGTTGTAGCCATACTCTTAGCCAATTGCAGGTTAATGAGGTTATTTAATCACTAGATTTTAAATTCAGAACTGTCCTCCTTCTAGATCAGTTACAACTCAAGACTATAGGACCCAGTCTGTCCTCCTATTTAACTGGGAGGAGAAGAGATGGATTCATACCTTTCCCAAAGGTATTTGCACATAAATGAATGTAATGAACTTGAATGAAATTAAAACTCAGCTCTCCAGTTCTTCAATCTGAACTGCTATCCTTTATTCCACTGTGCCTCCATATAATTTAATGTCATTTTTACTAAATCAACACCTTCTGCTAATTGTAGATGTTATACAAATTTATAAGTTGATATAAGAGTAAAATAATAGAGTAGCAACAAATTACCAGTGGAGAAAGAAGCAATACTGAAGAAATAAAAAATAATAATAGTAATAATAATAAAACGCTTTATTAAAAAACCCAAACTATCACCATGAGACACCAAGAAACTAAATGCAATTAATCTGATAGACTGGAGATCTGACTAGTATAGTAAGTAGCCTCCCTTGTATATGTCTACTTCATAGAAGTATGAAACCTTTCTAAAATATATTTGTAATTGAGCAGAAAGCCTGTTTTCCTGCTTATATGTAAAGACTTTTATTGTAACGAGCATATGTCAATGTCAATACAGAAAATAAGTGGATATAAGCCAGACTTTGTTATGAAATTTCCTCAATTGCATATGTATTTTGTTTTCTATCAAATTTATATATTTTAATAGCAATGAGCCAATAAATTTATGGCAATTGTGTTTTTTTGTAAATCATTTCACCTCAAGCAAGGCAATAAAGCCACTCTAGCACAATAGGTTACTGAGTGTGAGAGAAAAAAAAACACTATTAAGAAGACAGAAAATTATGATTAACATTGCAATTTGAGATACAAAAGGTATGCTGCTCATAGCAGTTAGATACGGTGAAATATTCAACAGACTGAGGAAAGCTCTTTATCAAGAAAGACTAAGGCATTTATTTAAGGGTGTTATTCTGCAACCTGGCCATGTCATCCCAGAAAGTGGTTTGAGTGATATGATTGGAATGTTTTACTGCAACCAGAACATCATCTGAATATGCCAATACAAGACTATCATCTGTTTGGACTCCTCAAACTACATTTATCCAATTAATGGTCCCTCATAAATGATGCTCTTAAGAGGTGCAAGGGTAGCTTAAGTTGCTTGATTTTTTCTTTTTCAATCAAAATCACTGCAAGCAAAGCAGTAAAGCCATTAAGATACAAAGAGACAAGGGCTAATGAATGTGAAAGAATTAGAAAACAGACACATTATTGAGGAGTGAGAACAACAGAAGAGTAATCAGGAAGACAGTAGATAGCAATTGACATTGCATTTAAATTTTTGAAGATCAAAGATGACTGGAAAGCAAAAAGCTGGAAGAGAGTTTCACAAGTGAGAAGTGTGAGAAAAGAAACTGTTAGTATAGAACTTACAGTTACATCTAGTCAATTCAACTGTAAACTGATGAGACATTGTTAATCTAGTACTGCACTTAAATTCATAAAGTCTAGGTACCATAGCTAAGAACTCACACGAAAAATTATCATGAACGTATTTATAAGAAAAAAAAAAGTCACAGAGAAGCAACTTTACAACAGTGGGAAAGTGCTGAGATGCCAGCTCAGGACCAATAATATTGCTGATTCTTTGGATTTTATCAAGAATCTCTAAATATATAGCAGGAGCACTGGACCATATGTGGCAGCAATATTTGAGGCATGAATGAATGGTAGACTTAAGATATGTAAGACAGATTCAAGAGTGAAAAATTGTCTAGCATGACACAGTGAAGTTTTTTTAAGAAGGGTATTTATACACTTGCACATAATGGGACAAGGGCACTAATCTTGCTGACAACTACATGGAAAAGTAATTTAAGTAGTAGTAAATGCATGTAATTTAATATTCATATTTAAAAAATAAAAAAGAAGCAGTATAAAGCTGGGGGTCCACAAAAAAAATAGCAAATTGAGGGTCCATGGTAATATTTTTGTGGTCCATAGAGCAATTTCAGCCAATCCTGTAATGTGGTTATCTTTTTCAGGAAAACATTCACCTTGGAAAGGTTTAAGTATTAAATTTGAACAACAGGTAAGTACACATGGAAATGTGCAAGTATAAATAAAATCCAGGAAAATTGGTCAACTGCTAAAAAATGCTGTACACATTTGTTTAAAGGACACTTTTCCCATAAGTATTTTACTTTTAATTGATATGCTCAAAAATTTGATAAAAATCATAATTATTTTGGGACACATACAATCAATATCTTTGCAGTTTGACACAAAGCTGAATTTTGATCTGAAATTTTCAATGTATACATATTTAATCTATGTGATTAATATTCACTACTAAATTAAGTGCATTGACAAGGAGATTATGTTGAAAAGTAAATATTTGTTCTTTAAATTAAATGTTTTTTTCATTATCAACTATTTCACAAACCTCCATAGATGAAAGTAGTTTTTACCCAAATTTCATTATGAGGAATATATTAACCTTGAATGCAATTTTGTCACCTGCCCTTGGATAACCAACAATCGCAGGTAAAAGATTGTATTCTTTTAGAGGCTTAGGGGTACAGCCATTTACAGATGCAGTATTAGGATCATCTTCAACACTCTGAAAAAGAAACAAACAATATTACCCAAAATAACACAGATTGAAACAGCTTAGAAAAATAAATTTCAAAACATTATGGTAAATAAATTATTCTGCCATATGATCTTTCAGTTACACAAACATTAAAAATTAACAGAAATTATCTGAAGACAGGGTTGCCAAATTTGAGAAATTTGTGCCACTACATTTTGAATTGACATTTTTTCTCAGTCGTAGCCCAAACACAGCCTAATTTATTTTAAAAGTAAACCAATCTGGCAAACTAAGAACAAGATAGAGTTTAAGCATATTAAATGATGGTAATTAAAGAATTCAGGAACAAGAGGCAGAGGAGGAAGTACTGCAATGCTATGCCATCGAGCCCAAGCTGGACTTTCAGCTGCAACTACTGTGACTGTATTTGCCAGTCCTGCATTGGACTTATCAGTCACAGACACACCTGCAAGTGACGTGAACAGACTCCCTCTTGATCTTTGTTTTGTGATGCCAAGCCATGATGATGGAATTAAAGAATTCATATTTCATTTTCACAGGATCCTTTAGCACTACTTAAATAGAGTTGTCCACTAAAAAAAAAAAAAAAAAAAAAAAAAGGAAAATTTTTTTTTTGGAAGATAATTTTTGTAGATCAACATTCCTTAGATTTTACTCAAACCATGACATTTATCAGAACTAAGAAATATTGATTTTTTTATCGATTTAGAAAGGGGTCCTGTTCATAATATTGATACATCATCTCTTACATTTTACAGAATTATTGGACCTAGCTGTTATTTACAAATGTCAAGTTTGAAACTGTGCTTACAACATTAATATTTGTATATCTCTTTTCTTTTTAATTTTTCTGAACTTTTTTAAAAATTTTGGTGGTGAGGTGATTTCTTCAGAAGCACATGCACACACATTGAGGAATAATACAAGGGTAAATAATAATTATCCACACTTTCACTATAACATATCTTCATATAAGAGTGTGGATAATTTTCACATCTGACAGCCTGCATATTCAAGAGGCTTAACAAAGAAAATATGTCTTCTGGTAGGGTTTCACCATTATAGAGGAAACCACCATCTGATCTAGTATGCTAGAGACTGCTTGCTAGGCCATAAAAGCTTTTTATAGCTAAGTGGTCTAAAGCAATGATATACATAATCTATATTTAAAGGATATACATGTTTGAGCAGATTAACTTTGTGGAAACTTAAAATTAGGTTAATATTCCAGAATATTCTGGGATTTACTAAAGTTTTTTTTCAAAATATAGGTGTATTCTGTTTTATTTATTTCTTGTTTAAATAATTATTTTTTTAATTAATGCTCAAATAGCAAAGGAAATATTTGTTTATATGTTGTCACATGCCCATTTTTTTGTTTTTCTTGTTGTTTGAATATATATATATACACAAGATGCAATGGGTAAATTATCGCCATTTTATATTTTTAATTTTTCCCATGTGCATTGTTTTTGTTAACTGTACAGTATAATAGGGTCAAGTTGGGCACTGTCTGTAAGAAAAAGAGCACCATGATGCAATTCACTCTGCAAGAAATTTGGAAATGTCAAGCTATGCTGCTTAACATTCATGCCAGAAGCTCCAATATGTACATTCCAGAGTGTTTGGGTGTCAAATCTAAGGACAGTGCAGAGGATTCAGAAAGAGTTGGATAAGTCTAATGGTGATTATGAAGATGTTTAGAGTGATCACTAGTGATGGCAATGTTATGTCTCCATTCATCTTCCCACAGGGCCACAGACTCAACACGGAGACCTACATCAAATGCCTTGAGGAGGTAGTGTTACCCTTGGTCAACAGGGTGGCTGCTGAAAGACTCTAGGTCTGGCAACAGGACTCTGCACCATACCACACAAGCAGGAGAACCCAATCATGGCTCTCAGATAATTTCTGTGACCACATCACCCCTTACATCTGGCTACCTAACTCCCCAGCCTGGAACCCCCTTGATTATTATGTGTGGTGCAGTTGAGCAAGAAACCAACAAAACCCCTTGTAACACCAAAGATGAACTGAAGGGAAGGATTATGGCAGCATTCACCAACTTAAACAAGGAGACTGTCCAAAAGAGTTACCAAAGATTCCAAAGTTGTCTGGAGGCCGTGGTTGAAGCTAATGGTAATTTTATTGAATAAATTTACTTTACTATTTCAAGATATTTTTGTGTAATTTTGCTAAATATATCTGTTAAAATGAGATGTCAGTGTTATTTTCATTTTTGTGTAATTTAGACAAAAATTTATCAATCACAACCTGTACATGCACACAGACAGACATATATTAACATAATGGTTAGACATTGCCTAGATAAAGACACCATTGCCACTAATGTCTTACCATTATGCGAGAGGTATTTCTGCCACACCCTATATATATATGATAAAAATATAGTTTTAAGTTATGCTATATTTATGGGTGTAAGTGCTCAATATATCAGGGATAGAGCCTAAGTGAACTTTGAAGTCCATACTGAGCAGCGACATGCTTCAGGCCATGTGTTGTATGGTGGCTCAGCTATTTATATATGCTGGTCAATGGGGCATTATGGGTAGCAATGTCAGGTATTTCCAGTTCATTGTATTATCCTAACAGTTACTGTGTAGGTGGCAACTGTTATATTTCAAATTACTCTAAAGGCTAATGAGTAGAAATAATCATGGGTCAGAATGCAATTATTTGTAGCTATTGTATAGGGTTGTTTGCTAACTTTTAGCTTATTGTTATTGATTACTTATAGTATTTTGTATTTATTCATTATTTATTGTTGATTGTTATTAAATTTACTTAGTTGTGGTTATGCAGGCATTCGTAGTTTGCTGATTTTATTTTCTTAATTTGTTTATTTTATTTATTTGTTTTATATTTGCATTTTTCTTAATTTTTAAAAAAGGTATTCATTTTTAGTTTTCAACTTTTAAGTAACATAGTAAAAATTTTTGTTCATATCTGTATTTTGAGATTTTTTTAGCCACTAAAACACAAGGGGTTACTTGGGGGTGAAAGAATTAGAAAATAGAAACATTATTAAGTAGCAAGAACAATGGAAGAGTAATCAGGAAGACAGTAGATAACTATTAACATTAGTAAGTTCTGATCTTTCATTTAGTAATTTGTACTGGTCTTGGAAGGCAATTATAGCTATTTTCTCCTTCACACAAAGTTTGCAGTTTTGTGATTCATTGTTGTAGAGTGATGCTGTTTTCCTTATTTTCCATGATATTTTTGGTGTATTTTGTTTTTTTTTTAATTTCCCATATATGTTTAGAAAGGGTTGTGATATTCACATATTTACCATTGGTAAAGGATATTTTGTATATGTAGTTTCTGTTTCCAGTAGGATCCTTCAGTTACTCCTATGTATATTTTTTTCTTTGTTGTTTTTACAGTGTCTTGGTATATTGTTTTGACTGCAAATTACCATTTAAGGGACATCCATGCTTTGCTCTGCAGTTAGATGGGTTTGGTTTGTGCAGGTCTTTTATTGTTTATTTTTGTGTTGTGCTTTTTTATTTGTATCATGTTCTCAGTACAACTGTAGCTGATTTATTACTGTTTCTGTTGAATATCTTGTGGAAAGTGCTTGACAAAGGGGGTAATGTTTGTGGATTATTTTAATGAATATTTTTCCTACGTTTGTTTTTACATTTTTGTTGTACAGTGAGTTAAACCATATATTGTTTCTTTTCCTGTTGACTTTTTTGTACTGTGCAGTGTGTATGTGAATGCACTATGTATGTGTGTGTGTGTATGTATGTAATATGATAAAAACATAGTTTTACAGTTTTATGTTTATAAAAGTTGACACTGGAGTCAACACCAAGTGCCAACAGTTTGTTTAATGCTTTAACAATGGCCTGAAGATTGTGTTGAAGCATGAAACAGGTTGTTACCTTCAGTGTCCACTTTTATACTGAAACCTCCTGACAAGTGGACTGAATCATTACAGAAAGGTTCATCTTCAAAACTGTGGAGTTGTGGTGCTGAATATAACATCAACCAGCTAAATGACAAATTTTATATTTGTAATAATCTATATATATATATATATATATATATATATATATATATATATATATTTGGGTTGAGAAGACAATCACTTTTATCATTTACCAAAATAGTCTATTCTCTACATGGGTAAAAAGATTTCTTGATTGTTTATCTATTGCTCTGTATAAATAAAATACATCAAGCTCCCTGTTTGTTTATATTTCTGAGATGATTGTATTATGTACATTATTTACATTATTCGAACTATTGTCTTCATCTTTGTCGCCATATTTATTACAACGTTTCGGCTATTGTATGCTCCGGCCTTCTTCAGGTGGTTGGAATGTTGAACTTAACCCTTTATTTCACTCACTGGGGTAGACTGCTCTAGTTCCACGTACCATGTTAATGGATGTCAGTTATCAGTTATCTCCTGTTAATTTCCCTCTGAAAGTTCTCCACTGCCTTAACCGGGTATTGAACTCACACTCTTTGGGTCCTGTCACTGGATCTAACCAACACCTTTATCCACTGTGCCATGTGTCATTCCAAACACTTGAAGAAGGCTGGAGCGTACAACGGCCGAAACGTTGTAATAAATATGGTGACAAAGATGAGGATAATAGTCCGAATAATGTAAATAATGTATCAAGCTCTCTTCTGTGGATCAATTTTAAAATTCTTATCTTACTAGAACCCATTTGGATTATATACCCACGGATTTTATTTTACCTTTACTATATATATATATATATAAAACATTAAACTTAGCAGATTTTCCTATAATTTTTATTTGTACTCAACTGTTACTTGCATATAAAACACATAAAAATGAATATTTACTTACGTAATTACGTACAGGTTACATAATATTTCTGATACTTCCCCAGAGACACTCTTACCCATTAATAGTTTGTATTTACATGTTTATAATGTACATAAGGCTTTCTGTGTTCCCATTCTTTCTACAAAGCACACTTAACAATATTACCTGTGATAGGGTCACAGTTAAAATGTATTTTGATAAAACAGCTTGACAGAATGATCAGGTTTAAAACATTCAAGAGATTATTAGCATAAAAGTGACAGAACTATGACGAGAATATGAATTTACAAATCTCTATCATTAGGATAAATATCTTTTTATTATTTAGAAAGAAAGATCCCATATGTTACATGGGTTATCAATAAAACCTTATCATTTATACCATGAGTAAAGAGAGAAAAATATGAATGAAATATACTTATACAATATTGAGAACACTGACCAAAAAACATTACTGACAAATAAAAGTATTACTTACTGTGCAGATAGAAGAACAACTTTCTAAGCTTGTGTTTAATTGTTGCTGCCTTATGAGAGTTGGAAAAGATCTCCTCTGTCCACGCTTGTAAATAACAGGCTCTTGACTGCTGTCAAAAGATGCACAAGGAACGTTCTCCAAAGCAAAGTGAACAGACTTTTTGGAAGAATGTCTTTGTGAAGATGTTAAAATTTTATCTTCTCCTCCTCCTTGAGAGACAAATGAAGAATTTGAATCCTCAGTACCATTCATAACTTGGAAAAAAAAAAAAAAAAAAAAGAAGAAAAAGTCATTGATATAAATAAAATTAGAGAATGTCATTCAAAGAGACCACAATAGCATTGTCCTCTAGCCTATCACAAAGATCATGCTAAAAAAAAGAGAGTGAAAGATGATATCATTAACAGAATAAAAAAAAAAAAGAGACAAGGAAAAAGCAGTTGAACAATAACAAGATAGTATTATTAACTTGAATTTTTATTAGATGAAGAATTGACAACCATTAATTTTTAAATGGTATTTCTTTAATCTTTATTTCAGTTACTTATCATTGCAACTCCTCATTATTGTCAGTTTATGACCATCCATAAAAGGTTGAGTTGACAAATAAAAAAAAACAGCTCTCAGTTTTTTTTTAAAAAAAAAAAAAAAAAAAAAAAATGAAAATTCAAGCCTAGCTGAAAACTTATTCTTTATTTGTGATCTACACTGTTTACTAATTGTAGTAGAATGAGCAGTTGCAATGAAAAGCAACATGAAATAAAATGAAAGAAATACTAATGAAAAATTAGTAATGGTCGACAGGGCTTCAGCTAATAAAATTCAAGATAATATTACTACTTGTTTACTGATAGTCACAGACTGCAGGCCTGAGTCGTTGTAATGAAAAGCAATTATAATTAAAATGAAAGAAATACCAGTCAAAAAATTAACAACAGCATAGAGTCAATTGTTGTCTTTGCTCTCTTTAGTGAGGAAAAAAATGACAGCATCCTGTCTATTAAATTTTAAACTTTAAAAAAAATTATGACTTTTAGTAATGACTGAAATTCTGAAAAATCTCTCTCTATATATATATATATATATATATATATATATATATATATATATATATATATATATATATATATATATATATATATATATATATATATATATATATATATATATATATATATATATATATATATATATATATATAAATATATATATATATATATATATATAATATATATATATATATATATATATATTATATATATATATATATATATATATATATATATATATATATATATATATATATATATATATATATATAATATATATATATATATATATATTTACACACACACACACATGTTTAATTGTGTGTGCGTGTGTGTGTGTGAGGATCAAATACAGATTGTAATCCAACAGAATAAGATAAACAACAAATAGAAAACATTTAATCAATCAAATGTTTCACTTTTATTAAAGCTTCTCAAAAGAAACTTTAATAAAAAATTTTTTGATATATTAAGAATAATTTTAGGGGAAAGAAGTATGAAAAAGTGGAAAAAGTTTTTGATGAAGTCCTAAAGAACAAAATGCATCATACAAAAACTTTTCTGTGAACAGACAGTTGCGTTCTGGACATTTATGTCCCTAGACAAATCCATCCTTGGATAATTGTGTACCCCTGATAATTTTTAGTTACCATTTTTTTTTTTTTTTTAAAGAGTCAATATAGAAACTTGCACGCCAATACCTTTAATTATGTCAAACAAGGAAAAAGTTGGTTACCATAAATAAAAAAAAGAAAAATTTCTTTTTTAAAGCAAGAGAAAATTTAGCTAGCAGTTTCAGTTTACTCCTGTAACACAAACATCTAATAGATCCTGTAAATATATCTTTTATTTGGAACCCATGGCTAAGTTCCAAAAATCAAACACTAGTGGAAAAATATTTGTGAATGAGGAAAATTACAGCTACCACTATCATAAGAAAAATGCCAATGAAACAAAAACATACTGGTGATGTGTAGAGTGATCTTGCAACACAATTTGTTATTGCATTTTAAACAAAAATAAACTTCTTTTTTATTTTATTCCTTTTTTATAATTATTACCTATGCTTTAAAATTTATTTTATTTCAAAATTTATGGTAATTGCCTTTAAAAAAAATTATCAGAGGTATGTAAATGTCCTAGAACCAAATTTTTCCACTTTGTCATACTTCTTTGCGAATTTATCTTTCAATTTCAACATGGGTGACAGTTGAGTATTTGGGTTATTTTTTTTTTTTTTTTTATAAGTGGACTGTCAGACTACTCGCACATATGACTTGATTATAATGGTAAAGGCTTGTATGGAACCAACTACATCTTTCAGAAGAACTGAAAACAAATAGTACACAGTGTACCGTGAAGTCTCCAAACGGCTCTCCTCAGGTTTGAATTCAGAGTTTTCATTCTAGATTGGTTGCTATCCAAGGCTAGAGAGCTCAGTCTGCCCTGCTATTTCTTATAGCGAGGAGGAAGAAGAAATGGATTCACACCTTTCCCAAAGAGATTTGTGCAAAAATGAACATAACCTCAATCAGAATTTGAACTTGGCATGCCTACTTCACTTTTCCTGCTAATAACCACTACACTAAATGCACATATTAATTGTGTATGTATAGACATGTAATAATTCACAAAATGCATAGATACTCAATTCTGATCCTTGGCAGAATGCAGAGATGCTGCAATCTGACCCTTGGTAAAAAGTACTAATTACTACATAATCCTGTCATTACTCTTGTGGATGATGCTGATTGATAATAAAATATAAGTTGTTATTTTCTAAGAAATCTTTCCCATACATGCAACAAAATATAACACTTTTGAAGGGATGAAAAAGCAAAAATATCCAAAAAATATTAAAAATAATCTGTTGTATATGTAAACTTATTTTTAACAGAAAATGATCAAACAATGTGCCATTCTGTAGTTTGTGTTCCCAGTACATTTATAATATTGACAGAGTTGTCTTTCAAACCTGTTCAGCTGTTACCATAGTTAAACATATTGCTTTTATTCTTTATTTTTTCAGCTTTTACAAACTGTCAGATTGATCAATATTACAATAATCTTTTGATACAACAACTCGGAACTAATAATTATTATACATCAATCTAAATACCGAAACATTTATCACATGGCAAACACTCATCTGTAACTGGTATAGGAAGATTATTTTTTTTAACTTTTTAATGAGATACAATGATTAAAAAAGATCATTATGGTATATAATATACCCAATAATTATTTTTTTTCCAATTAAAATATGCCTAAAGTTAGACATATCTGCTTTCAACTTTTTTTTTTTTCTTTGTGTTGGACGAGAAACTTATAACTATTAAATATTTGTGAAGATAATGTTTTAAAAACATATATTGTTTCTTCCTTGCCTTATTGTAACAAGTTAGATTAATATCATTGGTTTAATCATTTACATTTCATTTATCATTATACAAATTAAGTTCTTTTGCTAAATTTATACCTCCAAGTTGTTTGTAGGTAAAATGATTTAAGATGCTTCTGTCTAATTTTGAAGGGTAGAATAAAAACATTGATCTAGACATGCTTTCTAAATTTTGAAATGAAATCGTTCTTGCCCATCAAGCTAGTTATATTCAAGTAAATTGCTTACTGATCCCAATGAATAAAAATCTGCCTTAAAATGGCAGCATATCTAATTATCAAGAAAATACAACATGGCCGCAGTCAAAAGGAAATGTACAAAATAGAGCTGAAGTAAAAACAAGTAGATAAACTAATCTTATCATTGTATACATTTCCATACAGACAGATATACACATCTTGGTTGTTATACTCACATTTCAGCTGGCCTTCTTCAGTAGATTTTATAAACATCCTTACTCAGGTTATTGAATTTTATGGTGTTCATCTCTATGCAAGATCTACCAAGGAGGTTAATGTGAGCATTCAGTTGTCTTATCTTCCAATATTGTTCTCTATTATTTTCTATAAATTCTACCAGCTGAGCGAAGGGCACCAAATTTCATCCCTAGATCATTTAAGAGGTGCTCAGATTAAAATATTAGCTTAAATATGTGGTTCCCTGGTAAATCAGACCCTGGGTAGGGTAATGCTGAAAAGTCACATATGCTTTCTCAGTGGAAGAAATGGATAAGTGTTACAAAAGTGAATAAAACTGGTGACAATTAATTGATAGGAGATATACCCTAAGCTTGGAAAGCAGGACAGGAATAAAGAATTTGGTTCAAAATTCCAAGGTTATTGAGTATGACAATCAACATGTGAAGAAGGCCAGAGGTTAAAATGTTGTGAGCATACGGGTTTGAATGAAAATATATAGAATAACTACTACTCTTCATCTCAAAACTTTTCACATAAATCTGATGTTTATGTTAATATTTATGTACAGGCTGGATATGAAAAGTATAAAAAAAATAAAAAATAAAATAAAATAAGGTCACATTTTTTAGCATGTTAATTGTATTTTTGAATGTTTTCTTATTTGTTGGTATTATTGGAAATCCAAGTAAACTGGTTACAGTGTTTATATACTTTATATATGTCCTTTTTTTTTTTTTTTTTTAAGGAGCAGAAAGACACTGAAAAAATATTCTAAAAATCTAGAAAGGAAACAAAAAGAAACAGATAAAAGACATTAGTGAAAATGCATCTTTTAATTTTAGATATCGTTTTTAACATACAAGGGTTCAGCAGCTTAGTTCTTAGAACCTAACAGCCAGACTAACTGCACATGATTTGATTATAGTCATAAAAGCTTGTGCAGAACCAACCACACTTTTTGGAAGAACTAAATATAAATAACTGGTGCACATAGCATGCTACAAGGTCTGCAAATGACTCTCTTAAAGGTTTAAAATTCAGAGTTATCCTTCTCCAAAACTGGTTACCAACCAAGGCTAAAGAGCACAGTTTGTCCTATTTAACCCATAGAGGGGGAAACGAAGAGATGGTTTCAGTTTTCCCAAGGGTATTTGTGTGTAAGTGAAAGTAATGAACCCAAATGGAATTTGAACACTGCTCTATAATTTCTCACTTTGTACTACTATCCATTACACCACTTGCACATTTCGATATGTATATATTTATCTATCCACATCAATTTTCATTAAATAATGTACATTTGTTAACTACTTTTACAAATCTCAAATGTGTGTGCATGTGTGTGTGTGTGTGTGTGTGTGCACACACATGAGAAAGAAAGTAAGAGAGAGGGTCAATGAATCATGGCTCAAAAATATTTTTCAAAATATTTATTAATTTTTATGTACAAAAATCAAATTAAAAATAGTCTGTGTTAATACTGCTGGACAAGAATTCTTTTTTTCTTTCTGCATTCTTTTTTTTTTTTTTCCTAGTTCTTTTTCTTTCATTGATGGATATTTCTCTGAGGTTGACTCCTGTCCAGCACAGACACACATGCAGAACAAAATTTCATGCATGCACATCCAGATTTTTATAATAGTATATTTGGGTAGCAATCCCTCTTTTATACAAATTTCATTAAAGATGACTGACAAAGTACTGTGATTAAGCTTTTTCAATTTTTCTTGTGTTCATATAAGTGTTTTCTTTCTGGACATAAAGTGTGTAAAAACTGTCTGAAGGTTCTATATATCCAAGCACTTTCAGCTTTTCTATTAGCCATTATTATTTATTTTTAACTGAATATGTAGATTTTTTATATATGTATCTAGAGTGATGGAACCTCCCCACCAAACATGGTCAACATATTGTGTCCATGTTCATAGTTAAGGATATTGAGCGTTGGATTTTTTTTTTTTTTATTAATGCTTCCATTACTTTTAGACCCTCTCCTTTATTCTTTTAACATGTAGACAAGACTATTATAGTTGTATTTTCTACAGGTATGTTGCAAATGGAATTTGGTAGGTTTCCATGTGTTTAAGAGAGTCCTAATTGAGCTATGGGCAAAGAGATGTAACACGAGTCTTCTTGATAGGCATGTAGTATATATAATTATTCATGAATTTGGTTTGATCACGGATGCAGTTACTTAAGGGACATGTTGATTCATAAATAATATTCAGACAGCTTTTGTATACTTTATGTCCAGAAAAAACACTTATTGGAACACAAGTAAAATTGAATAAAAATTTTGATCGCAGTACCTTCATCTTTAATGAAACTTGTATATAATTTGTGTGTATATAGACATGTAAAAAAATGTATCTATATTACTAAAAAAATTTTTATTGGTATTTAGCATCTAAGTAACTAAAATGATAAGTTATAGCTACAGGTATTGAATTAAGGTACCTCTAAAATGCATTAAGAAATTTTAATTAACTTAAAATCTCCAGGTGATTTACAACTAAATTATATTTTGGTATCTATGTTCTTGCTCAACTAGAAGGGGATTGATCAATTTGTTTTTTTATTGCTTATCAACCTTTTGCAGGATATTTAAGGCCAGAAAATATTTTTAGATTATAAGAATTTTGGGGAGATAATAATTTACTGATACAAGTCCTACTAATTAACCCATAGCTGGGGAAGAAGAGGTGGATTCACACCTTCCCCAAGAGTATTTGTGCATGTGAATATAACAAACCCGACTGAAATTGGAACTCAGCTTTCTGATTTCTAATCTCAAGCCATTATCCATTGCACCACCCACACATCCAAGCTTGCAGCACCTGGTATTCCCAAGCGGTCACTCATCTAGGTACTGACCAGGCTCAATACAAGAACCAGTGTTTCAATATAATATGGCCATAAGCCTATTGAAGGGATATATATATATCAATGTAATGAGAACAAAAATAATATATAAATTCTAGTGTTCACAGCATTAATTCAAAGAGGGCTCAATACCAATAGTAGAGCAATAATTATTTATAATTTTTTCATATAGACAAAAACAATTTATTGCTGAAGTTTTGGGCCAACTACATAAAATGATTATACAACTTTATTTTATTAAGTTAAGATTGTTTAGCCTTATTCTTTTATCAGTAGTGTCTGTGGATCATGAGTATTGGTAAATAAGTTGTTCCATTTTCGTTCCTACCATGTAACAAGATACACCACATTAAGCTGAAAA
Organism: Acanthosepion pharaonis; assembly: GCA_903632075.3. Classification (NCBI taxonomy): domain Eukaryota; kingdom Metazoa; phylum Mollusca; class Cephalopoda; order Sepiida; family Sepiidae; genus Acanthosepion; species Acanthosepion pharaonis. The sequence goes on from CAHIKZ030001075.1 coordinate 35,486, forward strand.
AAGGCAATGGATGCAAAACTATTGGGCCAGTGAAAGATCGAAGATGATAAAAATCATGATATGACTAAGTCAAATTTCTAATTAGGAATTTTTCCATCTTATTAACAGGAGTTTAAATTGGTATCCTAAAGTAAAATTTAATTTCCAATATATCTGAAAACCTTTAATACAGAGATCTTGATAGGCCATATATATATATATATATATATATATATAAAAAACAAAAAACGCTACCAATTTTATCTTGGTAGCGCAATTAACAAACATGTTATGACCAAAGTTCATCAGAACACTATTGGACAAAATCCAATTTTAACAGTGTATAACTGAAGATGCAGAATTCAAGCAGGTTAAAAATCATTATAAACGTAGTCTCATATTATAGGAGGTCTTTAATTAAAAAGAAAGATAATGCTAATGGAATTAATAATTTTTAGATGAGACCAGCCTAAACAAGGAAAATACATTCTAAAAAAAACCCCAAAAAAAACAAAAAAAAAAAAAAACAAAAAGGCACAGAAGGGCAAATTTAACCGATTTCATTTCAATAGTTAATGCCTTGCAACTTCTTATGCTTCATAGCACAACAGAGAAGCAGCTAATTTTTTTCAGTTGCACATCAATAAAAAAAAAAAAAAACTATATTTATACTACATAAAACAGCCAGAAGCACAATTTGGCAGTAGGACAAAAACAGGTCAAAAGTATATCATACTAAATGTGCCAGAAAATCTATCTATTGGAGGTACATGCCTGAAACTACTAATTTTGGGATGAAGAATTCAACAAAACAGCTCTTTTCACTGTACTACTTGTAATATATGTATCATGTTTTGGAAAATTTTGTGAAATTATGAATTATCTAATTTTCAACTCATCAAAAACAGAACAGTAATGATTACAAAACTTGGAAATTTGTTTTACAAAAGGAAAACAAATATTTTACAATAATGTTTTGAACTGATAGAAAAAGCTTTCTGGACATTGTGAATGGTTTTCACACACTTCCTCTCCTAATGGTAATTTGCTGACTAAATTTTCTTATAAGCTTCTGATATGGCTAATATTTCTGTAACACTCCATATCCAGCAATCACTTGAAAGTGATTAATCACCGATTACTTCTTGGTAGGCCAGTCTGGTTGCACACGAGCATGTTTGAGATAGATTGATGGTGAAGTGATGCATGTCATTTTTTTAATTTTTTAAATATATAATCATATATATAATCAGTTCGACTCCACTTACACGATAAACATAAAAAATTCATCATGAACTTTAACAAAATAAATTTTGGTTGAGATTTCGTACTTACATAAATTAAAATATTTTCTTTCACATTGGAAACACACACACAAAAAAAAAAAAATCTACATTGACTATCTAGTTTTAAAAAAAAATACTTGTAATTTTTCATTGACATTCTGAAATTCTCCAAATGCTGTTTGCAATAAAGGATTTTTCTATTAAATGAGGATGTGTTTTAAGAATTGGAAATGTAAAGTTTAATACCATTTTCAAGTGTTAACATTAGAAGGCTACTATGGTTATGAGAGCTCACATGTTACTGTGCATAAATAAATGTTATTTTCACTATGCTTTAAGCAAAAAATAAGTATTATTTTTACAAAATCCAGTCATTTATTCTATAATATTAATATACTTTGAAACAAAAGACAAATGCTGGATTTTTAAGAAATTTTTAAAGGTGTTATTTTCATTTGTTGTCAAGAATGGAAGTTCAGTGAGTGACTATGGAAATGTTTTAAAAAGTTAAAAACTTATTGAAATAGATAAAATTAGCTTTAAGTTATTTTTCAAATAAAAGTTGACATTTAAATTATTCAAAATGCATTTTAGTTTTCTTTAGTAAGTTTGTAGTAATATTTTATAAATTACCATTAAAAGTTCTATTTTAGTCTTTTATGGCAAACAAGAATGAACAAAATTTAACGAACTAAAAATATATCCAGTTTATTTTTTATTTTATTATTTCATTTGGTAACAACAATTCCAGCTGACAGTTTGGACAAGATATGGTTTTATTTCGTCCAAGCTTTCAGCTCAAATTTATTTTAAAAATAAATAAATAATATGCTTTATACAGTTTTAAAATGAATCATTAAAGAAAATATAAGAAAAAAAAATTTAAACTGTAATATCCATCGATGGACCAAGTCTGATTTAAAATGGGGTTCAATTGGCAATGTTAGTTGGTCAGCAATATAAACATCAGTGTCAGATCTGCCTGTTCTGCACAAAATGAAAGGTATACCCTCTTTTTGATTCTCATGCACCTAGAGTTGTATGGGTGCAGAGATATGAAACCAACTGATTATTAAAAATGAGACATTGCTCTATGAGGAGGTGTACATTTCATACTTGAAGAGTTGTAGTTATCTGATATTTCCTTTACTAAAGTTTTTTTTTTTTGTGTGAAAGACAACTTTGAACCTTAATGAAATTGATGAGCATCTTTTTTCTTTTTTTTTTTCAAGATGGGACTATTTTAATGTGTAGACAGAAACAACTCAGAACACAACTCATTTGAAAAACACCACTTTGAAAATACAAAACAAGAAAAAAAAAACACTTTGCCGTCATTGAAATAGTGACAATTCAAACATGAAATAAAAACTAATAACCACACAAGAAAAAATTGTATCTTTAGAAAAAGAAAAGATTCATCTTTGTTTACATAGTAATTTTATCAAAATAGCTTTGCAAATAAACAAGATATGAGTAGTTGAAATGGAAGGAAATTTCACTATTTTGACACATGTTCACTGTAGAAACTAGTGTAAGATGGTTTTGCTAACCATTGTAGTTGTTTTTTTTTTCCTTTTTCAACACTAATAACATAGCTAAAATTTCTGCTGAAGCAAAAATGAAGGTTGTGACTAAAAAATGACTCAAATTTCCAGAAAATAAATGTTAAAAGTCAGTTGCTACTAATGAAAGGGTTTTGAGTGCAAAGAAAACTGGAAGACCACAAAAGTTAGACAAGAGAGATAAAAGATTGTTTGAGTCTTAGTGTGCAAACCAAAATTAACAATCAGTCAAGTGAGGAGTGAATGTAGTATGCAGAGTATTACAGAAAAATAAACAATAGGTGTATAGCAGCAAAAAAAAAAAAAAAAAAAAAAAAAAAATCACCATTAACTAAAAACATTGGAATAGAAGATTGAAGTAGTCAAAAGAACATCTAACATGGGATGCTAGAAAGTGTCAAAAAGTAATTTTAGTGATGAATGCAAAATAGTTACATTCTAATGCAAGAGAATTTGTAAAAAGACCAGTGGGAGAAACAACACAAGATACACCACAGAGACAATAAAATTTGGTGGTGGACATGTAATGGTGTGGGTTTACATTAAAAGCAATGGTATAAAGAAATTGGTAAAAGTTAATAGAAACCTAAACAGCAAAAACTATATTAGTTTACTAGTCTAATCTTCTACCTGTCTATGAAGATGGAGAAATTTTTCAGCATGACAGTGCCCCTGAAGCTGGAACTGAAGAAATAAGTGCTCCAACTAAAACTAAAACCACAAAAAAAAAAAAAAAAAAAAAAAATCATGTATGAAGTTCAGTTGGAGATTATTTTATTTTGTTCATTTACTTATTTGTAAATTTAGTCATTACTTAAATTTTTGAATACATCATCTCAGTTTCCTTAAGAAATTTAATTATTTAGATTAATCCTGTTGAAAAGTTCATTCATATTGTTTGCTTGATATTTTTTTTTTACAGACTAGACTAAAATGTATACATTTTATAAGTATGTGTTCCACTGTATACCGTTCATTTTCTGTAATAACAAAGATCACTATTTGCAAAAAAAAAAAAAAAAAAATTTCCTTTTTTAACTTAAGAAAAAAACTAAAAGTTGAAATTGTCACAAGTGGTCCATAATTTTTTCATGGCCTTTTTTCAACATCATTATGCTTAAGATGCTCTATTATCCACTATGCAACATTAAATTGTTTTCTGGGCTTTAAAGATCATAAAATGTACTGAAAAAAAGCATAGAGCTAATCACTCTTGATTTTGGGGTAAAATTAACAAAATTAATTAATTTACCAAGTTTGCTTAAATGTTTTGTGTGTGTGTATGTATATATATATATATATATATATATATATATATATATTATAAATTGATTTATTTAAAATATGGTTTTTTTCGCTACACAGTTCTAACCATGTTTCAAAAATGGAAGCTAAAAGCTACGAATTTAATTTTGTAATTAAATTAAAGACATTAGTTCCATTTCATCCTCAAGTGAATTTTGGAGTAACTTTTAAAATTACTGGGTTTTAAAGACACAGCTAAAATCCCAATTCACGTAAATTTACATTGAGCGCTATTTTGTAAAAATAAAAATATCTATAAGAACACCGGATTATATATCTTACTGTTCTTTCTTTTTATATATATATATATATATATATATAAGGAAAATGATATATAAATTTTTTTTATATGTAAAGAATTTTAGGCTAGGAAAGTATGATAAAGGAGAAAAAGTTTTTGTGTGACGTGTTTTGTCCTTTAGGACTTCACTGGACTAAATTTACATTGATGTGACTACAAATCACTTTTGTCATTAAATATTCCAAATTGTGATGATAGATCTGCCGAGACAGGTGAAATGTTGTAAAAACTTAGATGCAAATTTACTGCAGATGATGATGTGATTAAGAACTTTCTAAACCTTTTTGTCTTAATAAATTGTTTTCCCTTTTAATTAAAGTAGCATTTCTTAAATAAAAATTGTGGTTAGTCGCGTTACGATGAGCAACAAATACATTTAAGTGTGTGGTTTTGTAAAAGATCTATTTTGTGTTGATATAATTTTTTATTTAAATTCCTTGAGGTCTCTACTATATATTTCTTGTGGCAATTATTCCACCTTTAAGTTTTAACTTATTATTCTGTTTTGTATTAAGTCTTTTATTGTTTTGATGTAGTTGTGACAAATTTTATGTTGTTTAGATAAATTCTTTTCAATTATAGTTATGATAGAGTTGATGGGTAGAACAATATATTTTCATTTGTAGGGTTTGTTAGGAAGGATCGCTTTTCTATTTTGAAATATTTTATGAATATGAAATAATTAGGGTATTGGAGGAGCTTAAAAGTATTTTCAATGTATTTTTTCACTTCATACAAATACGAAAGGTTTCAAATAGAATCCAATGATTATTCCAGATTTTATTTTGTTATGATAAAAATATTTCAAAATAGAAAAATGGTCTTATTCTAGTTAAAAGAGAAAACAATTAACTAAGATTAAATGTTTAGAAAGTGCTTTAATCATTAGATCATCCACAGTAAATTTGAGCCCAGCTCCTTACAAATTTCACCATTCTTCACAGATCTTATATTATCATAACGTGAGATAATATTTAGTAACAGAAGTGATAGAAACAAACAAAAAAGAATCTAAACGAAATTGGCTAGATGATATCCCCAAAAAATTGTTTTTAAATTCTCAGTGTCCTCCATTTTCCATCACTTATTAGATATCCAATGCTGTGCTAGTAGAAGATCTGCTAGACAACATATGGGATATTTAATAACAAAAGTGATGGAAACAAAAAGAATCTAAATGAAATCAACTAGATTATTGTTGTAGCATACCTACGGACGATAACCAGTATGTCCCCATTCACATAAATACAGTAGTAAATACTGTATGTTGGTCTGCAGTTTGAGATCCATTGTGGAATTCACTTGACTCACTTCTAGCAGTTGACTATTGTTTCTACATGCCACTGGAGAATCTTATATGTGTTGTTCTTGTCTTAAGTATTATCATTCGTTACCAACCTCCATGTGATTATTCTATTCAGTAACCTTCCCTAGGTTACAACAATTAAATACCAAAAACAAATGAAAAAAAATTCTTAATTCCTAGCAAACCTCATTTGAGTGCATTTGTAGTTGCAGCAACATACCTAATTTAGTCTGATGAAGTCCCAAAGGACGAAATGTGTCTCACGAAAACTTTTTCTCCACTTTGTCATACATCTTTCCTCCCAACATTGTTCTTGATATATAAAAATTTATATATTATCTCTATCTCTCTATGTATGTATATTATTTCAAGTACTATTTATCTATAATTATAAAATACCATTAATTAATTGCTTACTGCAAACAAAAAAAAAAAAAGAAAAAAAAAGTTCTTTCTGGTCACATCAAATGACACTAATTTTCTCTTAAAGGGCAACCCAATTTGTCACAGTACTGTCTCACATGGATTATAAAAATTTATAGGCCTTAAATCCTCAATAATCAATAAACTTTCCTGACAGAGATACAGTGATATATTTTTTTTTATCTACCAGGCCTAATAGAAAGATTGATTGATATTTATGTGTCTAAAAGCGAACAACTTAAATAATTTATGAAATAACCATTGAATATGTTACATACACATCTGTATAAATGCAGTTAAATGAAAATTCCAAGATTTATTGCATACGAGTCACCTCAGTAAAAACAGCTTCACCTTAATGACTCAAAAAATTAATTACCGATTTTCTCAGAAGATAAACTGGTTTTCGAACTTTCAAAATTATTCTCTGTCTTTGATTGATCAACCCCTGTCTTTGTTGGCTGTGAGATGTTTTCTTCTTCTTCTTCTTCATCTTCCTCTGTGTCAGATGTAAAGTGAAAATGTTTCTGTGAGCTGTTGCTAGATGGAGGGTATTTGAGTTGGCTAGCCACAGGTGTGGACACGGGGCTTCTATTGTCAGCATCAGAGTCCAAACTCTGGCTCATTGCATAAATGAAAGGGCTACAAGCGAAGCTCCTCTGCCCTCTCCTCCTGCGACGCCTTCTCGGGTTATTCCCATTACCCTTGCTGATCTCTTTAGCAGATGTGTCAGTTTTCCTAGTTTCTTCAGGAAAACTGCAGTCAACCTCCACACAATCAAGCCAGGATGAATTGCTAGCATTTTCAACATCTATTACATTCACCTTATCCTGGTCGATAGTCAGTGTTTCCCCATCATTTAGTGACTGGCATATATTTTTCAGATCCTCTTCTTCAATTGTATAGACTTCAACTTTTTCTTGGACAGAGTGAGAGGTGGATTCTTCTTGAACATTGTAAGATTTCTCCAGACTGGATACACTTGATTTTACGCTGGGTTCCAAATCTTTTCTCAAGCTTTTTTCATTGCTATCACTTGTTTGGGTCAGATTTTTATTTCCTTCATGAGAATTCTCTTTCTCTTTCACTATGTTAGAAACATCCTTCCCATTAGGATGTGTATCTGAAGTTTCCATTGGAATGACATTGTCCAAATTCACAGATACTTTATTCAGCACTTTTATTATTTCAGATTTCACTTTCTTTAAATGAAGATGACTGTCACTTTTATCACAGAGGTTAACTTTCTCCTCCTTCAAATCTTCAGGCTGAGATGATATAACCTTTACACGGTCTCTTACAGTTTCAATAATTTCTGGTCTGGATTCTCTTGTCACATTCTTTTTCTTATTGCTGTGCTCAGTTTTTGATGGCTTTGATATTTTCAATTTCTTATTTGGTGCTGGTAATTCTTCTATGTCAAGGTTAAGGTCATTTACACAATCTAATTTCATTTTCTTCTTTTTGTGACTTTTCTGCTCTTCACTTTCTGCATCAGGTGTAGCCACAGTATTCTGAAAGGGTTCAGGAGCCAAGATGGATTCATCCTCGCCTATTGAACTTCTGGAGATCTTTCTTTGAGCACAACCTGGAGAATTATGCTTAGCAGAGGAGAAATAAAACTTTTTGGAATTCGTCATTAGCTTCTTTTTCCGTTTTTTCTTCTTACTCCAATACTCTGATGAATGATGAGCCATAACTTCATGTTCCACCCTGAAAAATTTACAAAAATAAAGTTAGAATACAGATTTACAGTGTCATGAAGACCAAGTATCTTCAGAATATTTAGCTAAGGTTAATTTATATAAAAAAAAAAAAAAAAAAAAAAAAAAAATCATAGGAACAAATACTGGTTGGCAACTCTGATCCATTGTACTTAGCAATGTCAACACACATATGAGAGGGTAATGAAAAATTCTCAGCCTAGCTTACTTCCTAAAAATTGGCTGAATAATCAAACATCAGATTCATTTTTGAAAGTGCTTCTTTGTTGTGCCAAGAACTAATTATCACCTCTTTATGCACATCTACACAAAAATAAAAACCAACAATATGTATTACTTTTCCAAGAGATAATCTGAAATAATTCATTGTGACATTCAAGGTAGGTAAATTGATTGGATTATCTTATTTTTCATTATTCTATCTATAAAAAATATTTATCAAATATTATTTACACTTTTAAATGTTCCTTTGATACACCATCAACATACAAAAAAACATGATAAAGCCATTTTGGAATATATATTAATATATAGAATGCATTTGAACTTTACTTTCTTTGTCAGAAGAATTATATCTTGATAAACAGTGATGCACCTTATACATGCACAATAATCTGAATGGTGTAATTAGACAATCTCCTCACAGATAAGGAAAAAAATGGAGGCAACAGAAATGTAGTTCTACAGAAGGATGCTGAGAATTTTATAGGCAGAGCACATAAGCAAGGAAGAAGTCTTAAGGAAAATGGAAACAAAAAGGACTCAGAATCAGAAAGAGACAGCTGAAATGTCTTAGACATATAAAGAGGAAGGAGAGCTTGGAGAATTTGACACTAACAGAGCATATCAAGGGCAAGAGGGACAAGAGAAGGCAGCAGGCTGCCTACATTGTGTGAATGGATGGCAGAGTTTGTGCAAAAGAACAGACATTGCTAAGTGCTACAAGGGATAGGAACTTGTGGAGAACCATGATTGCACAGCACAAAGATCATTAACTCCCAAAACACATTGTACTCAAACAGTTCTTCAAAGTATAGGTTACTTTAAATCAGTGCTTATTAAACATTTTTCCTTCATGACCTCATTTTTTCATCACAAGATCCTAGGTATTAACCAACTACACTGAAAATACATCCAGTGTCACTGCACTCATTGCAACATCTTATTACCACAGCACTTACATGGCGCATCACGTTAAATATCGTGCGTTTGTGAAATAACAAACTGAAATTCAAGTGTTTGAATTTTCATGACACCAACAGTTTGCTTCGCAACTCCATTTGGGGTCTTGACCCATAGTTTAAGAAGCAACGCTTTAAATTTTAACAGTAAAAGAGCACAGTAGTTTAAAACTAAAATTATAAAAAATTCAATTTATGTCCCTTGGATCTCATTCAATGAATTATTTCAGACCAGTTAGATATCATCTATGTAATGTTACTTTATCACTTGCTAGGTACTTTAAATTAAATATTAAATCTTTAAACATTTTTGGGAGTTCAACTTTATTACAAAATATTTTCCTTAATATTTTTTGGCATATTTTGCATAACTGTTTTTATAGTTCTATATTCTAATATCCTGTAATCTTCTCTCAGATATTTTGGGATAGTTATTAATATTTCTGTGATGACATTAATATCTGTTACTTTTATATTCCCTGGCATATCAAGTTCCCAAGTTAAACCCTAGTCAACATCCTTATTTTTTGGAGTGGTTTTGCTGATATAGATTGCATCAATAGTTCGACAGATTTTTCTGTTTGGCTATAAATGGCAGAGTAAGACAATCAGGAACTTGGGATCTGTGCCTACCTGCTGTTACATAATCAATAACAGAAGGTGCACTAGCATGCATAGATAGATAGATAGATAGATAGATATTGGACAGGAGTCATTACCTTGATCAAATTTAAATTAAATCAAAAGGGAAAAAATTTTCAGTGAGGGATTTATGCAAAAACAGCTTGATCTGACCCCTTTGATATGTATTTGATGTAGTACTTGATTGAATGAATTGATAAGCAGATTTCAACATTGATATTACAGTTGAATTGTCACAACAAATATGTATTGTAAGGTACTACCCACTAATTAGGGATTTCTTGCTCAACTTGACATCCATATTGTCTCATCTGTCCAATGTGACTTCCATCTTCCTATTTTTTCCTTCTATATTTTGGACAAAGGGAAAAAAAAAATTCATAGTGCCCCCTTTGATCAAAATGAAATATACTTATCCAAGTATCCTGGATAATGTAGTTTCAGATTATATATGATTATGGGGGTCTATCTCCAAAACCTTAGGAGTAGTTCGATAACAGACAGAGGCTTCAACTTATATATATATTATATAAAATTGGGATCAAAATTGTGACTAACAAAAACAGAAAAAAACAGGAATCCCAATCCACAATTTTGACCCTAATATACATCATATTAAAAAATTGGAAAAATATAAAAAAAATAAACGGACCTTGTCAGATGAATTTTATATATATATATATATATATATATATATGTAAAATTTTCTTTTGTGGGGGGGAATGGGGGTGGTGAAAGTTCTCAGCTTGACTACTCTACTCTCAAAATCTGACCAAATGATAAAATCTCAGAATGTTTTTTTTAAGGTTTTCTTGGTTGAGCTGAGAACATTTCATCATCCATTTATACATCTAAAACAACAATATTCAATTAACCTTAAGTAAATATACATACAAATATCAGCACTTGAGTTATTGAGTAGATGCCCTATTTATTTTTTTAATTTTTTTTTTAAAGAATTTTTATTTCATCTACCAGCCTGAACATTCGAGAAATTTTATTAATGAAAATGCACCCTCCAGCAGGACTTGAAACTGCATCCTCCTTTGCAGGAGAAACATGATTTGACATGCTTTAACCAACTCAGCAACAAAGAGCGCCATATTCAACCAAGGTTCTGTTTTGTCTTTAAGCATATTTTACTTGTTCATATTTCTGAAAATTCATAACTGCTCAGTTTCATATCCAAAAAGTAAACAATCCTTAAAGAAATGGATTTTATTTATTAATCTGACTTGTTTTTATTACTTCAAACATATCCACTAAAAATAACATAAATAAATAAAGTGGACATTGAAGTCAACATCCAGCAGTGACAGTCTATTTCATGCTTAAATGCAATTGTGTTTAAGCATAAAACAGATTGTCACCACTGGGTGTTGGCATCAATGTCCACAATTATACTTACATACATTCTATATTATATATTGAGCACTTTAACCCATAAATATGACATAAATGCTGAAAAGTTGTCAGCCAGACCCACTTCACAAAAGCTAAACAAATTACTAAATACCAGAATTTATTTTGGAATTCTTTCTTGGTTAGGCCGAGAACTTTTCAACACCACCGTGGTGTGTGTGTGTGTGTGTGTGTGTGTGTGTGTGTGTGTGTGGTGTATATATTAGTTGTTTCCATACAGAAAACATTTGGCATTCATTAACTAAACAGTTACTGATGGATAAAATTTAGCAAATCTATTAAAAGCTTTTTTCAAGAAAATAAACTTCTCAAATTCACTATTAACACTTTAATACTGATGGGAATTTCTTTCCTAACCTTTTGCATAAAGTAGTGTGGAAAGTCAATATCTTCATTATATCATTATTTTCCCTTCTACTTATACGTTATCCATTTTAGTTGTTGCTGTTAAAACAGACAAAGTACTCAGAATATAGCATACAATTTTGGAAAGTTCCTTTACAAGCTCCTATCTAACCTTTAATTACTTATTCAACATCAAAGGAGAAACTCACCAAACAGTTGAATATACATTCCCTGGCTGTTTTATATGATAAAACATGTTTAAATGAAAAATTGCTGCATATATATCTCCAAACAAGTTTTACTAAATTCCACCAACCAGGTCTGTCTATTTTTTTTTTTTTTTTTATTATATCTTACTAATTTCTGAATATGTTGTACATCAGGATTTAAATTATGAATTGTTTTTTCCTCTTGTTAAATTCAAGTACTTTTGACTATCACAGTCATCATCAAGAATAGGTGCTGACCAAAGTGAATCCAAAAAGGTATTGATTTTGTGTTAACTGATATGTACACAAGTTATACTAAATTTCATCAAGTGACAAGTCAATCTACTAGAGTGTGTGGTGCATTTGTGGCAATGTAAGAATTTAACATTGTTGATTGTTAGTATAATATTCATAAACATAATTTTTCATTGGGTGAACTTTTGAGGTGCTGAATTATTGGTAATTGTTAGATCAAACATTTTAAATTACCAATAATTCAGCCCAACAAAAATTTACCCTACATAAAAATGATTTGGTTTACAGCATATCAGCCTTAATTGGTTATTTAATACTGACAAGATTTTTATTAATGGTAATTTTTTTTTTTTTTTCCCCTTCAAAAATGTATTGTTGGTAATTTTTCCTCAAAAAATTTATTGCTGATATTAAGACCTATTTTTACACTTTCATAGTGTTTTGACCCCAGTTTAGGTGTTAACTATTTGCCTATACCTGGGACCCTAACAGGTGCTACCACTCCAGGTTAGAATGGACCTGGGAACATCAGCAATTAAGAGATGGTTTCATGCTCCTCAAAATCTCCTGAACAAAGGACCTGCTATCGAATGTAGTTTATTGTCTTACCCAGGATGCTACATAAAAATAATGTTGTTTATGAATTGCCATGTCCTTTGGGAGATTGTATCTCCAACATTAATAATAACAACAATCAACATTAAATTCTTACATTGGCCACACATACACCACACTCTCTAGTACAATGTTTCTCAACCTTTTTTTTTTTTTTTCAGGGTGCACTTTTAGAATACCTAAAACTCTTTGGGGACACACTTTAAATTTTAATAAGGAAAAATTTGCCATGAAATTTAAAAATAGGAAAATAATAGAGAATTCTCCAGAAATAAGAATTTATTTTTAAGACATTGCATTGTGTATTTAAGTCTGCTTATGTATCCACTATAATAAGCTTAAGAAGAAAATTACCTTTAATGGTTGTCATTTTTGGTTTAGCATCCCCAAAGAAGATTAGCAGTACAGTTTTCATTTAAAGGGATTTATGAAGAATCTGCTAAGAGATGTTGATAATAACTGATTTAAAGCCATTGAGGAAGACAAAAGGGAAAGAATTATTGCCTCCTTAAAGATTAAGGAATTTAATATCCAGTTTAAAATGTCAAATGACAAAGATTTGACTTAGTCATGGAAGCTATGTGCTTGGTGCCCCTAGCTTTTTGAAATTAAAGATTTTTTTTAAATAGAAAAATAATTCATAAATTGCTTTATTAACTTTGGGCACACCTGGCTACCTTCAGGATACATTAGTAAAACCGGGTTGTTGAGGAGGGTGACTTGTCAAAATTTAGTGCAGTTTGTGCATATATCAATCAGCACCTATTCTTGACAATGACTGTTATAGCCAAAGTACTTGAATATAAAAAAAAAAAAAAAAAAAAAAAAAAAAAAAATGAACTTTGGACAATTTATTCATAACTTAAATCCTGATCTACAAAACCTCATTCAGAAATGGCAAAGTTATAAATTGGATAGACAGACCTTGTTAATGGAATTTAATAAAAAAATTTTGAATGAATTCTTGTTGCCCTAGCATTAAATTGAAGTAAAAAATTTTCTGGTATATTGAAATATACAAGTCATAACAACAAATTTTACAGTGATAAAAAAATAAAAAATATTAATTTTTAAATCTGATAGGATTTAAATAGTATCATATATATTTTTATTAAAAATTTAAAGCAAACAAATCCATCCTTTTGTCAACTATTATAAACCCCCATATAGACACATTGTTCCCATAAGAAATCTTTTGTCGATAACTAGAAAACGGGTGTTTTCATTGATTTTGTTAAAAGTTCACATCAACTAAACAGTTTAAGAGTTACCATGGCCCAAATTTTCAAATAGTATTGTTAGACAGTGGCAGGTTATTTCATGCCAGCTATTGCACAGATAATATATTTCTTACTTCATATTATAAAACAGATCAATGCTAACAAACTGATATTACATCTCCAGAAATTTTGTGTTTGTTCCTTCTGAACCAAACTATTATTTTTTTTACCTTGTTTCAAACTGGAAATGCACAGAAATTTGATAGTGTTAATGATTTTCCAAAGTTAAATCATACAAATATTTATTGGAAAAAAATCTATATTAATAAAGTTTTGCAATGGAATGAAAACCTCAAATAGCATAACTAAATTTGACTTCACATACATATAAATAAATCCATTAAAGGTTTTTTTATATTTTAATATTTTATACTTAAAAATATAAAATAAAAAGTGGCTATTAACTTTTAAAAAGTACTTTGTTCTAAAGGTATACTTTTAGAATTGTTTTGAAACCTGTCAAAAATTCTAGAGTATTTAAAAAAGAAAATAGATGACGAAAATCACTAATTTTGTCTAATTATAAAATCTAAATATACAAGGGAAATTCTGAATGTATTAACTCTTATTTTTATAGAAACTACAGATACAGGAGATGCAAAAACATTGTTGGATAGAGTAAGTTTTCAGCTACAAGACATTTTTTCATATAATGACTACCAATGGCTATGCATTTTAAGACATTCTTTATTAGAGGGTTTGACAGCTGTGTAGGATCACTTAGAATGTGTTTTGTCATTGTAGGTGGGCATGATAATAGGGTGCTAATTGCAAATATGCACAAGGACAATTGGTAGATGATACTTTCACCAAGAGGGGTGGGGAGAACACAGCTGTCAAACCATGTAATAAAGAATGTCTTAAAATGCATAGCCATTGGTAGTCATTATATGAAAAAATGTCTTGTAGCTGAAAACTTACTCTATCCAACAACGTTTTTGCATCTCCTGTATCTGTAGTTTGCAGTCTGTTGTAATCAGAACTGTCACGCTGATAAATAGCTAATTAGTTGAATTTAGAACAGAAATTTTAAAAAATAAACTGTCTAAAATGTGTTTTTTTTCTTTGGTTATTAAACTTCATGCTTATTAAAGAAAGAAAGAAAGATATTGTGTCAGTGAGCTTTCTTCTTGGTCAAAGCTGGCTTAGATGCTTTTCTTCCTTCCCAGAAATACCAGGTGAAACCTCAATCTTCTCCATGGCTCACACTGGCTGCTATAGCCCACAGGAATCACTTTTTCCAGCTATATCAGCGTGACAGTTCTGATTACAACAGACTGCATGTAATAAATGTAAACATGTTCTCAAAGGAGCTAAGTCTTTGTTTGCTGAGAGAATGAGGCACCATATTTCATTTAACAAGTTTGGCTTTCATGATTACTGGTGGCTCGTAATAGTGTATTAAATAAGAGCAGGTTTTCTATTCCTCCTCTCTTCAATCAATTTGAGGTATTAGCATCTGCTGATAAAGCAGAATGTTTCACTTGTAAATTCTCTTTAAACTCTACTCTTGACTCATCTGAAGAATCCTTACCTGATATTCCACTTAGAACTGAGTCTCTGTTGAGTGATATGTATATAATTCCTTCACTGGTTTCTGCTATCACCTCTAATCTGGATCCCCACAAAGCAAGTGGGCCTGATGGTATCCCTGTAATAGTCCTTAAGAAATGCATTTCTGAATTGGATCCTGTTCTTTCTGAACCATAGAAATGCCTTGCTTGTTGGAAATCCTTATCTGTTGTTCTAGTCTTTAAGAATTCAGGTGAACCATTGGACCCTTCCAACTATCAAGCTATTAGCCTTCTACCTCTTTTTGGTAAACTCCTAGAGGCCATAATCTACACTGAACTGGTTAAGCATCTCACATCGCAGGGCCTTTTTTCCAGCCAAGCAATATGGCTTTTGTTTCTCTAGGTCAATTGCGAATGCATTAACAATTATTGCGGAAAGAGTCTATCAAGCTTTAGATTAGAATGGTGAAGCTTGGACTGTTGCTTTGGATATCTCAAAATTTTTCGACAGAGTTTGGAATACTGGTCTTCTTCACAAGTTGAAAAGCTATGGTGTCTTCAGATGAATTTAACTCATTAAGTCTTTCTTATCCAATCATGAAATGAAAACTGTCCTGAACAGCCGCACTTCTAGATCCTTTTGTACTAATGCAGATGTCCTCCAAGGGCTCTATCCTTGGTCCTACTTTGTTCTTAATTTTCATCAATCTTTCCCGATGACATCAGCTCTCAACTTGGTATCTATGCTGATGACAACAATTTACTCCTGTCTCGATAGTAAGTCTGAACAGTTCAATAAGATCAAATTGACAACTGACCTCAAAGAAGACCTACAATCTGTTGTTAACTGAGGCAAAAGATGGCTTGTTAATTTTAATGCCTCTAAACAGAAACTACTCTATATTAATAATTGACAGACCCCTTTCTGCTTTCCATTAGTATAGCTGATGTTAACT
Organism: Acanthosepion pharaonis; assembly: GCA_903632075.3. Lineage (NCBI taxonomy): Eukaryota > Metazoa > Mollusca > Cephalopoda > Sepiida > Sepiidae > Acanthosepion > Acanthosepion pharaonis. The sequence continues at coordinate 51,794 of CAHIKZ030001075.1, forward strand.
TCCAGACAGTAAATAATGCTTGATATTGCAAAATTCTTGTAGAACTCTTCTGGCTTCTTGCTTTCCAGTCAAATTTAATCTTCAAGAATTTTGCAATATCAAGCATTATTTACTGTCTTCCTGATTACTCCTCTATTGTTCTGACTCCTCAATAATGCTTCCGTTTTCTATTTTTTTTTTTTTTTTTTTTACACCCAGTAACCTCTTGTTTCTTAATGTATTTACTGCCTTGCATGGGGTGAATTCAATAAAAAAAAAAAAAAAAAAAATGTAAGGATTAAATCCTTAGATTTGTCTTGATGAAGTTCAGAGGACGAAACATGTCTGCTAAGGTTAGTTTTCCTTTTGTCTTTATATATTAACAACAACAATGTATGTCTGGAAAACTGGAAGTCAAAATAGCTACAATGAAAAGAAAAAAGGAAAAAAGCGAGAAAAGGTAAAAAAAAAATAAAGAGTAAGTGTAAAGTGACAAAAAACAACAAAAAAGACTAATAACCACAACATTCTACACACATGCACACATACACTATGAAAAAGAAAAAATTTGCCCCAACAAAATGTGTATATAAAAATTTTTTTTTAAAAATTGAGAACTATAAGCAGTCAATTGCTGATGCCCAAATGGACAGAGTGATTCCTGGAAAGTTCATCTACAAAACTCTAGAGTCAGGATGCTGAAGGTAACATCAAACCTTTCGCTTGCATTAATTATATAAATGGACACTGAAGTCAACATTGAGTTGTGAAAGACTGCTTCATGCTTGAATGCAATCTTCAGGTCATGCATGTATTATTCAATATGGCATATTTATATTCACTCTTGTATTAGACATAAAATTCATTAAAAGCATCAAAAGACAATTCTTCAGCCTATAGACTGGCAGTAACAAAATCCCAAAAAGCTATACCAAATAACAAAACCACATCACTGGAGTACTTCCAAAAGCAGCAATAACAAAATTGTGTAGTACATGTAAGTAGAACTGAAAATAATGATATAATCAAAATGTTAACATCCCACACTACCTAAGACAAAAGGTTTGGAAACTCATCAATACTAGAAAGAGTGATAACAGTGAACTTGAGAAATGAAAAGCACTAATAACTCTGAAAGTTGCCTGCATGGAAACATAATTTACCATTTCTATAAAAACTTGAGGCAACAGAAATGTGGCTCTACAGAAGATTGCTGAGAATACCATGTGAGCAATGACAAAGTTTTAGAGAAAATGGAAACAAAAGGGATACTTATACTTAACATCCGAAAGAGAAAGTGGAAATTTCTAAGGTAAATAAAAAGGAAGACGGGCTTGACACCGACAAGAAAGATTGAAGGCAAGAGCGACAGAGGAAAGCAGCACATAACCTACCCAATGAGGTTTTGTAAATAGTTGGCAGAACATGAATAAGAGATAATGAAATGACAAAATTTACTAAGCACTACAAAGGACAGGAAATTGTGGAGAACAACTTGAGAAACAGTACATAGAAGAAGCTATGGTAACATAAAATACTTGAAGATAATTATTTTTGAGACTTTATTTTAACATATAAAAAGAAAATGTCATATTTTCAATACAGAAACAGATATGAATATTTACAAAGTTTGACTGCCATAACAGCAGAATAGCTTAATCAGGACCAAATTCAATATTAATGCTTGTGATACTAACCGTAACTCTACAAGTGTCCAACCTGCAGATTTTTACCAAGCTTAAATTAGTCCAGCACAAAGTGACAATAGTCAAGCAACCAGTTAATACTGAACTCACAAGCAATAACTTTATTAGACTAAGTTGAAAAACATCATTAATCCTTTTGAGATGGAGCATCATTTGGAGTTTCAGTGCCAAGAAGATGGAGCCCTTTTCACAAGCCCTCACTTGGAAAACAAAAATAAAATTGATATAAAAATCACAGAACAAAGCAAACTATCATAGAAACTGCCATTGAAAGGCCCAGATGTGCAAAAAATGCAAGAAGCAATCTGATTGGCTGGTATGAAGACTAGCCAGCTAATTTTGAGGCTTGTATTATTGAGCCGATGGATCAGCCCAGTCATCTTCTTCACCATTCAACTTTTTAGATGATAAATCAGCCCTGTTGTCCCATAAGGGTTAAAGAGAAAAGATATATAACTATTACATACATCTGTCTGAATTTCTGTGATGAAGAGTTATCCTTATTTACACTTGGACTTGTTTCTCTTTGTTATCACAATGTTCTGGCTATCAGGACCTCCAGCCTTCTTCAGACGTCTGTTGATCCAGGTAACTTTCCAAGAATTCCAAAATTAACCCTTTATTTAATCTACTAGGATAGGTGATTCTCATTCCATTATCCATTTTGTTCTTTTTGTAATACTGCTCAGTTATTTCTGGTCCCGTTTCTACTGAATAAGTCTGTACTACCCAGCCCAGGAATAGAACTCACAAATACTATGCCATCAAATACACTAGGTTATCCTGAAGCTAGAATTTGAAGCCTAATGCTGTTTTTGCTTGCATACTACTGCTGTCACACTTGACCTCCTTTGTCCCTGTTTCTCTTACTGATGCTACTGAAGCCTTGCCAGAAAGCTTGGCTCCCTCCACTATCATTACTTTTACTTTCTTAATTAATGGCTCCCATATGGTAATTATTTCTATGCCAGGCTTACTAGGAATCTATTATGTGTTGATTTCTCCAATGTTTCTCTCTCTCTCTCAAAGAGAGACATCAGAAGGCACAACAGCTGAAACATTGTAATACACAACAAAGATGAGAACATTAGTCTGACTGTAAAGACTAATTTTGATTAATAATAAAATATCCCAAATCTATCATTTTCCAAATCTTTCACATTTAAATCCTCTTCCAGGTTCTCATGTTTCCACTGGTTGAAAAACCTCTTACTGCCACTTTCGGGGTGAGCCCATACTGCTTCCATTACCAACCAGAGCTCTTTCAGCCAATTAACATAATAGAATATGTACATGTGTATAGTTTTGAATGCTCATGGATAAGCTTAGACATAATTATTAAATCTTTTTCTCTGCTAAGATTAAAAGAAAGCCAGTAAAGTCAATTATTATGATTATACATCTATAAATTTTCTACATTTTTCTGAAAGGCATGTGTGTATTTTAAACTTTAAAAAGAAAAAATATCAAAGCTACACCAACTTTAAAAGATCAACAAATTAAAGGAGTAATAAAATTGTTTTTTTTTTTATCTCCCTTTTCATTTTTTCTTTTCGTTTTTTTTCTAGCCTTCTTACTTACACTGTGCCTTTCCTTGTTCCTCTTCGCCCTTTCTTTTACCAAATTCTATTATCATGTGGAAATGTAGTTGATGGCTATATTGTGTGTGCAACACTTAGTGTGCACAGAGACAACACTGAACATGAATAGAGGGCAGCAATTTGATCCTACGTAGAAGTGCCGATCAATACAGAAATAATCCCATTGTTTTTGGATGGATACTATGCTCATTCATTTAATACAGTTTTGAAGTTCTCAGTATTTACAAACTTACAGCTGTTTGAGTGTATTTACATAATATAATGCACTTATTTTATTTAAAATAATTTTAACTATTACCCATATGAAAATAATTGATTTTTCTTTTTTTATGGTTTATTTAACCTCTTGTGGGTTATTTAAAGCAAAAACATTTTGAATTGTGAGAATAATTGTTTTTTTTTGTGAGTGCATATTGCATTAATAATCTTTTGGAGAATTATTTTTACAAGTCCTACTATTTAACCCATAGAGGAGAGCAGATGGATTCTTATTCTGAGCCACTATCCATTTAGACCCACAGCACATACACATATGGAAAAAAAAAAAAAAAAAAAAAAAAAAAAAAAAAAAAAAAAAAAAGAAAAAAAAAAAGAAAAAAAGAAAAAGAAAAAGAAAAAAGCTAACCATTGTCAGAAGGCAGAATGCAAACTTATCAGCAAAATGAAATTGCTAGTTAGTTATGAGGACATCAAAATCAAGCAGAAAAATTTAATGAGAGTACAGTAACAGATGAAATGGGCATGTGGCCAAGCTGTTAGAACATTCACTTTCCAACCATGTGACGTGGATTCAAATTTCAACATGGTTGATTTATTAGGAAGGTGACTTCTTGAGGTTATCTGCTTGGGGAGATGAGCCCAGCATGTGGCACCTTTGGAAAGAGCCTGAAAACCACATTATGGATTGAACCAAGCCTTGTAAATAAAACTGGGTAAACAGAACTATTTGAGAACTGTTGATGTTTGTGCTAGCACAGTTGCAAGTCATCATGACCAACGGTTTAAGTATATTGGTCTTGTTCAGACTGTTGATCAATTCAGATAATGCACTCTTTCCCCAGGAACAATAACTAAGATGCACTCAATGTAGCAGCAGTATAAACAACTGTGGGTGTTGAAAAAACAAAAATGTGCCTGAATAGGATATGAGCAGCCAACCACAACAATAGATGAAAAGCATGACAAAAATTCTGAGAGTGCAAAGGAATAACAAAAGATCCTTTCAGAAAAGATCAAAAATCTTTTTTAAAGGTAAAGAAAAAGAGGGGAGGTAACTGCTATATATAAGAGAGAGACAGGTTTCATTGAATAATTTAGACAAGTTTTGTCTACTTATTTTCAATTGGATCCTCATATTCACGGACAAGCCTTTTGGTGTCATTATTAAAGGAAGAGAGAAATTTACCATGTTGATACATATTATTTGTTCAGAGTACTTTCAACATTAACAGTCAACAGAGTGTTGTTTTTTTTTCCAAGACAAATATTGTAGTGTTCACCATTTTCAAAGACAAAATTGTTATGTTCATCATAAAGTTAAAATTTTTTACTAGTGAAGTGAAGAATGCCGAGTTTAGTTCAATTAGCTTGAGTAACACTTCAGGGGAAGTAACTAAATTATAAGGTTTTCCAGAGTATTAAAAAAATAAAAACTAATAAGTATTAAGAACTATTGGTACAAATCTTGATATTTTAACCTATATACTGTAAACATTTTAAAACATCTCTGCAGTATTCATAATTAATTTTATTAAGGTTTGGTTTCAATTTTTTTAATTTTTAGTTTATGTTTATTATTTTCATCAAAAAGTACAGATGTATTTTAAACAAGAATTTTTCTGAATTGTGAATATGAACTGGTATGCTGTTGTAAATATTTAGAAATATTGGATGCATCATTCAAATGAAAACTCAGCCACCAAGACAACATAGTCATAGTGTGGCCAACATGAAAGAACATGGCATATATACAGAGTAACCTACTTAACGAATTCAAGGAAATGGATAGAACAAAAAGTTTCACAACAATAAAAAATGGTTGTAAAGGAGCAAGTATTGTTAAAAGTGACAAAACAAAGAATGTAATGATGCAAGTATTGCTGAAAAGCTGTAGAGAGCTATGATCAACCATGTACTGAAGGGAGCTGGTACATAGAAAAAATTGGTTTTAATTAGAATGAGTTTTTGACTAAATAAGTTTAACCCATTCGTACAGAAACACACAATTATATTGAGTTAGAACAAAAGTTTGTTGTATTTTTAAAATGCATTTCAAAGACAATATTTAGATATTTGTACATAGATTTATTCAACCATATATGTACCATTCTATTTTAAGTTTTGACTTATTTGAGCCAACTTCAGGAGTCTATCCTCCCAGAATTTAGCATCTTTCTGGGCGATCTCATCTAAGTAGCTTTCAAAGACTTTCAGAGAATTGAAGTTCTTCATAAGAGACTTTTGTAGAAATTAAAATAAGTGGTAATTTGAAGGAACAAGTGTCATACTATGGATAACCAGATAGAAAAAGAATAATGGTTTTATCTCATTCTGCTTAATAGCCATGACTGAAGGGAAATGGGGAAGTAAAGGAGTAAATGAGGGGTTTCTGGAGATCAAGTGACAACAAAACCAGAAATAAGGTGTATCCAGTACCTGGATACACCTTTTACACCTGGATATTAACAGTTATGCTTCAAATTGGAGTAAGCGCTGGTCTGCTCTTGGCAGGGGACAAACGTCTCCATTGCATGGTCACGATGTCACTCATTTGTATTCCCAGCCACATGTCGTGATGTGTAGCTGGGCGAATTGATATCTAACATAGCAGAAGTTGTCTCAAGCATCACCTACCCACTCACCCAGACGAGCACATGAAGCCCCAAATAAATATAATATGGGAAACAGTGCTATTACTTGACATGGCATTTGTCTTTCATCTTGTTACTTTATGAGCATGCAGTAAACCCTTTCCCAGAGCACACAGATGAGATCCAGAATCAAAATACAACATGGGGTATTCATTGGGCAATCAGTGGAAAGCTTGAGCAAGGGTTATGTATTTACACATGGTTAAGTGAATATGGAGGTGTAAGAGTACATCCCAGTCAAGCGACACCAATTTCTGCTAGGTTTCCAAAGAGATGTGAGGCTTGGTATTGTTCTCAATTAGCCAATTCCAGATGCTTTTAATTGATCTAATTAGCAACAACACTTGTCTTAAGCCAATGTCCAATTTTGTGAAATGATCATGCAATGCACAATGCAATTACATCCTACCAGATACACAGCATGACTTTCAAGTGCAAACCTGCTTTTCATTTTCTCCAGGACCCCCCGACACATTGTTGCAAAAAATCTCTTTTCACTGCCTGTGAGTGTTCTTTTCAAAAATTAGTTGTTTGCATTGTATTGGAACAAAGAATTTCAAATAGAAATCTAGTCCATTAATCCAAACATCACAGCAATTCACATATCTAAATGTTTTTAAATGCCTTACAACACTCATATGAGATATACTGAAGATCTCCGAGATGTCCTACGTCACGTGACCCGGAATACTTTTAATCAATGTCCTGATTTTTTCATCAACAACAAGTGCAGATCTGCCTGAATTAGTATCTTTCAGATCAAAATTTCCATTTCTGAACCTAGTGAACAACTTAGTACTCTCAGCTATGGAACCATTTTCATAAATGGCACATATCTTTTCTGCTGTTTGTTCAGCATTTTTGCACCTTTCCAGAAATAAAAGTGCATCTTCTATTTTCACTTTTAACATAGACATTTAAAATTCACAATCCACATATGAATCATATAGAAAGACATGTTGAAAGGACACCCTTCAGAATATCTATCTATGTCATAAAATTCAGTCACATGTGAAATGAAATCATATGTTCAAACATCACAAACTTTTGTTCCAATCCAATATATATGTTTCAGTATTCCTGTTTACTTGGATATTGTCTGATTTTGTATTATAATATTATTAAGAGAAAGGATTTTTTGATTATTAAATTATATTTTTAGAATCCTTAAAATTTTGGTTAAAAATTTTGTTTTTCTTGCATCATTGGGTGACCATAAATTAGTATATGAAGTTTTAGCATATTTTTACAATGAAAAATACAGTTGTTTGAAAATTCTTGCAAAAATCAGATAATTCATAGATTTTAATGAAACTTTCAGAACTGATTAAAAAATGAATTGAATTATTTAAGTAATTTTTTTTTTAAATCTTGGTAAATCATATAATTTATTTAGTAAAACAGAACCTGCAGTTACAGAAAAATCTGCTCTGAATTAGAAAATAAAAATACAATAAAACTAAGACGTTATTTAATTTTAATTTAAATTTTAAAAGCTTTTGCGTGTATGAATAAAATATATTATGGACACTATCAACTTAAGAAAATAATTTTTTTGATGAATAATGAATTTTTACAACAGAAGGAGTTAAACTTTGTAGCAGTCAGGTGATATTGTTATTAAGTAAAATCTATATTTACTAATTATAAATGGAAAAGCTTACAATTCAGCAACTCCTGGTATTTTAAAAAGAATTTAATTTTTTTTTTGTGTGCTGATTTTTGTAAATATTGGCACACATACATGACATTATCAGAAAATAAGAGTGGTAACTATAGTAAAATTATAATTTATTGGTAATTTTCTAATATTTCCTCAACAAGTGTCTTTGTAAGTAAGGATATAAAGCCAAAGTACCTAAAATTCAATAAAATATTAAATTTTTAAGATTACTGCGTACTTAAAATATAAAAAAGGCATTCACGTTGTATTCATCAAATAATTTTTACAGTTATGTGCCCTGTACTGAAAAATGCCAAACATCAAGTTATTGATAAATCTGTCAACACCTCATAAAAAACACCCAGCTCCATGTTAAAAAATGTTTTATGTGATGTTTTAAACTAAAAGCAAGTATTTGTCAATTCAAATTAATTAAACTTTAAATCAATTAATCTTTCAAAAAATAATGTTTCAGAAAAATATATTTTATTTTTAATAAAGAGAATTATGCTGTATTGACAGATTTGTCAATATGACAGATTTTAACGATTTCAAACAAAAAAATCGTTCCAATCAATTTAAATTCGATTTGAAATACAGCAAAGTATTTTGATTGGAAATATTTATTAACTTGAAATCTTCAAGAAAGATTTTTTTCATTTTAAAAATGTTTTTTTTTAAACCTGAGGTAACGCTTTTTTTGTGACAATGAAACGTTACCATAAAAAGAAGTGTAATTCTAAATAAGAGTAGGTAAACGCATAAAAAGTGTCTCCATGAGAAATTGATAATTTCTGATATGAATTCCAAAGGGTTAATTATTTTGCATAACTTATCAAGTCATTCTAACTTATTGATAATAGCAAAAACACGACACAGGCAGCACCAAAAAAGATTTCAGCAGGGAGACTAATTCAGGACAAGAAGGAATAATATTTAAATTATTCCTTGTTTTGTTTTAATCCATGAATGTATCTTCTTGCCTATCACTCACTGATTTCATAAAAGAATTGTGAATAAATTTTACAAATTATATGTTGAATTACGTCAACGACAAACCAATGGCTGACCGGAGAAAACTTCCGGAAAAAAGTGGGGGGGGGATAAAAAAATTATTAATAAAAAATTAATAATGTCATCAATGATGACAGATGCACTGCAAAAATAGAAATCACGAGACTTTAATTCTATTGTGAAAAATTGCATTCAATTCAGTTTCAGATTAATGTTTTGTTTAGAAATCACAGTTACAATTTTTGTATTTTTTTTTTTTTTAAAGTAACTTTTAACTTAGGTGACCTAGGTCTTACTCTTCTCAACTATATTCAACAACTCTAAGAGTCAAAAGCAGAAATAAGTGTCTATTCAATATCAAATCAGTTTCACTTTCCCTCAGATTGTTTTTTAGGTGGGTGGATTAAAAAACCATTATTAATTCATGGCTGACAACACGTTTCCAAATCATTATCATTCTTCCTCTGTTTCTGTAGGAACCATGCTGGTTACTAACAGCATGGTTCCTCCAAGCATCGATAATTTTCGACAGAATTCAAACGAGTGAACTGTGAACAAATAAAAAAATTCAAATTACCGTGCCTGTAAAAATCTCTTAGTCTTAAGTTTTTGGAGAACAAGTATTATTCTTATGGCCAGGAAAATAGTAAGAATAGCAAAAAACATACAAAAAAAAAAAAAAAAAAAAAAATCTTAAGCACTCTCCCTCTTTGGGTTTCACACCCAATGTCAAGTTAGAGTTTTTTACTTAATTTCTACACTTTCTGCTTTGATGTGATCAGTAGTCATTCACATGATTAATCATAAATCCAAATAATTATTTTCGCGTCGAGTAATGAATGTACTTACAGTCTTAAATGTAAAAGCGCGCATTATTTACACAACTGCTATTATTAATTACTGAAACTTTGAACGTGTTTTCGTTTTCCTTTCTCACTGACGATAATGAAAGAATATATTGCGGGGGGGTCATTTAAGCAACCTACCCGACAAAATTGACCATATTTGAACAGTAACACTCTCTCCCTTAAGCGTTGTCAGTTGAATATCCTCCCACCTAAAGCAGTTTATGCAAGATTCAAGAATGTTTAATAATTCAGGTGTAGGGAAAGTTAAAGTAAAAAGTAAAAACAAAAGAAAAGAATAAATCTTTTTTGACAAAGTTATTGTTTTCTATGAAAACAATTTTTTCAATCCATTATCGTTGGATATGTCACTGTCAATCTGCATAAATTATTAGGTATTCCTTTTAAAAAGGAAGGTTAAAAAGGGTTACTTTTAATTTTAAAAGCTTTTTTTTTTTTTTTTTTTAATTGTAATGATCGCTTGAAACCAGGTGTATTCTCTGGGGTACGACCATTTCAAACATTCACTACGTGTGTTAACCAAATGTTCATACCAGCTCAAACAATCCAAGTTTATTGTGCCACTCCATTATTTCAAATCAATTTCATCTGTTTAAAAATCATGATTATTAAAATAAAAATATAACAAAAAAAAAATGTGATAGCAGGCAGAATGAGAAGAAAGAAAAAAACATATCGTGTAAAAAACTTCAACGAGCCAAGCAAAAAGTATCTACCGTAGAAATAGTTGTGGTGTTTATGGAGAAATACATTTTTACTATAAAGAAACATTCAAAAACCAAGTGACTACTTACTACAGATAAATTTAATTATTTTTCTTCGCAAGTGATCAAAACAAAAACAATGTTTCTTTTAGTTTCGTCATGAATAAAAAAAAGTAATAAAAATACTAAATATTCATATCAATTATTTAGTTTATATATAGCAGAGCGCGAGTTTATTTGTAAGCTTTCTTTTACAAATAAAAACATTTATTTATTTTTAATAAAACATATAGTTGATATCTTTTTTTCTGGTCGACTTTTTTAAGGAAAGAAAAAGTTAACATGGAAATATCACTTTGTAAAAAAAAAATTCAAACAGTACTGACATAGCTATGAAGATCGAATCTAACACAATATGTAAACAAGTGAATGTATTTAACACATATTTACATAACGAGATTATTTATATAAAATTTCTTAAATTAATTTTTAATATTTCCATCCAAGTTTGGTTAGAACTCGTTGCAATAAAGTTGAGGAATGACAAAGGGAGGCCACTCAATGTTGAATATGTTCGTCTAAAATACGTCAACTTATTTAAGCCTAAAACGTTTATTACATTTTTATCAATAATTTATCTCCCCACACTAAATAGATCCCAGGCACATTGTTTTAAAGGATTTTTACTAATAAATTAATTTAGTGGTATGATTAGTCTATTTTGGCAACTTTGTTTCTATTCAGTATATGCTGATATTCATAAAGGTCATGTACATGCGTGGGCGAATTTATTCTCAGTAGTAAAGTAAATATCGCCAAATTTGCCCAAAGTTATAATTACTTGAAATCATTTATCTATCTATTCTGTAAAAATAATTTTCAAAATACTGTTAAGTTCCTATACCTGTTAGCGTTGTTATGAAATTATATAAGAAATTTTATTTAACATGACAACATCTCGAGCTTTTGTTAGGAACATTTCTTCAAATGTCTAAAAATGTATGACATTATAAGTAAAAAATAAAAACACTTTTTGTCAGAGTTGCCTATCACGACGAGTTAATCAGACTAATATTTTTAGTGTGTTAATTTTTAAATGACAATTAACTTTTTTTTATTAATTATTTATTTAGCAAACAAAACAGATATCTGTATGTGGACTATTGAGCTCTAATTTATACTCGAATAAATAATAATAGCAATTAATTCATCAATAATGTATACATAACTTCAACATAGAAAATAAAATCACACTGGAAACTGAAATATTCTAAGTAAAAGCATAAAATAAATACAATGTAGGTTTTCTTTTCTTTTTTTTACAATTGAATAGATTTTTGCCCATAAAAAATGTATAAATATGAATAAAAAAACTTAAAACAACACTATGTTAAATAGCATAAACTAAAAGGATATTAAATCAAAATTATTTTTCCCGCTATATCAAAATAATTTAAAGGATAAAAAAAACACGTCGACCTTACATGATTTGATCATCGTCTCGCAGAATGAAAGACGATTCCCAGGCCGGCAGCAAACTTCCTTTCAACGTCAGCTTAAACGATGTTTCTTCACTTTTATAAAACTTTCGACCGATCATCCGCTGCATGCACTCGACTGTCGGGATCTTTTTAAAATCTACCAAAAACCAACAAGTTTCCTGATCAAGATCGGAGAAGTGAAGACAAACACGAACACATGGCCCAACCGCCATCTTGTATCTTTACTACAACTTTGTTATCTCCACAGTAAAATGAGTTCTTCGCATAGATGAAGAAACATATTGCAAGTTCAAAACAAAGAGGAAAAAAGTTCGTCATAATTTAATTTAATTTATTTACAACCAACAGAATAATTCAATAATAAGTGATGTTCTATTAATTTAAGAAAAATATATCATAAAAATTATTTTAGTAAAATAAATAGTATTTTTTCTATAAATATAGTTATAGTCATCCTCGTGTCCGACTCGTCTCTGTGGCGCAATCGGTTAGCGCGTTCGGCTGTTAACCGAAAGGTTGGTGGTTCGAGCCCACCCAGGGACGATATGTTTTAATTTTTGAAATTACTCTACTTACCGTTTTTTCACATTTTGATAAATAAAACAACCGTCATTATTCTTTTGATAATTAAATTTTTGTTCACCTTAAAATTGTCCTATTCGATCAAATTAAAAGCCAGAAAAAAAGGAGTTTTAGAAGTTTAAATTTCTAAAACCTCTCCTAAAGATCATCACCAACATTTTTGTAAGTACATTATAATCAAGTACTTCAAAAATTTTTAAAATAAATTCAATATTTTTTTACAAATACATTATTTTTATCCAATCATAATTTCTTTTGTTTCACTAATAAATTAATTCACATTAAGCACTTGGCACTTCAAAGAATTTTCTCTCACCAATCCAAGAAAGCTAAGTATTTCATACTTTGTCTATTTTTGAAAGTATGCAAACCATTTATCCCTACAGTGAGCAATGAGCTCTTTTACCTTTGTCTTAAACATTTTTTTAAGAAATTCCAAAGAACAAATTGAATTTGAACTAATTCTCTCTTAAGTCTTCTTGCAATTGGTAATGTCATAGATTTCACATTGTTAGATGTGTTTTGAACTTTGATGATGTAAAAATATATTATGTTACAAGGTGAAAAATTTAAGTATCATATTTTGCAAAATACAAAATTTGCCTGTCAAAAATGGTGATAAGGTCATGGTGAATTGCCTTTATGAAGATTTTCACAAAGACAGCAAAAGAAAAACTAAAACACCTTTCTGCATCAACTGAGTAAAGAATTGTTACAGAATAGACAAACCAAACTTTTTCTTTTTTTTAATCATTTCACCACAAGCAAGGCAATAAAGCTACTAAGATGTGAGACTGAATGTGAGACAATATGAGAAAAAATATTATTAATGAGAGAGAATAATTTCCTTATTTTGAAATATTTGGAATTCATTGACTGAACATCCATTGCTACTTTTGATTGAAATTTATAAAATCTTTCTATTAAAACAATTTTTAGAGGAAAATAGATTTCTCAAGTTCAGTTACTATTATTGCTCTTTCCTTCTTAACCTTTTGTTGGAATTAGGGTGGATGGCAACATCTTTATTATATCATTATTTTCTCTTTCAGTTACAAGAGATATCCATTAGAGTTGTTGCTGTTGTTGAAAGTACTCAAGAAATATAGTTTATGTTATTTGATACTGTTCATTGTTTGTGATTCTGTAGCACCAGTCCACAAGGTTTGAAGAACGATAGTCTTTGCTAAGATCTACAAGCTTCATTCAATTGAAGCCATCTTTAATCATTGATCTGAAAATCACTTAAGACCAAAGAAGCAAAACTATACTCCAGTGATGATTCTGATACTTTCAAGGAATATGATAAACAAGAAAATAGAAAATATACACTCAAACTTTTCTGCATGTTCAGTTTTATACTAGCTAATTAATTTTTGGAAGAAAATTATAGTCCCTTTTTTTATTTACATAACTATATAATAGATTAGCAATATAAACATATTTCTGAAGATTCAACAATATAGAGTAGAAGTTAAATTTGTTTCAGATGAGACAATCAAAGAATTACCACATTTAAAATAGATACAGCAGTAAAATTTAACATTGCAAAATAATTTATTAAGATTATTCTAAATGTACAAAACAATATACAACATCAAGATATTGATTTGTGGTGTTTGTGAAGAAATACTTTAAAAATTCTTATAAATCAAGATTTGGTAAAATGATCAAATTAAACAGGCTCAACTAATAGCAGATAAAGTATTAGAAGATATTATATTAATCAGTTTCAGACAAAATAAAAATATCTTTTTACTGAAAATTATTAAGATATGATACCTTTACTAAGTGGATACTAATTTAAAGTCAAATTTAATTAATATCATTTGTGGAGAAAGTTCAAAATTACACAACTTTCAAAATATATTAATTTGCAAAGTTTCAGCTTTTAAAAATGTATATTTATTAAGTTACTAGAAATTTTATACTCTTCAAGTAACACATTTTAGAATAGATCCAAGCAGTTTTCTGTTAAATATTTGCACACATTTTTTGTCTACTATTACATTGATGCATAAGGAATAAATAGAAGACAACATATCAATTAATTATTCAGATTCCAAGAAGTCTGCGTGATAATCTGGGTAGCAGCCAAATGTAACAGTCTGAGTTGAAGTTATTAAGAAATCTTTCTGTATCTAGTTTGTTTCCTATTATGCAAAAACTGTCTTCAGAAGAAGAAACTGGACTCAAAAAGAAGAAACAATTTTTATAAATAACCTCAATAAATTCTGTGTTACAAAAATTTTGGATGTACGCTTTATCTGCCTTCATTGTTTTCTTTCTTTTTTCATTGGCAATGAGATGAATATTTGTACAAGGCCAAATTTTCACCCCCTCATCCTTCCATAAATTCATTGCTATTTCGACAACTCTTTTCAACAGCCAGAAGCTGTAAACATGTTTTTGGAAGTTAACTCTGGTCATACTTGCAACCCCATAAAACACAACATGATGTCAGATAATATTTTCTAATAATAAATGGTTAGTGATACACCTAAAATACTATGGCCCAGTAATTAGTGAAGCACAATAAAATGGTGACAATTTTCAGAAAGTCTTATGTTATGGTGGAACACACCTATTCTATAGTTAATAGACTCTCCCACCTATAATAAGTAGGAGTAGTAAGAGTAACAAGTGAGTCAGTCAGTGAGTCAATGTTGGACGACAGTTAGTCAAATATGAAAGTATCAGCGACCACCACAAGATTACTCTGCGTAATGCCTATTATATCAAGTACCTAACGTTTTGTACGTTGAACCTATTTTAGGACCGACTTAATACAAATACAAGCCTCCACTGCAAAATCACTCCACAACATCTTATAAGAAGTAAAATAAACTATAGATAAACTAACTAGTGCCACTCACATAATGAATATAGTAAACTTGTAATTATATTAGTGCATTTGAATTTGTAAATGATATATTTAGCAAAGCTTTTTCACCAAAGAGGGTCATGGATACAGTACTTATATTTGGTAACAAGATGTGATTAAAAGAAGACAAAATATTTCAGAATCACAGAACTAATGACACATTGTAGAATCACATAACTATGGTCATGTTGTTATGTACTGATGTGGATTTGGCCGGGTATCAAATATATAAATATGAGCAGCACAGTAGAGCATTCACACAGAGGCCATACTATGTTTTTCAAGTACCCAGTGTTTTGCATTGTAGCTCACACAGCTGGAAATATTTAAATGATCTGTCCCTTGTTCAATCCAGACATTTTTTTTTCTTACCATTTTATATTTGAATAAAGCAAAGACTATTAACAATAGAACAACGAATTGTGCTGTTTTTCTACCACTACAACTACAATGGAATGTCATTGGCTGTTACACAAATTGTTTCAATGACATTTTGGTATGTGACTATTAAACTTTGTATTATTACAATATCTGCACACACAAATTAAGGAAATCAGTTGATGGTAAATAGCCACAGACTTTTCAACTTTGTATAACAGCTGTTGTAAGAGTTGTGAAACTTCTGTAAAATAAGGACTGGCAGTATTGATTAAAAAAAGAAAAAAAAACAAGAAAATCACATTCATATATCAAATTGCTGTCAGACTCATCTGCTTATTGAAATGGCTTTATCTCTATAGCCACAGATATATGTTATCTCTGTAGACACAGATACATGCTATCTCTATAGATACAGATACATTTAACAGATACAATCTATCTCTAAAGATATAGATAAATTTAACAAATTTCAAAATAAATGAAACTGTAGTGTTTGTAAAGAAAAACTTTAAAAATCTATATAAATTAAGATTTAGTTAAATGAACAAATGAGACAGATTCAAATTATAGTAGACACATTATTAGAACACACTGTATCAATTAATCAATTTCAGATAAAATAAAACCCCCTTTTATTGAAAATTATTAATAGGATATGATACCCCTATTAAGTGTATACTAACTTAAAATTTCATAACCTAATTTACAGAGAAAGATAAAAATTACACAGCATTTAAAATATATATCAAATTATTAATCTGCAGTTTCAGCTTTTAGACATGCATAATTATTAAGTCATTAGAAATTTTATACTCTTCAAATAACATACTTTATAATAAAGCTGTAGGAGAATGAAAATAATAATAAGTAAAGAATTTCATCATCCCATAATGCAAAAAGTGTTTCTGTTCACATGTGAATTTTATGACCTCACTTCTGGAAAGGAGATAATCATTCTCTTCTCACTTTCCAACCATTGAGTTTGGATGTGTTTGGTAGGCATCCCAATGAAAAGGAAATTCATTCACCCTCACTCAACATTAGGCTGACTTGAGGTTGACCATTCTCTATACCTCGGCATTTTGTATCTACGTGCATCAATAAACATTGGCCCTTCATTTTCTAACCAAGTCTTTGTTTTGTTTATTGTGGGCCACTGACATTCAACCTCTACCCTCCATAAAGCTGAGCATTTTTCTGTTAAAAATTCATGTGCATTCTTGTGTTTAACCTTTAACAGACTGCATTATCAATATTAATTCCTTTTTGATTGCATTCTTTTTCAAGGCTTCTTAATTGCAGTTACCTTATTGCTATTTTCACTTAAAGGTGTTTTCTGTTGGCATAGCAGGATATGACAATACAACTATGACATTCAAACAAGTTCAAATTGAGTGATCAGAATCACCTTTAGTGTCAGGATAATTTTTTTTTTTTTTACAGCAAATAAAGTCAAATACAGGTTAATATTATGTTCATGCATCAAGTATAAATAAAAGCTGTATCAAGTAGCCAGTCTGTGTAATAGTCTGATTTGAATTAGTAAGAGAAGTCCTTAAGAGATTTTCCTCTCTTATGAAAACTCTCTTCATAAGAAGAAACTGCATAAAAAAAAAAATTTGTAAAGCCACCTTAACAATTTTTTTTATTATAAAATCTTGTATTTGCTCTTCATCTGCTTTTTTTCTTTGTGGATGAGTTAAATAGTTTCACTCCATCAACCTTCCACAAATAAATCTTTCTTTTCAGTTAAAAAAATAATACTGTTGTAAATAGATGAGAAATAAAAATGACCCTAAAATTGATATTCACACCAAATTAACTTTCCATATAGAGTCAATTGCTGATACTCTCTGATGAGTGGATGAACAGGTCCATCTATGAAACACTGAAGATAGCACCAATTAGCTAAGTGACAAAACTTTTTACTTGTATTAATTCTCTCTCTCTCTATATATATATTATATATATATATATATATATATAGAGAGAGAGAGAGAGAGAAAGAGAGAGAGAGAGATATGCATACACTACTACACTTCATTCAACACTGTGGTTTGGCACTTTGGGGAATCAGGTCCATCTATGAAACACTGAAGATAGCATCAATCAGTTAAGTGACAAACCTTTTTACTTCTATTAATTCTCTCTCTCTCTCTATATATATATATATATATGCATACACTACTACAATTCATCCAACACTGTGGTTTGGCACTTTTGGGAATCACTCATCATTAGCAGATGTTTTGGTGATACGGTCTTGCTCATTTCTTATATATAATTGCACATTTAAGAATAAAGGTAACAGTTACACATAAGGTCGTCAATCCAGTAGTGAGTGCTACTATTGGAAGGTCGGGGGTTCTCGCATAAGTCTGAGTCATACTCAACAGATTCCAGCTAGACTTGCAGATACTTTTAAGTAGTTACTACCTATAGATTAGTCACTCATAGTGGTGACAGGTTATTCCATTACATCACATTTGAACTCATTATATTCACTTACATACTAATACCCTTGGGAACGGTATGTATACTCTTCTTCTCTTCCATCTTTGGGCAAATAGCAAGACAGACTGGGTTCTATAGCCTTGGATGGCAACTGGTCTACTGCAGAAAAAAATGGCAACCTATTGTGGGGAAAAAATCTGCCTCGTATGTCATGTATCAAATGATACATGATCGCCTAAGCATGTATCATGCAAGTCACATAACTGACTGACGACAATATTATGAATTTAGGTTAGGTACAAGCAGTGGAAGATCCTAGAGATATTTTTATGTCATTTTCGGGGGGGGGGGCATTCAACCCATCAAACATAAGAAGCAAAGTTGAATTTTGATAAAAGGAATCTTTTTGAAGTTAATATTTTGTTGCAAAAAATAGATCACTAATAAAAATTTCTCTCCACAAAAGATTTTCAGTTATACAGTGTAACTAAATGAAAATGATAGCATAGCCACTTTCCCTCACTTGCAATTTTCTGATTTTAGTTAATTTAGTATAGCAGTCACAAGAAAGCAAATATTTAGATTACATTATTAGCGCTAAGCAAGTACTAAAGCTTACCCACAAAATCTGCAGTTAATTTACTTCCATTTAATTTTTTTTCAAAGCCATATCACTTAATAAAGTAGCTAATCATGCCTCTCCACAGACTCCATTTTCTTTATTATCTGTAAATTGCTATGATTTCTTGGGAAAGATAGTGGAGTGCTTACCTGTTGCCTTCTTTTGAATTAAGAATAGTACACTCATACCTTGGTATTACAGACCACCTTTTAAAGGATACTGAAAGTAACAGACAAAATATGAAAAATAGGTATAGTTTTTTCATAGAAAAACCCTAGTCTGATATCATGTCCAGTAAAATTGCTGAGGCTTGAGTCAACACCCCTGCTCTGTAAAAATCTACAATCACTACATAAACAATGAATAAATCTCATATTGTTTAAAATGAAGACAAATTTTGCTTAATATGCCTTATTGCAGGGAAGGACCATTCATCCTTCCTCTCTCTATATATATGTGTGAGAGAGAGAGAGGATGGACATAGGAATCAACACTGCAAAGTGACTTGTCAGTTCTATACTTCAATGCAATCTTCAGACCAGCTTCTAATACTCCTTTAGCCGGCTGTATATATGTTATAGATTTGAATCAACCCACAACCAACAAAGAAAAAACCTAGAAAGGTTTTTAAATATAAAATATTTTTATATTTTGTTTGCACAACTAATTTTTCTCAGTTTGTCTGAGTATTAAATTTTGTAGTATTTGTTTGTTAAGATGAAAAGAAATGAGATTTCTTCACATGTATGTGTGAGAAAAAAGAGGCAAGGGAGAGAGTGAGGAGGAAAGTGTAAATGTCACATATCTTGGTGAAAAATATGGGCAAATGAGTAAGGAAATCTCTTTGAAGCCGCAGTGAACTGTTGTCATATGTTATCATCTCTTACTCCTTACTGGTTTGTTTAGTCTGGTGATTTTGCTTATATACTCTTCAAAGGAATCATGAAGCATGTTTTTTTATTATTGGCAGGAATGCAACTCATTGGTTGGAAAATGTTAAATATTTATTTTTAAAGGATTAATTTATTAACTGGAAGGATGTGTGGATCCTCCAAATCAAAAACCATTTTTTGTCATCTGATTATTGAATGTCTTGGTGTTTATTTCTGTCTTCACTCTGCATATAAACGTTGTTCCAATAACTTGGACAGATTTTAAATGTGAATTAAGTTTAAGTATCTAATGATTTTTTTTTCTTTCAGATTTAACAACTTAAGTCTTTGGCAATTTCAACCATGGAAAGATTAACAATCAAACAGCGTGTTAAAGTTTCAAGAGTGCAATTTGAAAAATTATTCATAAATTCATACAAACTGTGTCAGTGGCAGATGAGAAAACACCATTGCATGCTTATTTAAGCTGTTCAGCTGAAAACATTGCTGCAGTGCACAAGAATGTGGCCGAAAATCCAGACATTTCTACTAGTCATCGCACGCAGGAATTGAACCTCTCTACAACAATGTTACATTGTTAACAATTGCACTCTCAGTTGGTTGGTTATGTTGACCTAAAAAAATTGCAAAGTGCATGAAATGCATTTATGTTTGAACGTCCATTTTCATTATAGGCTTCAATAACTTCAACACATTGTTTGATTGGATTGTTCTTTCCATGGTTGAAATTGACAAAGACTTAAGTTGTTAAATCTGAAAGAAAAAGAAAAATTCATTTGCTGCTTAAACTTAATTAATACTTAAAATTGGTCCAAGTTATTTGAACAACATTTATAACAGGTTGTGTATATGAGTCAAGAGGAGAATAAGGAAAGTTAGGGCAAGATAAATCCACATTTCCCAGTTTCTTTAGGTTAGGACTAATGCTAAGAATTATTTATTGTCACAACTTCTAAATTGCTTATTTATTTATGATTTGCTTTGCATGTTTTTTTCCTTCTATTTTTATTGGTTTTCTAAGTTTTAGTATTTGCAATAAAGTTTATTTGATGTAGGCTATGGGATTTTATTTAGTCTTTTTGATCATTATGTTGTAGGTATCACAAAAGTAATTTGCTTTTGTGCCCCCATTTGGAAATGAGCTTTGACCTCTTGTTTAGGCATTTATCTTGTTCTGGAAAGTTTATTGGCATTTCCTCCTCTCAGCAAAGGTTACATTGTTTTTTTTTTGAGCTGTTGTTGTAACTTTGAGGTCATGACCACAAATAACCCTCAGCATTAACCCTAAAATAAAGAAGCCTAAGCACTAAGCCTTTCACCCACTTCCCTCAATGACCTATATACACAGTCCCCCAAAGGTGCAGTAGCACTCAGTCTGAAGATCATATTGAAATGTAAAACTAACAGTCACCATGCAGTGTTGACAACTATGTCCACACTGTCTACATTTCTAAATGCACTATTTTCTCTTTTAAGCAATCTTCTTTTAAATATAGCAAATTTTAAGCTATGTGCGTGGTGAGACAGAAAGACATAGCAAAATCTGATGGCCTAGACAATTGAGAAACACTCATGAATGTCAATGGTCGTCAGTTATTAGTCAGATAAATCCATGATGCCATAAAAAATAGATTGTTCATATATCTTTTTTTGTTCCAAGTTGAAACAATAGATATTTTTAAAAGCCAGACAATTTGAATCATTACAGATATTTGAGTTTGTCAACCTTTTTTTCTAGAATGATGATAATCATTGTTGCATTACCTACGACTTTTGAGAAGTCATTAACATTCCAGATTTGGAAGGATAATCATTGTTGGTTTTGAAATTATTAATCCCAATTTGACTGCTGTGTAAAATAAATTTGCCTGATAGTAAACAAATCAGACTTGTATATTATACAAAACTGAGTTGTCTATGATATTATTAAAAATAATAAGATTTAGACCCATAAAATCATCTATATTCTAAATCGGCATCATCCAGAGAAGTTTTTATGCTATTTATTTGAACTTATTGCAATGTACATTTAAATGAATCCTCAAAAACAGCTTTAGTGAGTTAATCTTTTCATGCAGAATCTATTTGCAGGTTTATATTTGTAATTTTATCAAGCATTGTTTAGTTTTTACTACTTCAGATATTTCTAGAAAATTATTTTAGTTTCCTCATTTATAAAGGGCTCATATTACTTTTCTTTTATTCTTTTTTGTATAGTGAATTCAAGATGATAAACTACATCGGGCAGCAAGACTTCTGATCAGGAGGTTTTGAGGAGTGTGGAACCACCTCTTAATTGCTGTTGCTCCCTGACCCAAGGTGGTAGTATCTGTTAGGGTCCCAGCTATGAGCAAATAGTTAACCCCCAAACTGGAGTCCTGGGTATGATGATAAACTACATCTGGCACCGGGTAGATAGAGATCAACAGGAAGGTAGTCCACCTAGGGGAAGGAAAATTCTTATTTCAAACCTTTGCTGCCTTGCAGCTATATCCAGCCATAGAAAAGGCTTCAGTAGTAAACCTCGAGGAAAAATCCAGAGACAGAGTCCCCAAGGCAGTTCACCGTTGTACCCAATTCATTCTGGCAGCACCTGTGATGGCACCAGGCCAGTCCCAAACTATAGTGACCTTGTTGTTCCTTTGGCCCCACCAGTGTTGTGGCATCAACACAACATGGAGAATGGCAGCTACCGGTTATAAGCTACCACTCAATTGGCGTCATTCTTGCCAGTGGAGAGATTTTTGGACAGCTACTGCCCGCCTCAAGCTGGGCAGCCTCCAGCCAGTAAGGTGTTGTCCCGCCACGGTCTGCCTTCTTCAGTGGGTGCATGGAGATTAGGAGACATCTGACAAGCAGACTGCAACCTTCACACCAAGCAATAACAAGAATTTACAAAAGAAATCAGCTCTAAAACTGGGCTGTTGGAACATCCAGACTATGATGACCGGCCTCTCTGAAGACCACCAGGACATCAGTAACGCCAGGAAAACTGCCATCATCAACAATGAGCTCAAAAGGCTTCATGTGGACATCACCACTTTACAGGAAACATGTCTGGCTGACTCTGGATTGCTGAAGGAGAAAGACTACACATTCTTCTAGCAGAGGAAGAGCCCCGACGAAACACGCCAACACGGAGTGGGCTTCACAGTGAGGAACAGCCTGCTGAATAAGGTAGAAACAGGCAGCAACGGCTCTGAGAGACTCCTTACTCTTTGCCTCAACACTACCACAGGCTCTGTCATCCTTGTCAGCATGTAGGCCCTGACACTCTCTGCCACACTAGACACCAAGGATGAGTTTTATGATAAGTTGACAACCACCACCAGCAGTATCCCCAGAAAGGAACTTGTTATCCTAGGCGACTTCAACGCCAGAGCGGGTGCTGATCATGACTTTTGCCTTCATGCCTTGGACAGTTTGCATTGGCAAGATGAATGACAATGGCCAGAGACTGCTCGAGTTATGCACTTACCATAAGTTGTGCACAGCCAACTCCTTCTTCAGGACCAAACCCCAGCACAAGATCTCCTGGAGACATCCGCGCTCAAAGCACTGGATCTCATACTGGTCAGACAAGCCGCCATTAAGAACGTCCTTCACACACATTCTTACCACAAGGTGAACTGCAACACAGACCACTCCTTGGCGTGCTGCAAGATCAAGCACCTCCTTGTGCAACTGTTTGTCAAGAAGTTTGAGAACAAGCAGACAACCTTGTGGACCAGAGACTCTGCCATGGAGAAGTGGGTGACCTTGCAGAACACCATGCACCAAATTGCCTTGGACACCTTTGGGAGAAAGAGGTCAAAGTCATATGGCTGGTTTGAGGCAAAGTCTGCCGAGATGGCTTCTGTCATTGTGGCCAAACGTGCCACTCTTGCAGAATACAAGCAGTCACCCAGAAAAAGAAACCTGTAGATCCTCCAAGCTTCCAGAAGCAAAGCTCATCAAACTGCCAGACACTGTGCCAATGAGTACTGGACAGAGTTTATCAAAACAATCCAGACAGCAGCAATTACAGGGAACAAAAAAAAGGGATGTATGATGGCATCAAGACAGCTCCCTTCAAATCCACCACTGTCATCGTAGACAAGGACAACAGATGGAAGATGGGTGGATCACTATTCTGACCTCTACTCCAGGCAGAATGTTGTGATGACTGCAGCCCTTGATGCCATTGACTGCCTGCCAGTTGTGGAGGACCTTGATACCAAACCGACCATAGAGGAGCTTAGCAAGGCCATTGACATCTTGGCCTCAGGGAAGGCCCCTGGCATTGACGGGATCCCCCATGACCTGATTGGGCACTACAAGACTGCCCTACTGCTCCCATTGCACAAGGTCCTCTACCAGTGCTGGAAAGAAGGGGTTGTAACTCAGGACATGAGAGATGCCAAGATTGTCACCCTCTGCAAGAATAAGGGTGAACAACTACAGAGTTATCTCGTTACTCAGCGTTGTGAGCAAAGTCTTCGCTCAGGTCATCTTGGTCCACCTGCAGAAACTTGCCGAACATGTCTACCCAGAGTTGCAGTGTGGTTTCTGAGCTGAAAGATCAGCAGTAGGCATGGTTTTCTCTCTCCAACAGCTCCAGAAGTGCAGAGAACAGCAGATGCCCTTGTATGTCACTTTTATTGATCTCACCAAGACGTTCGATCTTGTCAGCAGAGAAGGCCTCTTCAAAATCCTGTCCAAGATTGGCTGCCCACCCAAACTGCAGAGCCTGACTGAGTCATTCCACAGTGACATGCAGGGGACCGTGCAGTTCAATGGCAACACCTCTGAGCCCTTCAACATCTGCAATGGGGTCAAACAGGGCTGCGTCCTCACTCCCACTCTCTTCAGGATTTTCTTTGCATTGCTTCTGAAGCATGCATTCAGTACATCAAGAGAAGTGATTTATCTGCATACGAGATCAGATGGTGGGTTGTTCAATCTCACCCGCCTCAGAGCCAGGACCAAAGTATGTGAAGCCCTTGTCAGAGACATGCTTTTTGCTGACGATGTGACAGTAGTGATTCATACCCAGTGTGAACTTCAGTCACTGATGAACTGTTTCTCCCAGGCCTGCAGAGACTTGGGCTGACCATCAGCCTGAAAAAGACAAACATACTGGGACAAGGTACCGAAACACCACTAGCTATCACCATTGATTATGAGCTTGGTGTGGTCCATCAGTTTCCATACTTTAGCTCCACCATCACTTACAACCTCTCCTTAGATGCAGAGATTGACAAGAGAATCAGGAAGGCAACCACAATACTTGTGCGCCTCACAAAACATGTGTGAACCAATCCCAAGATGGCAGTGTACAACGCCCGCATTATCAGCACACTGCTATATGGCAGTGAGGCTTGGACCACATATGCCATGCACAAAAGGCGTCTGAACACCTTTCACATGAGAAGCATCCTGGGAATAGCATAGCAAGATAAGGTGCCCGACACTGAGGTTCTGTCTCACGCAAATTTCCCAGCATGTTCACACTGTTTAGACAGCACAGACTCTGTTGGTTGGGTCACGTCCATTGCATGCCAGGCAGATGCATCCCCAAAGACCACCTATATGGAGAGCTGACTGCTGGAAGGAGACCCATCGGGCGGTCACAGCTGCAAAACCGCAATGTCATGAGATGCGACATGAAAGCTGTGGACATCAACACAGAGTCCTGGGAGAGTCTGGCAGTCATACAATCCAAATGGAAAGGAACCCTGACCAAACACCTCGAGTCCAGAGAGGAGAAGCTGACACAAATCGCCATGGAAAGGTGGGCCTGCAGAAAGCAAAGTGACAGCTCCAACAGACCAGAGACAGAACCCACATGCGACCTCTGCAACTGAGACTGTCACTCTCACATTGCCTCTACAGTCACAGATATCGATGCTCCAGCCAAGCAGACACCTAGGATGCTACCCATGGTCAGCCCTGACAGATGGAGGTATACAACAAAAGTAGATTAAACTTTTTGAAAATTTTGAGGCGTAGACTTGAAATATGTTTGGCGGTTTTAATTAAGTGCAGTGTAGCACAAGATGTGCCCTGGATGAACTTAGCAGATATATATATATATATATATATAAACACCCACCTGAGAGGAAGATCTCATATATCCACACAAGAATGTAAGGCCAATGTTTGAAGAGAGCCCCAGGTTACACATACATGCTAGCCAACAGTAATTGACAAAATTCAGAGTTGAATAAAATGTAATGTTATGTATGAGAGATTAAGTTTAATGTTTTCATTTGTAATGCATGACAACAATCAACATAGCATGTCTAGAAAATTTTTTTTTTTTTTTTTAGAAAAGTCTAATATTAAAAGGTGCCTAACATCTGCCTTTTTCAAGCAATGTTTTATTCAATTTCTGGGTATTACCTGCTTTACAGCTTGTGTTTCATTAACACAGATCAAAGTCATCAGTAAATAAATCAATGTTATTGGTGAAAATTTACTTATTTCTCTATTAGATCATGTTATTTAAGTCATGGCAGTTATGTGTGAAAAATAATATCGCCCAAATGTCCACCAAGGCTTCAGCAGCACACCTCCAATCAATGATCAACATTTTTGATGACATCTCTGCATAGTTGTTCCTCGATCTCACCAATATGCCTTATTATCTCATCCTTCAGCTGTTGAATTGTTGTTGGCATAGACTTTACTTTTGAGATGACCCCAAATAAAGAAATCTAAAGGCGTGAAGTTGCACAATCGTAGTGGCCAATTGACTTTACTGTTTTGAGAGATGATGCAACCTGGGAACATCTCATTTCATTTCTGTTTGAACGTCCATTTTTGTAATAGGCTTTGATAACTTTAACATGTTATTTGATTGTTAATCTTTCGATGGCTGAAATTGCCAAAGACTTAGGTTGTTAAGTCTAGAATAAAAAGAAAAAAATCATTAGACGTTTAAACTTAATTCACAAAAATCAGTCCAAGTTATTAGAACACACTAATAATAATAGTTGGAATAATTTCAGCATAAAGTAGAAAACTAAAATGAATATGCAAATACTTAAAAATTTATTCATAAAATATTACCTTAGTTTGATATTTTGCTAGTTTTCAATAGAGCTATTCACTAAATACCTTTATTCAAATTAAAAATACTTTTATTCAAAAAGATGAGACCATTATTCAAAATAAAAAAAATTCTCTTATCCATTGAACAGCTTCTTTTATTCAATATAAAAAAAACACTTATTCAAAGTAATGAAATTGCTATTCACTACTACAAAGCTAAGAATTCAAAATAACAAGGCAATTAATGAATCCAAAACACTTTTGATTGCCTGAGAATAAAAACCAAAACCGAAATTCATGAAAATAAACATCCTTCAAAATTTGAGTAAGCTTGTTCTTTAATTGCTTTGTATTGCATGAAGCCTCAGGATCAACAGAAAACTGCTTTCAAAGAACTAAAGATCTCTTCTATTGGTTGTAACATTGGACTGTCAGGTAGCAAAAATTTAACAGCTCATTACTTGTAATTGCACTTAGCACAACTCAAGTTGTATAATGCCACATTCTCCTTCCCACCATCTGCAACAGGACAAAGGTAGAAATTTGGCCTATATAAATATCAGGATTTGACCAAAATCCTCCTTAGAGCCATGCTGAAGGTTATCAATATTTATTTACAAAAAGAAAATACATTAAGTGAATTTATTCATGGTGGATGTGAATGCTGTTAAGAGATAGACGTAGAGAGAGTTCTGGTTTTACTTACCTGCATTTATCTTTAGTGGGTCAAAGTTTTCAGGATTTATTCTGATTGTTAGAAATCATGCTTGGATTTAATCTTTTGTTGCTTTGAGCATGATCAGTTTGTGAATTGTTGTTTGATTTCGTATTCCATCTCACATTTCTATGGTGCAGTAATGCGTATGTATTCTTCATTTGTCTCCAAGATGATCCCTCAGTCTAACTGTAAAGATGTCAACAGCATCATATATCTGTCTGTGCCTGTTCCTTAAATAACCATGGACAGGCTCCCAGACAGGACATTGGATTTAAGCAGGAAGGTATATCATTGACCAATGAAGATGTTTAAAGATATTGGTGTTTGTTGCTATGTGGATGTTGTGTGCATAGTGACAGGCCATTATTATCACTTTCTTAATTTTGTTTGGGAAAAAGTCTCAACAATAAATAATTCAAATAAGTTGGCACCAAATGCAACAATAATTTGATAAGCTATAATTCCTCTAAAGGAAATAATACATAAAATGCTACAATTTTGTAGGATTTACAATTAGGTAATACATATCCATAGTTGCAGTTCATGTGTAGATTAAACCATTTTAACAAAAACAGTCAAATCTGAATTTATAATGGATAACATTCTCTTGCATTCAGAGATTGTCTTTGGGAAGTCAAACTAAACATTTTTGTTTGTAATTCATTAATGATAAACACCTTGAGATTTTCTGTTGACTGATTCAGATTCCTTTTAACTTTTGAATAATTCCTTTTTGAGTCAAATTAGAAATAGTATTCTATTAATTCTTTGGCCCAGTGATTAATTTCTTCACCAATTCTAGACCTTTTTTAACAAACTCAGCTATGCAAGACCAAGTTGTTTTGGACAGATTTTTATCTCAGATATTTTCCTTTTTTTCTCCTGTTCAATCAATCTCATTACATTATTTTTTTTTTTTTTTAGTAATTTTAATCGTTTTGAGCAAACAGTAGAGTAATAAACAGCAAAAGCAATGATTTATTTCATAGTTTCATTATTTTAAATGCTCATATTTAATGTCTGCCAGGCAAGAAATCAAGCCTTCCTTACTTATGAAAATTATGAATCAAACTTGTATTCATTTTTTTCATCAGGGAAACTACATCTTTAAGTCAAGTGTGCCAAAGAAAACCATAAGCCAGATATCAATTATATATTTAAGGAAAGCGCATATCTTGCTGGGACATTTTGAAGTCTATATCACCTAGCTTTATTTTAGTATTTACTTTAGATTAGCTCTGATCTTTTCAATTAAATTTCAATAAGAGTAGGTGGGTTCATTTATTAACTGGTTCACACTGGTTACCTGTCTATTGAACAATAGAGGGTTACCCCAGTTTAGGATTGGGTTTCTTCTAGTCTTCCTGCATTCTCAGTAACCTCTTGCATCTGAGTGCTATAATTGCCATGCTTGATGTGATAAAAAAAAAAAAAAACGAAAAAAAAAAGATATTCTTTTTTTTTTTTTTTGGCCAATCCATTCTTTGGTCTTTGAAAATCTAATCTAATGGCAACTTTGATATTCATAGCTCTTGAGGAAGGAGATGAAATTCAAATCTTATTTGAAGCTATTTTATTCCAAATTGGCAGGGCCATGTGCATCAAATGATCATATACTTAAAGACAATTTATGAGCTGGTCATAGGACCACTATCTGACAGGACAGGATGCAAGAGACCTATAACTGACAAGTAGTTTTGGAGGTTTTTTGGTGGGGGTGTGGATATATATCAATCTCGGACGATTCACTTGTTTGAAGTGACTTGTCAATATGACCCCCAAACCAATCAAATAATGTGCACAGTTACTTGATTTTAGACCGGAAGATTAAACACAACTTGTTAGCACTTAAATACTCTACTATAGAGTGATATGCTGAAATGAACATGTCTGCTAAAAATGCTGGCCACCTGTCAACTTTTTTTTTTTTTTTTTTTTTAATTACTTAAATTTAATTAAAACCAATTAACAGCACTGCCACATTTGCCCTACAATTTTATTCATTTTTTTTTTTTTTTTTTTTACACACAACTTTGCCAGAAAATTACCTGAAGGGAAAGAACACCTTTATGAAATGTGTTGTAATGCAAAATTAAATTATTTTCAAGGCTGTAAATATTGTCAGAGTGCTGACAGAAAGATGATCAAATTTGCTTGCCCATATAAAATTAATTCAATGCAGGAGACAAAAATGATCTCAAAGGCCTGCACATTCCAGTCATTACTAACATTTTACTTGAATTCATTTTTGTATACATTAAATAGCACAACCACATAAACATCAGGCACACACACACACACACACACATTACATATACAAAATCACATGCAGTCTGTAATAGAAAATTAGTTTTTTTTTTGTTTTATAAGTTTCAGTTGTGCTAACACTCATGCTGCTCCACAACTTCCTATGCCTTGTAGCCCTAAGGTTTTTCTTTTTTTTTTTTTTCATTTCTTCTAATCCCTGTTCTGCCATCCATTTACACAAACTTACTCACCATCTCCCTGCGAGTGTCAGATTCTCCATGCCCTTTTCTCATTCTGTATCCTAGAAATTTCAACTGTCCCTGACTCTAAATATAATTATATAATATTTTAGTCTAGTATTGTATTTCCTGGAATTATCTAGGAATAGCTGTGCTTACCACAATCCATGACATGAGAAAATATCCAGGGTGATTTTTAAAAAATGTTTACATAAGTAAATATATAATGCAACTCTCACCCAGCTTTCCACCATATGCCTTGATTCCTAATCACATCAGTGTGCCCCCCAAACAAAAAAACGGGATAACTACTATGTCAAACTAACAGATCAGCTCTTCCGTTTACTAATGACAAAATCACAAGGCATAAGACACTTGTGATCAAGATAAGATCAAACTTTTCTATGTGGGTGTCCTAACCATAGTGTCACACAAATACTGATTGGCTATATACAACACAATTTCATTAATGCTTTATATATTATTTTGAAGATAATTGACAAATACTTCTTTGAATTATGAAATTTACTCAGCAGTCTGTTACAAAGCCGTAAGTGTAGCAGGTACTAAGAATCATATTCACTACAGTGGTAATGGTATGTGAGATGAGCTTCCATAATTAGTCATGTGACACTCCAGAACTACCATATTTTATGGCAAGCAAAAAGCCACATTTTTCATAAATACTAAAATCTAACATCAGGGTGTACTTGCACTCAGTGGAAGTGGGCAAGCAATAACTGAACAGTAATAAATAAAAAGATAAGAACTAAATGATATCCCTAAACATGAGAACAGTATACTCCAGTAGAGTAAATAAAGGGCTCAGAATACACTTTAAAAATAACATTTTCAAAAGCACATTTTCCATTTTATCATCCTTCACGTCTACCATTTCCTTAGTCAAATTTGAGTCTCAAACCTATTACTTTTGGCAACAAATTTAGGCAAACGTAGTCTAATGATACATTGACACGGAATATGTAAAGATATCCTTTTTTCAGCATGAACTTATCCACCACTGACTAGAGATCAAAAGACTTGAAATTGACATGTGAATAAAATTTCTTCAAAACACATTTGCAAATATTACTGGTAACAAGACTTTATGGAAGTCAAATTTCTTGGATTTGGCACCGACTTCCATTAATTGAGAAAAGGGATGCATGAGAAAAATTTCAGGACTTTTCAAGGTGTCTTTGGGCTATTGCTGTTTTTCCAGGGTCTTTCAAGCCGTAAAAAAAGATCCTGCACAAACCCTGAGGGATGAAACACTGTCAATGCCCTGTGTTGACCTCAATGCCAACTTCCATATTTATATATGTTCTATCCATGATAGAGACCCCCCCCGCAAATATAGCATATGTTAAAACTATATTTTTATCAACCAGACATGCATATATAAAATGTTATATACACACACACATTACTGTGGTAAATTTATGCAAGAAAACAAACCAGCCCTAAATTGTTTTCCTTAAACTTCTGCCCAGTAACTCCTGCCCCACATTAGAAAGCTTGGTTTTACCAACATATGGAACACTTCCTTGTATTATAAGAAAAAAATCTTTATTCAAAAGCCTGGAAGAGTCTACTAACCACACATGCGGAAAGAAAGAACACAACACATGAATGAAATGATTTTTCGTAAAATTTATGAAATAATTAGCTATACAATAAAATTGTACGAGTTGTCTTTCTTTGCAAAATTAGATGATTATATAAGAGTATGGAAGATGAATGAAAATTTGTGCAGCCAAAAAGCCAACAATGTGCTGCTGTCCTTTTGAAACCAGATAATTTTTTTCCCCCCTTTAACATTTTAGATGAGGAGCTTTTCAATACTTTGCTGGACAGCTTGTATCTGAGATTTCAGCTGAGAACCCTCATTAACAGTCACCGAGCAGGCAATCACAGGACGAGATACACCGCAAGCTCTCCCCAGAGCTGAAGAAGAAGAAGAAAAAAAAAAAAAGAAGTTATGCAACAATTAAAATATTACAATTTTAGATAAATGTGAATGAATACGGTGTAATTTATCTGCTCATCACCTTCTGACATGCAAATAGCTCAAATGTTTTTCCTTTCTAGTAATAATCATGTATTGGGTTTGATAACATGTTAGAATAGTAAACATGATCAATTTCTAACATGCAGGCAAATCAGATTCCATCCTAATAAAATAATGCCAGTTTCATTTAAATTGGGGGAAAAAAAAAAAAAAAAAAGGTTTGTAGTATTATTTCGTCCCCATTGTTACTTCTTTGGGAGCCTAGACTAATTTGGGAAGCGCATATACTGCAAAAAGGTTTTTGGAATGTAGAAAGAAAACCAAGCAGAGAACTCCCCTCTTAACATAAGAGAACTGGGGGGGGTACAAGACATTTGCATAAAAAAACTGGGTAATTATAAGAGTTTATAGTTGATGAGCATCTACAATCTGGTACAATTTGTCTTATAGCTTACAATTATAGTTCAGATATAAAGAGTGGAGCTGTTTAAACTGATGCTAAGAGAATATGGATTATTTTTTTCCTTTTTTAGTACAATTTAATGTCTGTACATATGTAAAAATGGATGTAGCCCAAATATTTGATATAAAAATTCAAGTAGTCTTGTTAGGAAGAAGACACACACATATATTCACCAATTCAGTTTAATTTAAGTGAATTAGTAAATTTTTAAATGCTTCAAAGAATATTGTAAAAATAAAAAACGACATGCTTTACCTGTTTAAGAAGCTTGACTGAGAAACAAAGTTTCGTTCATGTTCGAATTTATAGAAACAAAAGAGCAGACAATTCATTAATACAGAAGCTTCAAATTTTTTTGGAATTACAGTATGTCTCTAAACTGAATGTCAGAGATGTTCGGTATTGAGGGTACTGTTCGAATCCAAGAAAGAAAAGGCTGCTGTCACCAGCTTAAAATTTTTATTAAGTTTTAGAGTTTAGGATACAAAAATGTAGTTAGCAATGTTGATTTGTTTTTATGTAAAATGCATAAATGTACAAAAATAATTGACAACCAATAGTAATTAAAAATTGGTGCTAAACAAATATTGTAATTTGTGAAAAACTAAGACTTTATGAAATGTTTGAAAATTTACTAAATATATTATTTAAAAATAATTACAACAGTTAAAGGAAGACAAAAATAAGGATATATAGGGGAATAAATTTTCCAGAATGGCGGAATTGTTAGTCTTAAATGGCATCTGGGTTTTTTTAATGAAATTTTCAAAAATAAATTATTTGATTTTTTTTTTCTTTTAATTTAACTGTCTCTCCGATTCTGTTGAACATTTTAATATAACAATAACATACCAGTTATTTCCTTAAAATTTGTTTTTACAAATTTTTGTAGGTATTTGCCTTATAAAACCTGAAAAATAATTAACAAAAATGTTTAAAGTGGATTGTTGATTTTTTTTTTTTGAGAATATGTTGTCTAGTCTATTTTTAAATATTTTATAACTTTTCTAAGAAACCCTGTTGCAAATGAGATGAAAGTCAGGTCACAGCTCAATCGTGACCACCGAAATCCAGTGCTAAAATGGCAATGGAAGATAGACACTAGTTGATGTCAAAATTGGAGGAGAGATGAAGATAAAAAAATAAAATAAAAACTCCTGATTAGTATTTTAATGTTATAAAAATGTTTTAAAATCAACATGAATATTCTAAGATTTATCTGCAATAAGTTTTTTCTTTTCTCAAATATGACCACCTGAAACTGATCAAGTTTATAATTTCTTAAACCAAGTCTTACCTTGTTTAGATCGCACAAAAACATAGGGCACATTCTGAAAGTAAGAGAGAAGCAAATGAATACACAAACTTTAAATGAAGATTTGTTTTTCATGTTAACAGCCATGTATTTATATGCCTTAAGTGAGTCTATATTACAACAAAACCAAGGTACAAGAGTCAGTTTTCTTTTTATGACAAAGTGTACAATTATCTAAACTTCAAGCAGATTGCATGGATGAAACAAATTTCCTTTCCATAATTTAAAATTTGAATTCTTTACAATTTATACAATAACTTAAAGAAAAAAAAAAAAAGAAAAAATTCATTATTACGCTGACAAGATGAAGTTTTATTTTTCTTAAAAATAATCTTGTAAAGATATCCCTAGTTACAAAAAGAGAAAACTTACTTTGTCTTCACAAAGAAGAGGAAGATGAAGAAGAATTTCCAGAGGTTCTGCATCAGCAGCCAGAACAATAAATTCTGAAATACCTCTGTTCAAGGTTTTTGTGGCTGAAAGATAAAAGACAAAAAAAAAAAAAAAAAAAAAAAAAAATGTTTAATCTATTTGCCAGAGTATTTACAAAATGCCCACGAGATAAACAAACAACTGGCATGTATGGCCAGGAAAAACTAAAAATAAACATTGACACTTGAAAAGATTGAAATTAATAGTGTGTTTTGATAATAGCATCAGAAAGCACCCAAGAAGTTTACAGAATTTGATTTGTACAACAAAAAAAAAAAAAAAAAAAAAAAAAGCATGGATTTTACAACTTTGTTTATTTTCTATTGCTTATCAACACATTGAGAGTTATTTAAAGTCAGATAATATTTTTTTTTATTCTAAGAATTTTTTTTTTTTTTTTTTGGAGATAATAGTTTAGTGATACAATTCTAATTAACTCATAGATGCGAGGGGTGACAAATATGTGGATTCATACCTTTCCTAAGGGTATTTGTGTGTACGCAAATACAACAAACCCAATAGGAATTGGTTAACAATTCAGAAAACCCCTTTACATCATCCACAAATCCAAGCGTACAGCACCTGGTAATGATTAAACTATATTGCCTAACTTCAGTGATTGTATGGGAGCCAGTGTTTCAAAGTGATGTGGCCATAAACCAAGCCAATATGGAAACAGGCCAAGAAATAAAAGGCAGACAGAATGTATTTTCCATAAGTTAAATAATACTGCATAAACAATTTTAATATAAAAATCAAACATTCAAACTCACAACCATCAATCAAGTCATATGCAGCAGAAACAAATTTATAATAAAATAATTATTGCCATCATTTTTTGATGCATTTAATTTAAAGTAGCTAGTAAAAGCTACCCAAAATAGTATATTTTCTGGAACATCTACCAACCACCCCCACAATAAGGAAAAGTGTTTTTTACTTTAAAAACAGGGCCTCTTCCTAATATCATGTTTGTTAATCCATCTCTAGCATTTATTGCAAGTGTTTAGGCTTGAAAATGTTTTGATTTTATAACTTAAAGGGATAAATAGAATTGTTGAAAGTTACTAAAGACAAGTATTAACTGCTTCACAATCCAGTGATTTTTTAAATCACCCATCCCCAACTCTCCAGGCTAAATGTCTGAATAAGTGTCCTGGGAACTAATTCAAGGAAATATGGTAAAGAAACCACTAAGATAAAAATACTCAAATGTTGATAACCCTAACTGGATATCTATGCCTTATGGAGAAAAAAAAAAAAAAAAAAAAAAAAGTCCAGTGATGTATATTGCTGTTACACAACAACCAAACAGATCCCAAGACTTCTGACAGACAATCTGATTATATTGTGTAGAATCACTTACTTTTCAGAACTGTTAGCAGAAATGGTGCAGTGTTTCATGAATTTGCTAATACAGTTTCACAAGAGTCCTGTTTGCTCTGCTATTTAACCCACAGCTGAAGCAAAAGATGGATTCATGCCTTTTCTGGGGACAATAGCATGAAGTAAACAAAATATAATTTACTAGAGTTTGAACTTGTGCCAATAACCATTACACTAATCACACATAGACAACATATCAACTAACTTCAAAGCAATTACAAATAGAAATGCCTTTTATTATTCACAGTATTGGCTTTTGTAGTAAGCAGTCTTTCAAACTATTGCAAAGAACCTATTGAATCTGGTATGCGAAATGTGCAAGTTTTTTTTTTCTTTTATTCAGTAACTTGAAATTTACATAAAAAGGTCCTGTCACCGGGTGGATAAAAAAAAAAAGAAAGAAAGAAAAAAAAAAAAAAAAAAAGACTAATATATTTCTTTAAGATTACAATTCGTTGGAAGCCATATAAAAAAAAAAAAAAAAAAAAGTTTTTTTGATTAAGTCAAGTTTTTAAAAAGTTAACTATATTTAAAAACTAAGAAACTTAATCAATAAAAAAAAATTCTCATGAAGCTGTATATTATTAAGTAGGTATCCCCCCCCAAAAGAAATGATACCAAGTTTAAAATGCATAAAAGTTCTTGAAGCTTTAATTTTAGTCCTAATTCCAAGCTAATGAATTAAATTTAATATACCCAATAAGTAAAATAATTTGGCATATTTCAAACTGAATTTAAAATTTCAAATCTATAAATGTAACAAATTAAAAAAAATTTCATAAATAATCTCATTCAATTCTGTACAAGTCCCAAAAATCAGACAATTCTTATTTTTGCAAGAATTTCCAAATCAATGTCTTTCACTGGCAAAAAAAAAAAAAAAAAAAAAAAAAAGAAAAGAAAAGAAATGCTCAAACAAGACTTTAGCTAAAATTACCAAGGCTCTATATAATTATTATATCAAAAACTCCTTTGATCTTTCCACTTAACAAAAATTGCCATTATATTTTGGGTTTTTTTGCAAATTCTTAGAGGTACCAATTAAGAGAAATATTTATAAACTACAGTTAAACACTACAATTCAGTCGGTATCGCCAAATCTAGGAAACTTACCTTCATTAGCTCCCTTTTTCAATTGTTTATAGTTGGAGGCTTGTTGAACAAGGTTGAGAATATTATGAGTAAGCTGAGGGTCAGCCATGGGATAGGCTTTGGGGTTAACTTCTTCAGACTGAAAAGATAATAATTTGGTTATAGACAAAGAAGAAAGGAAAGAATTAACATTATCAGAAACAATGCACAAGCAAAATTTACTGTGGAATGTGGAAAGAAAAAAAAAAAAAAAGTTTAGTTTGAGGACAGACTAAAGATAAAAACAGATTGCTGTAATATTTAAGTTATATATAGCAACACTTAATGTTGTTACAAGTTAGAGACACAGGATATATGGTTAATGTACCATTATTGGTTAGCCAAGATCTAATTCTTTAGACATGAATCCATCTATTCTATCCCAGCTATGGATTTTCTAATTTTAAGTGATAGCCAGTATAGTAGTACTACCATTTTGAATTCAAAAGTGTGTAGAAGGCAATAGGAAACTACTACACTAAAAAAGTTAACCAAAAAAGAGCTAATATTTGTTGCAATGTGATCTAATCAAAATATCCAACAGGATGTTAATGTTCCATCACACTGTCCAAGTTCTCTCGTGTGCTATTATCTGGTTGAATGATTGGGATATGTGGATGGAATTTTAGCGGAACAGACCGTGGAGAAGTTTTATGTTACTAATCGTCATGGTGACGGGACTGGCAATGACTAAGGAAAAAAAAAAAAAAAAAAAAAAAAAAAAAAAAAAGGTAATTATTTACATTGTCCTCATCTTTACAAATATGAGGACAACAGTCTGAACAAGGTAAATAATGACAATACCTTACCTTGGAAAGAGATATTGAAGAAAAAAGGTGTCCATGAAGAGACGATCACCTACTTCTTGAAAGTAAATGGCAATTTTTTTTTTAAATTAACAAAAAGGAGCTAATTTTTGTTGCAACATGATCTAATCAAAATATCCAATGATCCATTTTACACTGTCCAAATTTTTTTTGAGTGCTATTATACTTTTTGGTTGAATGATTGGGATATGTGGATAGAATTTTAGTGGAACAGACTGGAGAAGTTTTATGTTACTGAATGCCATGTAGGCAAGGGCAGAGATGGTGAAATAATTGGCAAATTCAGAATAGGAACTTATAATCATAAAGAAAAAAATAAATTCAATAGTGGCAAATGGTCAGGTAGTAACCAATACCTGGTTTCAGGGTACATCAAAAATGTACATGGGCAGGAAAAAAAAAAAAAAAATTGTGATTCAGGAATGCAGTTTTATACTGCAAAACATAACCAAGTAACAACTGTGTGAGTGACCACACCTTCCAGCAATATATAAACAGAGCCAAACTACAGAAATTGAAGATGGCCAAGGCGGTCCCCAAATTGCAATATGACAAACTCCTGAATGACCCAAATGTGAACGAGAAATATATGAACAGTGTTAAAAGTAGATATAATGGGCAAAAGGAGAATGGAAACTAAGGACACATTAAGATAAGCACAAGTCCCTTCACTTTTTAGGCATAAATTTGATACCTAAGGTTTAGAATTAAATTTTAAAAATGAAAATTTTTTAAAGATTTCATTTTAGCTTTAATTGAAAGCTTAATAATTAAATTTATTATTTCCATTAAGTAAAATATTCTGGAGTATTTCAGATAGAAATTATATAGATTGGAATGTCAAATTTAATTTTGATTTCTTAAAAGCAACCATTGTCTTAATTTTAAGAAATTTGTAAACAAGAAGTTATTATTATTATAATAATAATAATAAGTATTAAAACTGATATGCATAAGAAAAAAAAAAATAGCACAAAAAACAACACATGCTCACCAACAGGATGCAAGAATGAGACACTGATATTAGAGAAAAAAAATACTTTAGAGATGAAATGAATACATCAGAGAACTCTGACAAAAGATAACTGGCAATAGACAGAAATATTGATAAATGAAATACACAACAGTGGTGATATACCAGAAGACCCAAGTTCATAGCACTGCTTAAGAAGTCAGGTGCCAATGAATACAA
This sequence comes from Acanthosepion pharaonis, assembly GCA_903632075.3. Taxonomy (NCBI): domain Eukaryota; kingdom Metazoa; phylum Mollusca; class Cephalopoda; order Sepiida; family Sepiidae; genus Acanthosepion; species Acanthosepion pharaonis. The sequence continues at coordinate 90,511 of CAHIKZ030001075.1, forward strand.
ACTCCAGACAATCACCCTAATGGGCCATATAACAAAACTTATCCAAATTCTGATGAATAGAGCATGCATCAGAATCAGACCAAAAATAGGACAAGAACAGTGTGGGCTCGTCTAAAACAATGGAACAAGCAATGTGATATTTATACTCAGAATGGTATCAGGCAGAAGGCACACCCATGTTTTATAGATTATGCAAAAGTGTTTGACGATGTCACAAAGAACTTGTTATTTGGGAAAGAATCCAGAATCTATACTGGCAGCAAACTCCATACATGTAAAAAAGGAGTTTAATAAATATACAAAAATAGGAAGGGGTGCAAGATCTAAAACAAGGGTGTGTCTTTTCAGGCATATTCACCAAACAAGGCGATTCTGAGATAATTTAGAAGTCATAAGATTCATAATTGGCAGCCACAATCTTGTTACACAATATAGGCAGATGACAATGTTGATGCAGAAAGCAAAAACTCCCACAGAAGACAGTGAAGGAAAGCAAGAAGGACTAAACAATAGTTGCAAATAAAATGATAGAATACATGACTATTCACAAAAGGAACAGTCCAAAATGCAAATTACAAATTGGAGATACAAATACAACAATGGAAAGCGTTTTCTTAAAAGAACAGAAAATATGATGGCCTATTGGGATAGTAAAAGGTGCCTTCCAACAGCTAAGCAAAGTAAACTTTAAAATTTCGTTAGAAAAAGAAAATCGTACTGAAATGTTATGTTACAGTTCTCCTATATAGAGTAGCAAATGTTGAACAATCTCCCAACAGATGAATAGAAAGCAACAGAAGGATACAGAATAGTAATAATACCATATAGTATGGAACATGTGAGCAACTATGAAGTTTTAGAATAAAAAATTAAAAAAAAATGGAAAGAAAAAGGAACACGTATACAGTGTAAATGTCCTTTGTTTCCATTGATGTGCCTTAGAAATTTCAACTGTCTGTTCCTGATGTTAAGTATTACACTTATCAGGAACAGTCACTTGAAATTTCTTGAGCACATAATGAGGAAAGAGGGCTAGGAAAATGATACTCACATGACAGATCGAAGGCAAGAGTGACAGAGGAAAACAATATATATCTGGAGAGTTTGCGGTTTGAGTGAATGGGTGGTGGAGCAGGAAGTTGGAGAGATTGCAAAAAGACAAAATTAAAATTTGAGAGCTACAAAGAAAGGAAAGTCGTAGAAAGCCATGGTCGCCAACGATTTGAAAGGACACCGCACATATTGTTCCCACCCCCAATTGTGTACTTTCATAATATAATCACCCTGAGTAACTGGGTACGTCTAGAGAGATGGATAGTGTACTTTTATTAGTCGAATTTTTTCAAGGACAAAAAAAAAAAAAAAAAATCATTTAAAAGCGGATTTTTTTTTTTTGTAGAATCAAAAATTCAAAAAGTTTTATTTTGTTTTTTCTTGAAATTGTATTACTGAAGACACCTTTTTTTAGATTTTTCAATTTTTATGGTAGTAGAACTTGAATCTATTAGGTTCATTTTATTAAATGAAAATGTCAATAAAAATTTTAATTCGCGAGGGTATGATAGCGCCGCTTTTGCCTCGATTACATTATAAAAGATTTCATTTAGCAAAAAAAAAAAAAAAATTGTAAAATTAAAATAGTACTTTCAGATTATTTGAGTAGAATTCAACGATTGGACTGATGCAAAAAAAAAAAAAAAAAAAAAAAAATCAACAAGTGCTGTTCAGTTTGTGGTACGAGATCAAATACTTTGGCACAAAAAAAAGGTTACTTTTTTTTATATCACACAGCGAAGAACTAGCTTCCAACGGTTGGCAAATGTCGCATCAAGAAACTAATAAAAAAAGGTTAAATCCGACATTAATTCAAATCTTACAACACAATTTTACTTTTTAAGTGACTTTTATAATGAGAAAAGCTCAAAAAAAAAAAAAAATAGAACGTTAAGACGTCAGTTAGCAGTTGTAAGTTATCAAGTATGACACTGTACTGAAAGAGTTAACAGCGGATCATTGTCTATACTGAATTCAGATATATAAACATTTTTGTAAAGAAACTAATTTTAACTTCTCATATCGTAGCGAAAGTGAATAAACACTCAAGTGTTCAGTAGTAATAACGCATCACAACACGCCTTGTTATGCTTCAGACCACGTGGTGCACAATAAAGCAAGTACTGAATGAAGATTGAAGAACATTCAGAATTAATAAAATACTGAACATTATAAAATCTGAATATAAAAAAATAAAACGTTTTCTTTAAATTATATAAATAAACAAAGTGGAAAAAACCTAATTGCGGGCATACAAAAAATAATTTTAGTAAAAAAAAAAAAAAAAAAAAAAAAGTGTAAAATAAATGGTTGCACTGTAGCACTGTTTTTTCTTTCCTTTTAAAATACATAAAAAAGCACACAATGTAAACGAAAAAAATTACCTACAAAAAAGAAAAAAAATGCAACGTAAAAACTTCTACTGGACAAATTTAGTTTCAACAACAATTTGATTATTGCAAAGGGAGCCCATTATTTACCTTTTGATTTAAATATTCAACTTTCTACTGCGTTTAACTAATTTGAAAATATGCGAAATTTATTATAATGCAATTTGTAAAATAAGGTTTTAAAATTAATTAAAAAAGACAACTTTGTTTAGATGACATAGTTTCGTTAAACAAATATAAAAGAAAAAAAAAAAACAAGAAAAAAATGTTACCGCGTGTCTAAAAGAAGAATATTTTTTTTTAAGAATTACTTACCATGATTGACCCGAGATATAAGACAAGATGTTTGTTCAATAGAAAAATGAAGATTAAAAACTGTCCTCTCGGCGTGAATTCGCTTCACGGAGGACTTGGAAATAAACTCGTTAGCGCGGCGACAAGCAAACTGAACACGTGGGGCTTCACTTCCGGAGATGCGCGCGCAAAAACAACGACGACCTCTACCGAAATATCAATGAAAGACAACTTTCGTGTTGATTTTATATAGCAGACGAATCACTATTGTATTATTTAAAATATTTTTTTATTAAGTGATGCTGAATAGATATTGAAATGAAGATATCGTTTTGGCTCCAGTCTAATTCATATTTCTTTATATTTTATCTATTCTAATAATATTTTATGATTACACATATCAATTTGATATTAAAATCAAAATAATTTTTTATCATTTTTTTCAAAGTTTGAGTCTGATAAAAAATTTAATCAACCTAATTTTATGAATATAACAAACTATTGTAAACACTATAAATAACTAATTTTATGAGCATATAACTAAGTACTACCAAGATTTGAGCTGAAAAGATAAAAACGTATTTTAAATAATTTAAAAAATAACTCCATTTTAATATAATTTTGGCTTAAATTTGAATGATAGCATAAAAAAAAGCTAATCCATATGAAAATAAAAATAAATTTTCGTATATAAAGTTTGTAGATATTTTTAGATTTTCACTCGTCGCTCCTGGACTTACTGAAGTGCAGTTATAGACGAAGAATGTAAATAACAAATTAAAAAAAAATCTCTTTAAAATTCATGTTCTATGTGTTTCAAACTTTAAAGTAAGTAGATTAATAAATTTAAAGATCAATTGACTGGGTCTTGTAAGTAATGTTTACTTTTTACTTAAGACATAACGTTTACTTATGTAGCTGTTGTGTCATAACAACTGTAGTTTTCTACTGCCATCCCAAATAAGTAAAAAAAAAAAAAAAAGAAAAGAAACAGCAGCAGCACAATAATCAAACAATTGGTATTGTTATTTTAAAAAATAAATTATCATTAACTTCATATAAATAAAAGTTTAAGATTATAATTTTTTATTCTATATGATTTTATTAAACTTAGAAGAATGAATTTTATTTTTATTCTACATTGAAAGTATAAAAAAAGGAATTAATTAAAAACTAGCTAAATATTACTTCTGAATTTAATTCATTGCTTTTATGTGTGGATTATTTTCTTACCTGTTTGATGTCATAAAATATTTAAATGCAATTAATGAAGTCTTTATAATAATTCTAATTTAAAAATTTATTAAAATAAAGGAAGTGCTAAAAAAATTTTTGGAGTTGATAAAACTCAATGCTAAGATATTAAGCTCCTGAGAGGAAGATGTAGACTCGTCCTTTCCTACCTATCACCCCTAGTAACAGAACAGTCTATACCTTATGCCTACGTACAGAAAACTTCGACAAATAAAAAAAACGTATTAGGCGAATCAACAAATCTCATTGGTTAATGACACAATAATCTGAAAGTTTCACGTGCAAAACAAAATTGCACCAAAACTTCTTTGAGCCGATTTTGGACTTTCAAAAACATATAAAAGAAAACACCGACTGACCAAAAGGGTCAGAGACGAACATCCACAGAGAAATTGCCAACATACTCCATGTCACTCGAAATCACAACTTTACCATGCAAAAGTACATCAACACTGACTCACTTGCGATTTAAACTCGACCAACTCTGTGGACATCCAATCGCAAACCTAAAACAACTTTGCTTATCCAAAGTGAACTATACTCACTACATTATTAAGTAAAAATCAACATTCGAACGATTCAGAAATATTACAGTCAAAGGTAGACCACTCTATAAGAACTCATTCCTAAAAACACTTAACATCAACATTTTTAATGTTAATTAACACAACCCCAGAAAGACTGTAACTGAACATACAAATACAAAAAGAGACATACCAAAACCTCAAATATCACACACACTTTGCCATAGTAACATATACCAAAATATCCTGTATATATATTACTTTTAATTGTATATGAATGTTTGGTTGGTTTCTAAATTGAATATGTCTTGTTTTTGATTGTATTTAAAATTCATTTATTTATTTGTTTATGGATGCAGAAAGTCACGCAACCTACACAAATTCCTTCTGATTCACTCAATTACAATTAATTAATTCTGCACATCCCCAACAAAGGCAATTCAGAACGTTTTCCTATTTGATCTTATATACAAAAAAATCTGACAGGGTTAGGTTTAAATAATAAAATGCAATTATTTAAAAATATTTCTGATATTAAAATCGCATCGAACTTTACATTTTTCAATTCTTCAAATAAATCTTTATTTAATAAAAATAAAATCTTTTTCACCAATAGGAAGAAGAATTTCAAAATCACAATGAAAAATTGCAAGTTAATTTTTCAAAAATAAATATTTGTTGTAGATTTCCCCCCTATCAAATTAGAAAGAAAATAATGTTTTATTAAATTTAAAAGCTCCTACCCACACCAAAAAATGCATTCACTTTGGTGGTTCCTACACTTAACCATAGTAAATAACACTATAAAAGCTACATCACTGCTCATACAGTTGTAGGAAATTCAGTCATTTAGGTTTTTATATTAAAAATTCAAATGTCCAAATTTCAAGAAATAATAAAATAAAAATAAAAAAGACGTGAATGTCTGTTAAATAATTCATTTGTATTTACAAACATTTATACATGAATTCAAAAAAGTTAAAAAGTATTAAAAATAGTCTTTTGTTGAGTTAAAGTCTTTGCGTAGTTGACTCACAGAAAAGGCTGTAGTTTAGAAAAAAACTTTTAAATAGTTGGTCCACAGAAAAAAGCTGCAGTTGAAAAAAGTCTTTTATTGTTAGCTAAAATTCACTGATTATCTTTGTTGTTAGAGATGATTCATTTAAAGTCGACAACTGGCTGTCAACAAAGATTCACCAAATAAATAACTATAGTGAGAAATCCTCAGCTTAAGATAATGTATATGAGTTATGTTTCAGCTTTTTGAAACAGACAACTCAATATTTTACCCATGATTCTCTACTAAATTAAATGCACAAGTCTAAAATTGTAAAGTAATCTATAAGGATTGAACTAGATTAAAAATAGTTTCAGATACCAGTTTGTTTTAGAGGAAAGAAATCATCAGTGACACAAATTATGGCTTGGCTTTGCAAATAAAATTTTTGTGTTTTTTTCCTAGATTGCTCTATCAGAAGTGAGAGAGTCAAAGGATAACTGTTAGTTTTGTGTTAGTTAATTTTTTAAGGTAGAGTTCCACATGTGCATTACTCAGCCTACTTTTCAAAACCAAGGGATCATATGCTATAATATAAATAAATGGCACATGTAGTTGAAGGGACAGAGGAAAACAATGCATAACATACTTAGTGAGCTTGACTAAATGGATGACAGAATGAGGTTTAGAAGAAATAACAAAAAGACAAAATTTATTAAGAGCTACAAAGGACAGGAAATTGTGGACAGCCATGATCGCCTTATGTCCTGAGGGGACACGGCACATAAAGAAGTTGAACAGGAGCCTCTCCTGTGCTAAAAAATAAAATAGGATGCTATAATAACAACTATTTCACCATCACTAGTGAATGGCTTCACCATGTCAGTACCCAGTGATGCCTTTACTGATCCCAGCAGGAAGGACAACCATCCTATTGATCACATGATTATGCAATGTAGTGTGGGTTATCCCACTTGACTTTGCTAAATAGTTTCATTGGAGACACTATTGGCTACCATTTAAATTAAAACCTCAGAAATACAAAGAGACATACATAATATTTGAAAATCACTTGGATGTCTAAATTTCTTTATTCTGTTGTCAACATTTTGTTCAATCCTCACAACAGCTGAAAAAATTAGAAACAGTGTGATTAGTTTGAAAATTTAGCAGTTAATAAAATTAAAAATAAATATTTGTGAATAAAATAAATATATGTAAACAAATCAATATTTGTATGTAGGAAAATGTTAAAACAAATGTAAAATATAGTGATTTGATGTAGAAAAAATAAAAGATTTATGAATAAAAAGATATTAATAGATAATAGTAAAATAGTATATAACATTCGTTGTGATAAATTGCATAATATTTTATGACTGATATGAAATATCTGAATAAAGTATGTATATAAGAGGGAATATATGAAAACTGGTTAAATGTTTAAATTTTTTATTCTGTTGCCAAGTTTTGTCATGGGGGACACTGGGAATGCTACACTTGGCAAATCGCCAACATGCATCAAAGTTGACTTTCCTATGCTGTGTGTTGACAGAGGATTCAATCTTGAAGGGGAGTGTGAGGGCCGCATTTCCTCACTTTGCCATCACCTCTCCTGTTTCTAGGGCTGAGTGCCATCATAGGCCCCAGGATCAGTCGAATTTTTTCCTTGGATGTCAATCAGCCTTACGGGTCATTCCTTGGTCCATCGACCTTTCTTAGCCTAGGAGAATCTTGTATTGGGAATTAGTGGAGGAGGTTGTGAAGGATTCACTCTGTGACCAGTTTAGTTTATCAGCAACTGAGTTGCACTTTTTCTGGTCTTGTGCACTAGCGACGGATTATCTCAGCAATCCTGAGTTTTCACTTACCTGGTTTGGAATAGGCTACATCTCACTGATGTAGCCTTCAGATGGGGCTTGGTGGATTTGCCTGATTGTAATTAGTGTGACCATGGCTTAGAGGAAACAGCTTCATATGCCTTCTACCATTGTCCTCATGTGCGCTCTCTCTGGTACTACGTCAGCGAGTTGCTTGTGTTCATTGATTGCGCATATGCGTGTGACAATTTGTTGCCCCTCCCCATATTATAGGGTGAAATGGATGGTGTTTCTGACACTGCTGGCCATGGCTAGAACGGTGATTTGGACAACACAGATGGAGAAAATCTTACGATATGATTGCTATTCTCATCAGGATCTGATCAGATTCTTTGTGTATCACCCCAGGATGAAGATTAGAACTGATAGAAAGCAGTCAGCAAAAGGTGGGTAACTATGGTGATCATGGTTCATGTGATTTTCTTTTTTAAGTCCCCCAAGTCACAACGAGGTGGTTTCCTATGGAATCCTCCCCTGGTTAAGAAAGACACTTCTTGTATACCTAGTTAATGTAAGAGTTGTTTCTGGACAGTGCGTGGTTTCTCCCTATGATCCAAGTTGAGATTCTCAACCTCCCCAGTTTATTTTCATCTTGACTAGGTCATTTTTTAAAATTTTCTAATGCCTATAATTTTTTTATCCTTCCCCTTCCCTTTGAGAGAGAACCTCTTAATTTTCTTGGAAAACAGAATGCAGCAACAACTCTTATTTTTGAGGGGTGGATTGGTCTTACTAATATCTTTCTTTTTTCAGTTTGTTTTCGGGATCATCCCCCCTCCCCATCATTTCATAACATTGCTAGAATTTTTATACAATTGTACATATTAAAATTCTAAGTCATGGGGTGTTTTTCAGTACAGGCCCTGTGAATGTGAGGTATTTTTGTGTATGTAGAAGTGATTGGTAATGGATAGATTCTTATAGTGAATGAGTAAATTGTAATGAATGAATGGGTCATGAATCTGATTAGCTAGGTATAAGATAGTGTCAACCAGCCCTAATCCATCTTCCTGCTTTTTCGGACTTGTACTACAAGTACTGTATTTAATCAGTATTAAATCATAGAACATCATTAGAAGAACTGAAAAACTTAAAGAAAAATTGTTAACTTCATTTTGGTTTTGGTTCTTTTGAATTGTTTTTTGTCTTTTGGTGGGAAAAATTTATCAGTTAATAAAATTAAAAATAAATATTTGCAAATAAAATAATATATGTAAACAAATCAATGATATTTGTACATAGGAAAATGTTAAAACTAATGTAAAATATGGCAATTTGATGCAGGAAAATAAAAACATTTTTCTATGTGCTACTGTGGTAAAATGAAATAAAGAATAATAATGAATAATAAAAAATAAAGAAATATAAATCCATTTTCCCATGATGCTAGCAGTAAAGGAACCAGAAATATGATTACTCCATTCGGTTTCTTTAAATGCTTATTAGGCAGCGCTGGTTAAGTTTATAAAAAGACAAACATTTTTGTTCCTGATCCTCCTTCTCCATGATACAGCATGATGTAGTAATTACGTTCTTGCTAGGTAACGTCTCATTTCATCAGTTTGCTGACAGCTGAACATACTTTTCACTTTCCAATGCATGGCATTTGCACGTGTCTTCCCAAACTTCCATCTTTAAAGTAAATCAATCTTTTCTTTGGTCATTCCAACTCAGTGCAAGGCTGACTTGAGTTTGACCATTATAACGATGCTTATCCTTTTTTATCCTAATTTTTGAACCAAGAAAAAGAAAATGGACATACCATAACAATGTTTAAAACTTTCAACAATAGAGTAAGTACAAACTTTCCTTTGGTTGTTCCAACTCAGTGCAAGGCTGACTTGAGCTCAGCCATTAATACAATGTTTATATTTACTTACTGTAAGTTCTGAAATAAAATGAAAATGGCAAACATTGAAAACTTTGTTTCACTACTATTTATACGAAAAAAAAAGAAGAGAATATACAGTCCATAGTAGAAACCCAAGATCTTGTATGTTTCTTTAATTGTTTACATATGAACACGTACCACACCTACAATACATACCAACATGCAGCCTTTTAAATTCCATATTACTTTCATTGATTTGTTCACATTGACAGCAGAATAAAAACCTAAACATTCAACTGGTTTTCACATATTCCATCTTACATATTTTATTTGGATACTCCATAGCAGTAATTTTAGCATAATGATATTCATAAATACAGATAAGTATAATTTTGTTATGTAATAAGATATTTGTTATGACACTATAGAATCGTCCATATTTCATACTCACCTCCGAGATAAAATACTCTCTTCCATCAGAATCAGTTTTAACCAACCAACACCTTGCATTGCAAATCTCAACTTTCTATTGGTCGAGACATGTAACAATTGTCGAAAAACTGTTTTTGTGCCCAGTGCGCTGGAGCCTATTTTGGTTTCCAGAAACAAATAAAAAGGACCATCTCGACCCAATTCACCAGTCAGTCAATAAACTTTAGAGAAATGCCACACAAATCCACGCATGTCACTACTTTGACTTAAGATACTTTTCGCGCGTCAACTGCTGACTCAAACATCAACATAATCTCTCACATCTCACAACTTTCTAAGAAAAGTGTTCTTACACACTACTAAAATAAAAATTGTATTTTAAACAAAGACAAACACAGAACAATCCAAGGTAAACACCTCTGGAGAATTTAGACAATTAAACCCTTACTTTATTCACGCATACAAACTACACAAATTTCTGTATAAATAATATTTTCCAATTTTACTCTGTTTGACCAGTTTATAAACACTTGAACAATTTTGAACTGTAAATCAATAAGAAACCCAATTTATCAATGGTCAATTTCTTGCATTATCAAATTACAAGTTTTCAAATTGTATATTAATTGTACATAAATGCATGTTGTTTTATTAAAATCTCATAATCCCTGTTTCTTACTCAATTGCCTTATGATTGATTCATTTTTGAATGTCTATATTCTATATTGTTGTGGATTAATATGGTGAACATGACCGTAAACTAACCATCTTAATATAAAAACCTTCTGATACCAAATTCAAACTCATAGCAATCCCAACAACACATAAATCCTTGTTATGGTTAAAGTTATCCTTTAAAAGGTTATTTTTAAAGCTTTTTATTATTTTTTTTTGGTACCAACAGCTAGCAACAGGTCTTCAAAAAAGCAAATGGTTGGATCATGGGTTATTTGATTTGTAAGGTATTAAACATCCTCCCACCTAAACCAGTCTAGGTAATAAGTTGATCCAGTTACAAACTATTTATAGCAGCTTGGATTGGGGAATTGGAGAGCTGAGTTCAAATTCCAGTCAAATCCATTACATTCACTTACACGCTAATACCCTTGGGAAAGGTATGTATCCTCTTCTTCTCCTCCCAGCTGTGGGTAAATAGCAGGACAGACTGGGTTCTATAGCCTTGGATGGCAACTGGTCTACCACAGAAAGAAATGGTAACCTATTGCAGGAAAAAAAAATCTGCCTCGTCAGTCATGTATCGAAAGATACATGATCGCCAAAGAAGCGTGTATCACGCATGGCACTTACTGACTGATATAATGACAATAATTAATTGATCTTTTAATAAATTTAAGGACTTTTTAAAAAAAAAAAAGATTATCTTTCTGGATTGTGAGGTAAAAAAACGAAATTACTGAGTTGATTCGCATGAAACTGGAAAAATTTTATTTTATTTTTTATTTATTTACAAATAAGCAGAACGTAAGAATCAACAATGAAAGTAAGAAAATAATCCAAATACGCCTAGAAAGAGTACTACACAGATTATTTGACATTTCAAAAATAAATATAAATAAACTTGTAGCACTTGTAAATAAAAAAAATTAAGCTCGAAACTGAAATGCTCAGAAAGCGTTAAATTAACTTAAATAAAATAAAATCATAAATAATCGAAATCTACTTCTTCTCTAACTTAAAAAATAACAAAAGAAAACAAAAATACAATGACTTGTATTCTTCAAATTAAAAACAACTCTAAACTTTTTAAATAAATTACTTCTCACAAAAAATAAAATCGTATAAAAAATAAAAAATGAAAATATAAAAAAGATAAAATTAAATAGAAACTGATGAAATACTTTTCAAGTTTTCAATTCATTTCAATTTTCAATTATAATTTTTTTTAACTCAAGCTATGCTAAAAAACAATGACTTTAAAAACGTTTCGTTTCGGATTTCAACTTTTTCAATTACTTTACAGTACACTCAATAACTAAATAAATTGGTGAATTAAACATTTTGATGTTTATGAAGAATATAAACTGTGATTTATAAAATAATTATACCAAAGAAAAAAAATTTACTTAGTAAATGTTTTTTTATTGTCTTTAGCGCCGTCTGTCGGGCATGAGTTAAAAATTACCGCAGACAATTTTTATTTTCAATGAGCAGACGACATTGTGGTTAAGATTCGGAAAAGATTCAACAATTCATACGTAAAAAAAGTTTTTTCCCCGATTTTCTTTTCAATTCTTTTTCTATTTATGTTTGTAACTGTTTATTTTTGCTTTTTTAACTTAAAGAAATTTGTCGATATAAGACTTTAAATCCTTCATTGAAATGTAAGTTTGTTTCTTTTTGTTTTTTGTTAGTCTTTTTTTGTTCAATCACTGGAAAGTGAAGAAAAAAACCATGAAAAGGAAATATATCCCAATAATTTACTTTCTTATTTCTTACAGTTCAAACGGTTTTGTCTTAATCTTAAAAAAAATAGTTTATGCTTTATTTACATTTATAGTTATAAATCTTAAAAATTAAAATTTTCTCATGTTTTAAGAAAATATAATCATAAAGATTTGAACTATAAATTTATGAAAAGCAAAATAACCGGGGTTTATTTAATTTTCACAGACTTACTGTTCAAATATTGTTTTGTAATATTGAGATTAACAAGAAAAAATATTTTCTATTTCAGTAAACCTTTAATGTATAAAGCTTAAAAAATTTGCCCTGCCATAAAACAAAAAATACTGCCAAATACTAAAAATATTTTAATAAAACTAAAAGATTCTTTAAACAATAAACAGAATCTTAAACAAACACAAACATCTAACTACACATATATTTACATGTCCCACACACACAAAAAGTATGTGTATGTAATATATAAATATGTGTGTATTTATATCAGGCATGGTGCTATAAAATAAGTCAGAAGTGGGGTGAGTAAAAATCAGATATTAAAAATTCCTGATATATATATACCATCTGATCCTTTCATAAAATGAATGTTTTTATCTTACTGTAAATATCTTTTCTTTTTTCATTTTTATTTTAAATACATTCTTTTTTTTTTATTAAAATTGATCTAGGCTTGGATAATACACACACATATGTATGCGTGTGTTTATATATTGATTCTCATAGAAATTATACATGAAATGCTATATGTTTATGTGTTTGCATGGATGTGCTCAACGAATTCTCTGTGTACATATATAGTGAAAGAGTAAAAATTATTTATATGATAGTTAAAATTAATTACAATTTATAGTGACTACTAATTGATTTTATCATATTTTTTCCACCAGTTTCAAAATGGCTGAAGATCAAGTTGTTCAAGAAATGATTGAACATGAAGATGAAGAGGTGAGAATTTGAAATTAATATTGATCAAATGTTTTGTATTTTAATCACTATGCACACATACACACACACACACACACACACACACACATGATAAAAAATGTATTTGTAAGGTATATATATGATAAAAATGTATATGTAAGGTATATCTATGTGTAGTGACTACTACTATGTTTGCCACACCTACAGTTTTCTCAACTGTGATTGGTTAAATAATAAATACTGTTTACCACAGGACAATTTACTAATCACAGTCACCACACTGAATTTTTTCTGTCGTGAATTTCACAAACATGCTTTTGTTAGAAAATCACCGATTGGTTAATTTTTCATCCAATCATATATTTTCTGTGTTCGTTCAATTCTCCCGCCTTTGTTTCCTGAATCCTACCAATAGTTATAAAAGCAGTTTTTTGTTCCACAAATAGACAGTAGAATTCAGCAACTCACACTTGTCTACTATTGATTCTACTCACTATGCACACACAGACACAAAACTTGAATTACATTTCACCATCCATTTTCTGTGAACAAGCCAAGTTACAAACCAACACTCTGTTAGTTATACAAATAACACACAACTGAATTAACTGTATGTTTTTCTGAATGCAACATTTTATTTCAACATAGAACTTTGAACATTCTATTCAAGAAACATCTTTAATTACATTTTATCTTATTCAAGCTAACAGATAAAGGGAAACTACTTTATTTTCCTTAATATTCACACATTACAAAAATTGTTTTGTATATGTTGATTTTAATATATATTTTATGGTTAAAACAAAAATCATTTTTCTCATTGTTTTTCCTTGATTCAATAATGTATAAATGTTAAATGCTCTTCAACATGCAGCCACATTAATCTCTTCAACATAGTACACAAGCAGCATTTACATATGGATACAAGTGCTCAATATCAGAGATAATAGTATATATATATATATATATATATATATATATATATATATATATATATCATATCATATAAAACTCCTTATATCTTATTTTTTTATAAAAATTCTGGGAAAAAATGCTGAAGCTTAATATCAAAATTATTTTGAAAAGATCCTCTCCCATATACCAAAATTAATAGATTTCTGACAGATTTTTACTTTGTGCATAATATAATTTATTTAAGATTTAAGTATTGATATTTTTTCTATTTCAGTTTGTTGAAAAAATTTATAGATTACTGAAAAATGCTTACAAATAGCAAAAAATATCTAACTATTCATCATATTTTGATTAGAATTCAACAGAGAAATATTAAATATGAATGCAGTTGTACAAACATCTGTAGGTTATCCTATCTGGCTTCACTGAACACACGTTAGGTGGCACTGTTTAAGTTCTATAAAAAGACAAACATTTCCTTCCTCTTCCTCCAAGATGGAGCAGAACGTATATATGAGGATGTCCCTGCTGGAGCATATTCATTTTTCTGGTCACCTAAACTCTTATACACACACATGCAAGCACATTCTTAATAGCTAAGTTTTTAATGTCTTTTCCTTTCCTTTCAGCTGTGTAATTTCTTTTTGTTAATACATGCATTCATTGTTTGTTTAAAAACAATGTTTTGTGTCTTGTTTTTATCTAGACTGACATGAGTCTGCCAAATATTGTTTGCAGGAAAAATGTTCCAGGTGCCTTTAAATGTTTACAGAAAAATGTCTATATCACACCACAAAAGTAGTCAACCCACAACACATCTTATAATAAAATATAAATTAAGAAAACTTTACATAAATTTCCATAATTTTCTATGCTTATTATTAAATGTTACTTTTACTTTTTGTTTTCCCCAGTCTAAAGAAACTCTTTATTCAGAATAAGAACTTTTTCAGAGACATATCTGTAATGATATTTCATGACCACAAAAATAAATTATGTTTATTTTAACTAAATTTTGTGTATATTATCATTTTATGTTTTCATTTATGTCATTTTTTTCATTCCATAGATTTTTTTGTATTTCACAGAATATGTATTTGAGAAAAGTAATTATTTACCATATCAAATTAACTGTTTGTTAATTCTCTTTTAAAAGATATTTTTACAAAAATCTACCATCTTGAGTTTTGTATACATTATAAGCCAAAAGTTTGGGACCACCCTCTGGATTTAATAATTAAGTTTCATGCCTTCTTCCATTTAATTAACTCCTACTAAGCTAGGATGCTGGAATTATTTAATTCATTAGTGTCCATTTTTTTAGAGCGGGGGATTACTTAAAATTTTAAATCCACCAGCCCTAAGATTACCATTAGCCAGCAAGGTAGATTAAGTAAAAAAGTTAAAATTTTAAGGAAACTTTATGCAGTAATAGGTTAATTTTATGGTTATTATTGAATATATGATAAAACCCTTCAGGAAGACAAAATCCCTTAGGCTCCAAGAGAGCAAGTAAATTAGTTCTGAAAAAGCATGTATCCTTCAATTTTTAGGCAATTCTTCAAAAACAGAGAGTGTTTCCAAACTTTTGGCCTATAGTGTATATCCTCTCTTAATAAGAATAGACAACAAAAGGTTCCCTTATCATTTTTACATAGTATTATATCAATTTAGGCTTTTAAATTTATTGTTTGGAGATCTAGTTTCTTTATAAAGAAATTACTTTAATTGAAGCAAAAAATACATCCAAAATTGCTTACTGGATTCACCTGCTGAAGTTATTTGATTCTGAAAAGTTGTGTCTGAATAAATATGAATTCACTTTGATTCAGTTTTGTTTCAACATTAGTTTTCCTGTTTTTAAAGATACAAAATGTGATTTTATATTTCAGGAATCTTTTTTTCAAGATATTGATTTACTTCAGAATCATGGCATTGTAAGTATAGTCAGATAAATTCTACATTTTAATTTCTTGCTGTAATTTGTTTTTTATTTTGTTTTGTAACTGTCTCCTTATTTGTGAAAACTTTTTCCAATGTTGATAATGTTAAGGTAGAATTCAACTTGTAAAAATGACTACTATTTGAAGTTGTTTGCAATGGACTTGTACAATAGGCACTGCAACCAGAATTAATAATTATTTCAAATTTGTTTTTCATATCATTATGATAGGTATTCTCTCTGACAGATGTCTCATCAAGAGAAGATAACTCTCCCATAGGTATAGTGATACTGCCTTTTAAGCAGTACCTCATTTACATATCACTACATTTCCCTGAACCTAAGAAGTTTTATAACTTTAGTTGATCTTTGACTTCTATGAAAAACCGTAAGAGAAATCATCTGTCTCTCAGAGTGAGTCTTTATTTCTTTTTATGGGAGAGCTAGGTCTTAACTGATTCTTCTCATTTGAATCAGCATTATATCTCCATTCACTCTCATCTCCAGATTGTTCCTCACTACTACTGGATACACTCATTCTCTTTTCCCTCTCATATTTCTGGTAGTCTTCCTGATCACTCTCAATACTGGATTCATTCATCCTTTCTTGCATTGTGTGTTCTGCTTCCTCCTCCTTTTCCATAACTTCATGCTCTCTTGTGCTTCTAAAATGTTTTTTGTGAGCCAGTATGCCCTGTCCAATCTGTGTTAACACAGCTGTGTTAAATTCCTTTTGCAACACAAAATTTGCTTTTTCAGGACTTGAATCTTTGTCCTTTCTGTACCATACACTTTCAACTGATATAGTTGTCAGAGCTCTTATTTATCTTCTCATCATTGCTGATGGGCTTTGTCTTCTGTCTGCATGCAGAATAGCACTATCAGTTAAGAATAGTCTGGATAAATAACTCTCTATATCATAATCCACTGGCAAGAATGCTTTTAATCCCATTTTTACCATTTGAACCATTCTCTCTGCAATTCCATTTGACTGTGGGTGGTAAGGTGGTGTTTTATATGGAATGCAGCCAATACATTTTAACTATGCACATAAACTTTCTTCACAAAACTCAGGTGCATTGTTGGAGACCAAGATTTTTGGAACTCCATTTTTCAAAAACACTATCCTCAACACCCGCTTCACAGTAGTGGCTTCACAGTAGTAGCTTTTCTATCTGCGACTTTAATAACCTTGGCCAACCTGAATATGATTTAACTAATATCAGAAATAGTCCTATACCTTTAATGTAGGCATGATCTATATGTACTTGTGTCCATGGCTCCATTTTCTTTGGCCAAGGTTGAACTTTATTTAAATTTCTTCATTTCTGCACACTTTGGGCACTTTTTAACATATTCTTCCATGTCTCTCAAATAGCCTGGCCACCATGCTTGCAACTTTAACCTCATTTGCATAGCCAATATACCTCCATGTATATTATTGTGCACAGCCTTAATTACTTTTTTTCTCAGAAATTGTGGAGGTACTATGATATCTCCATTACATATAATTCTTTTTTCTATTGTTAATTTGCGTCTTGAATCATTATAAGCCAGAGAAAAATTACTCCATGTATTTCTCTTTTTTCTATCCATAATTCTATTCAACACTGGATCATGCCTAGTTCCCAACTGAAGCTGATTTAAGGGTAATATGTCCATTTCTATCTAGTGTAAAATCCTGTCCAGACAATTTTCACTTGCTTCAACATTTTTAATCTTAAAATTTAACTGAAATAATGCATCCACATGCAGAATAGTATTTCCTTTGATATATACAATGTCAAAATTGAATGCCATAAGCTTAATCTTAATATCCTGGCAAATGTGATCTTTGGCAACTCTCTTCTGGAGTTGAATATAAATTTCAAAGGCTTATGATCAGATTTTAATAGAAATTTCCTTCCCAGCAAAAAATTTCTAGCTCTTTCCATACTCCACACAATTACCAATGCCTCAATATTTGAATAATTTGCCTCTGCCAATGTTAATTTTCTGGATAAGTACATTACAGGGTGATCCTCCTGCAACTATATTGCAGCTATAGCACAGTCACTGGCATAAGTAGTTTATGTCAGTTCTTTTGCTAGGTCAAAAATTTTAACAACTGATTTATTTATGAGTGCCTTTTTTAATTTCTCAAAAGCAACTTGTCTTTTTGTCTATTGAAACTCACTATTCTTCTTCCTTATTTTGTTAAAGCAAAAGTGATACTCCCTTTTATACAGTACCTCATTTACATATCACTACACCTATTAATATAGACTAAGCACTCCTGACTATGAATATTAAAAAAAAAAAACTTATTAAATATTATAAATGTTAATAATAGGGTCCAGTTTGCTATGCAATTTCATTGTAAATTGATGTTGGTGAAAACAAAATATGTGGCTACTGTGGTGGATGTCAGCCATATTTGTCTCCTCTTGGACCAATTATAAATGAACATTCCATACCTACCTGTCACTCCTCCAGGATAATGCATTTTTCATGCATAATCACCTCTTAACCAATTAGCATCTTAGTTTCAGCAAACTAGGTCTTTCATTGGCTGAGACCTTAAAACTGTAGCAAGTTTGAGCAAAAATACCTTTTTCCGCGTACCACTTTTGGAGCTGATTCTGAGACTACAAACTCAATAAATAGAAGCGTTTCGATTTGATTCAAACAGTCAGAACTTCAACACCACAATGCCACACTTGGAGAGCCACAAACGTGTCTCAAGGTTGGCTTTTCTACGCCGCACATTGACGGGAGATTCAATTATGGCGTGGATTGTTAGGAACGCATTCCCTTTCTTTACTATCAGCCCCCCCATCTCGCCAATTGAGTGTCATTGTAAACCCTGGGATCAATCGAGTGTCTGTTGGCCTTGTTGGCTGTTCCTTGGTCCAGTGACCTTTCTCAGCCTAGGAAGGTCTTCTAGTGGAGGGGGTCACGAAGGATTCCCTATGTGGGGAGCTTGACTTGTTGAAGGAGGAGTTTTGCTCTTACTGGTCTTGAGCGCCAGCGGCGGATTATCTCAGCAACCTGTTTTCGCTTACCTGACGATTGGCTTGGAATCGGCTGCCTCTCAATGACAAGGCCTTCATATGGGGCTTGGCGGATTTGCCAGACTGTGAACAGTGTGGCCTATTTTTAGAGGAAATGGCTTCACACGCCTTCCCCTTCTATCATTGTCCCCGGGTCTGCTCCTTATCGGACCATGTCGGCGAGCCTACAGCTCATATCGCTCCCGAAAAGCTTGTGCCCATTGATTGCGCATACGCGTGTAAAAATGTGTCGCCCCCGTAATCTGGGGTGAAACATGGTATTTCTGACGCTGCTGGCCATGGCCTGAATGGTGATTTGGACGACGCGACAGGAGGAAGTCTTGCGGGGTATCCGTCTTTCTCATTAGGATCTGATCTAATTCTTTGAGCACCAGCTCAAGATGAAGATTAGAACTGATAGAAAATGCTTGCATTCGACAGTCTTCAGCGAAAAGTGGGTGACTGAGGCGAGCTTGGTTCATTTGAACAGGGCTAGCCTTGATTTTCTCTTTTAGGTCAAGCCTACGTCACATCCGGGTGGTTTCCTGTGGAGCCCTCCCCTTGGTTAGGTTAGACAAGCTTTTGTGTACCTAGTTAATGTGAGTAAGTGTTGTTCCCGACCCGTCCCCAGCCACATCTTTGGTTATGATCCAGGTTGAGATACCCAACCTCCCCAGTTTGTTTTTGGCCCCTTTTTATCTCAACTGGGTCAGCTTTATATTTTCCCATGCCCGTATGATTTTTTATCCTTTTCCCACTCCCTTAACGAGAGTGTTCCTTGATTTTGTCCAAGTGGACAGAATACAGTGGCCTCTCATTTTTGAGGGTTGGACGGGTCCTACTAACATCAGTTATGTTTAGTTGCTTTTGTGTATCATTTTAGTTTATAATTGGGTTCATCTCCCTCCCCCTTTCATTTTATGCAGCCATAAATTTTTAATTGTACATATATAATCATTATATTTTTATGGCATGGGGCGTGTTTTGTAGGTCCCCCTTGAGAGGATGTGGTATTATGGTGTATGGAGGATTGATCAGTGACAGACGAGTTCTTTTGGTGAATGTGGAAATTGTAATGTATGAATGGGTCGTGAATCGGATTAGCTAGGTATAAGACAGATAGTGAAGACCAGCCTTAACCCCCCCCTTTTCGGCCTTGTGCCATAATTGTATTTCTGAATACAATAAATATAGTCAGAACTTCAACCCTGGAGAGATGCTAAATAAATCCACGCTAGCCAAAACTTTGACCTAACTACACTTTTCATGTGCTAATTCTTCTGACTCGACAAACAGCACTTCGCACTCTCAGGAACATTACTCACAACATAATAAAGAAAGTAAATAGACCCACTACTAAACAGTATTTGTAAATCTCAATCCAACATCAAGACAACAGCTAAAGGTACACAACTCTTACAAACTTTGAACAGTAATTTTTACAAACGCACACATACACATTAGTGACTGAACTCCCACAAAAGACATTTTGTGTAATACGATAAAACATCTTGTTTAATTTCATACACAAATCCTAACCACAAGCCTACACACATTGAAACACAGCATAATCCTTCTACATATTTTATTACAACTGGTTGCACTTGATCAGCAATATCTATCTTGATTGTGTATGTTTAATTGATATAAAATGAATGTTATTTGTTAAACTTTTAATCACGTTGTCCTCATTTTTGGTTCCTCCTGAATGATTTTACCTTCAATGTTCTTATTTTTATATTTGTTGTGGATGAATGTCTTGTGAACACCTACATTTCTAAGCCTTCTGATAACCTAACCTTCTGATACACAAAATACATTTGCCAATCTGCAACAAGCATAATAATCAAGGGGGTTGCAGTCTGACAGCCATGACTGGGTCCTCCTGCTAGTGTGGCATGGTGCAGAGACCTCTTGCCAAAAATAGTGTATTCCAGCAGCTAACCTCTTCACCCAAGGCAACACTACCTCCTCAAGGCACTTGATGTAGGCCTTCGTGTTGAGTCTGAGGCCCTCACCAATAAATTCAGGAGTTCTTTTTTTAATTAGGACATTCAGAGTGAGTTTTCCAAGCTGCCATACCTTCATAATCACCATTAGATTTATTCAACTCTGCACTGTCCTTAGATTGACATGCAGACACTCTGAAATGTTTGTATTGGAGCTTCTGGTATGAATGCCAAACAGTACAGCATACCATTACCAAATTTCTGGTGGTGTGAATTGCATCATACTTCTCTTTTTCTCACAGACAGTGCACAACTGACACTATTATATTGTGCAGTTGACAAAATCAAAAACAAACAATGTACATGCAGGAAATTAAAAATATAAAATGGCGACAATTTACATATTGTACCTCGTATAACCAAAACATATTTTAAAAAAAGAATTTTAAATTTACATTTTAAATTCTCAGTCTCCCCTTTATTTCATGTGCATATATAGTTGCATTAATGTAAATATCACTTTAGTCTGATGAAATCCTAAAGGATGAAACATGTCACACAAAAGCTTTTTCCACTTTTTCATAGATTTCCCTAAAATGTTTTAAAAAATATTTTTTTAAATACAAGTTATTTCAATTAGAATATAATGTACTAATTACAATGATTAACAATTTTTGAAAGGTTTAGTTCATTATGTATTTCTATATTTATACTACTTTATTTTTAAAAATATCTAAAATATGTTGAAAATCTGTATAAATTAAGATTTAGTAAAAAGAAAAAATTAGACAGATTCAAATTATAGCAGACACAATATTTGAACATATTGTCCCTACACACAACCCACCAATCTACCACGTGGTGGCATGCCACTAACATTTACCACTGGTGACCTGCAGTCGGGCTGCCAGCATGCTCGTCTAGGCAACTGGCGGACTACTAGAGGCACACCAGTGGCATGCCGGTGGCTGCCACCAGAGAGCTATTGCATGTAGGGGTATTGCATCTTGCATGTAGAGGTATTAATTAATCAATTTCAAACAAATTAAAAACCTCTTTTTATCAAAACTTATTAATAAAATTTGATATCCCTACTGAGTGGATAACAACTTAAAAATAAAATAATTTATAATTTACAGGGAAAGATAAAATTTACACAGAATTTAAAATATATATCAAATTGCAAAGTTTCAGCTTTTAGGTATTTATAGTTATTACATCATCAGAAATATTATACTCTTCAAGCAACACAGTTTCAAATAGAGCTTAGTATTTTTATGTTAAAAATTTACCCATATTGTATTTGATACTCTGTCTGTGTGTAATGTATGAATAAAAGATAATGTATCAAATAGGAGGAATCATTAAGACATCTTTCTGTGTTTAGTCTATTTGCGATCATATGAAAACTGTCTTCAACTTGAATGATAAAATAAAATAATCAGTTTTTATAAAATCACCTCAACAGTTTCTTGAATATAAAAAATTGTATTTTCACTTTATCTATTTTCTCCTTTTCCTTTCATTTATGGATGAATATTTTGACAAGGATTTTGGATTTTCACCCCCTCAATCTTCCACAATATCAATATGGCACTTTTCAAACTTAAAATCAAATCTAAGAATTAACAAAGTTATTTATTTTCATTAACTAAAAAAATTGTTTAAGTGTTTTAATAAAAAAGAGAAATTTTATCAATAAATATACTGTATCATCAATCTAATAAAAATCTGCCATGTGACTTTTTTTTTTACAGAATGCAGTTGATATTAAAAAATTAAAGCAAGCTGGAATCTGCACAATTCGAGTAAGTAAAAATAAGCACATTAAATAATAAGCACAAATAAGAGCATATTAAGTACCTTTCGATGTATAAATTTGTAAATGATATTTAACATAAATTATACATTCTTATTAAGTATTTCTCTTTTGTTGCTATCATTTTATCTTCAGGATCAGGTCAGCCTTATTTGAAATTGGAATAATTAATTTTTCTTGGTACATTTCTGATACTTAAAGTGATGATAGCATCAGTAGGAACTAGTAAAATATAAGCAAAAACAGAAACAAATGGTACATGATGATTGTTATGCAAGCTGAAGGAGTGCTAAGATGAAATGAAAGAATGGTGATATATTGAATTAGTGAGGAACCACAATTATCAGATTATCTTAATTATTTCAGTCTTATGTGGTTTTAAAATGTGTATGGTAGCACAGAAGAACAAATGAAACAACAGTACCACTGTTGAGGCAATAGGAAAAGATGACAAGAATTGTAAATATAAAGTTCTTTTGTATTGCCAATGCAGCAAATGCAAGCTGGTGTTTCTCTAAATGTAAGCAAGAGAGGTGGCTTTGTAAGAAGGGCCTGGATTTGATGCATTTGTCAGGTCAGTTGACCAAGGTCATGATGGTAATGTCAAGAAAAGCCTGGAGTGGATTAGTAAAACCACAAATCTGACTTTGTCAATACAGAGGGTGCAAGTGGAATGTCTCTGTGAGCATGGTGTGGGCATTTGGAGGAAGGTGGGGCTATATGGGGCAGATATGTATATCAGGTTGATTGACTGAAGTCACAGTGGTAATGTTGAGTTCTGTACTTTTTTGAGGGGATTTGTTTTGTGGGCCAGATGTGATGCTTGAAACCCCTTTACAGAGGATAACTTTTTATTTTGGGTTTTGCTTTCTTAGCACTCACATCCAACCAACATGTGAATCAGAAAGAGATCTAATTTGCATCAGATTATAACAATGTCATCATCCCTAAAGCTGTTAACTTTTTTTATAGAAGACATACAGCTGTGTTCCATTATTTTATTTTCTTTGAAATCCTATCATGAATAATTCAGGCAAGAATGAAACTTCAGTACCTGGGATGTAGACTTTTAGGCTGATTCAGACTAAAAAAACATCAAAATTAACATCATACTCAACAAATTATCAGAAAAATCTCTCATAAATTATTTTGAAATATAAAACCTGATAATGACTCGACAAAGCATGTAGGAGATCAGTACTTTATTTGTAAACAAGAAAGGCACATAATTTAAAAAAATATATTTCTATACTTATTCACATCATTCTAATGTAATATTCTGAGGATGACACAAATAAAAATTGAATTCAAAATCAAGTATACTTTTTATTTGTTAATTAAATATTGATGACTGACTCAAAAGTTGCTTTATATAAGAAGGCTTTTACTATGTGTTTCATGTAGGATAATGCAAAATATTCTTTTAGTGATAATGTAGTTTTTAATTTAATTTATTTATTTCAGGGCATCCACATGACAACCAAGAAAAGACTTTGTAACATTAAAGGAATATCAGAAGCAAAAATGGAAAAAATCAAAGAAGCTTGCTTAAAAATTTGTGTGAGTTATTTCCCTTAGTTGAATAGAACTGTTGTTTCTAAAATTATATTTTTTATACTAATGTTCATCTTAATACAAGGCCCAAGAGCCACTCGATGTAGAGGGTTACTGTGTGTTGTTGTATGAGTGTAATAAAGGGAAAGAAGAAGTTTATGTGGCAATACTAAAAAGATAACAGTTAAGCCTAGCCTAGAGTTCAAGATTATAGTGATTGGGAAAACATCCTGCTAGGAGTCTGTTCTACAAAGCAGCAGTTCTTAGGAAGAAGCTGTCCAAATGGAACTTACTTCTAACTGTAGAGATACGAAGGGAATGGGGTTGATTCATCCATGTGTACATGGTATGGTGGGTCCCAGTTGTAAAGGTCTGGGGTGGTGCGACTAAAGAATGAAGCTCTTCAGAACACATGCCATAGGAATAGCAATAGAACAGCAAAAGGCTTGCAACATTTTGTCTGTGAGAAAGAGGTTGAAGGGTAGAAAATAATTCATCATCCACAAGACCATGTAGACACTTTTGAAGAAAGGCAAGTGAGAACTGGGTAGCTCCAACCCAGATATGGCAGAAATACTCCATTTTTGATCTGATTTGGCTCTTGTAATTCCCAGAAAGAAAACTCTACAAAAGTCAAAGAACTTGTTAAATTTTTTTATTATATGCGACTTGCATTTCTAAAAACAAAAATACTTCTTTAAGATATATGGATAACTTAAATGCTACTTAAAAGAAAACAATGAAAGAGTTTGATAAAAACATTATCTGAAAGATAATGTTTTTATATGTTTTGTTGATTATTTTATACCTTCGTTATTTGCTCAAAGAATTCAGATTTAATTATTTACATAGTTTACATAAATATAAATACACATGTAGGAAATTCAGTCATTCAGGTTTTATATTAAAAATCCAAACGTCTGAATTCCAAATGATAATAAAATAAAAATAAAGAAAACATGTGAATGTCTGTTAAATAAATCATTTGTATTTACAAACATATATACATGAATTCCAAAAAGTTAAAAAGTATTAAAAATAGTCTTTTGTTGAGTTAAAGTCTTTGAGTAGTTAGTTCACAGAAAAAAATAAACTATGCTTTAGACAAGACTTTAAAATAGTTGGTCCACAGAAAAAAGCTGTGGTTGGAAAAAAATTGTATCATTAACAAAGATTAACTGACCACCCTTGTTGTTGGAGATGAGTTGTTTGAAGTCATCTAACTGGCCAACCATATTGTTGTTGATTCATTTGAAGTTGACAACATATATTTCAACACACACTTTTTTAATAAGAATTTCTTTGAAAAAGTAAGCTCAAGAAAAATAGGGTTTTAGTTTTCTCTGATTGATTCAATATTTCACATGAGGTTAATTTCTAACCAATAGACAATTTGATTTAAATGGTGTGTTATCAGTGGTAACCAAATATGTACCCCTGTCTTCAGCCGTAGACAGCAGTAATCAATTATATCACCCAGTCATTGGTCCTCAAGTTCCTTCAGACCACCATGGTTACCATTTAGTTGACTATTCACTTGTTAGCACGTGACTTGTTTTGTGACAGGTATCGTGTTGGTGGCACAGTTCCACTTGACTGATGTTTGTCTGTTCACGACCATTAACTCCTCTGCCACAATGTGTTTTTGATCTCAGAGGGTGAGAAGATCATTGATTAAGCAAACTTGAAGTGAAGACAGTTCAACAGTTTGAGAGCTACAAAAAAAAACAAGAATCCTTTGGAATAAAGAATTAACTCAGGTTAAAAATGTAACAATGATTTGATTTATATATGATTTGTTGTATACAGTGGTTTTAACTCTTCCCACTTGTTATAATCAAATAACACTGGGATCCCCTTCAGAGTATGCACTTGTTTTAGTAGTAACTTAAATTTCTAAGTTCTTGTCTTCATGTCCGGCACAAGGTCTTTGGTCAGGAGATCTTGGTGAACGATATGGATTCCAGTGTATCTCTCTTCTCTGTTCTTCTCCACTGTCAACTCAACTCTGAGTCCCAAATCTCCAGTTTATATGGAGTCCTGTATCCGATAAGAGTGGGGTTGACAAGGGTCTGTGTTTGGTTGTCTTCTTTCTACCTTAAGTATCAACCTTTTCTAAATTTTCATATATAAAAATACATTTACTCAAGTAGTTTTCCAAATTTGGGGTTGTCCAGCTCCATTTGAGAGTGGTCAGAGGAATCAAGCCCTCCCTTAACTCCTACTCTCACCCCCTATATAGACGTGATGGTACAAGGCAAGGTGCCTGCTTCCAGATGGTGCAGTGAAACAAAAGGGATTTTCAGTCATTAATCTTTCTTTATCAGTTTGTCCCATGCTGTGAATTCTTTCAACCAAACTACTCAAGAATTAGAGAAGAAACATCCATTTCCACTCTTCTAGAGGAGGAATATATGTATGTTATGACGATCACAGTATCAGAGAATAGACAAAATTTATTTATCAATTCTGGCTTTCATTGATTTTCTATACACATTTATAGATCTATAAATCTACTTCAAAAGGGCTCTCTGCTTCTCATTGTCTCATGGCCTTATATCGTGATTGTGAAAGCTTTCTGATTGGTTGGCCAGAACTATCTATTTTTAGAGATAGAAATGTGAAATTAGAAATGTGAAAGTTTGGTCTCCTTGTTACTGTTTATTTCTTTTCTTACATCCTGGTTGTGAAAGCTTTCTGATAGGTTGGTTACAATATGGCATTGTAGCCTGGAGATTTTGATTATCCATCTACTTTTAGAGTCAGTGAAATTTTGGGCTTCTTATTTATTTTTATTTATTTCTCTATCACTACAGATTTACTCTGTTTTATTTCTGTGTTGCAGATGGTTAGGAAAAATTTGGCCTGTATAAATATCAGAAGGATTTTAATTGAAAATTTATTCCTCCTTTCTGCCATGCAACATAAATGATGTGAGGAAAACAATGCTGAAGGTTAACAATATTTATTTACAGAAACAAAATGCAACAATGAACTTATGTAAATTCATTCACAGTGGGTGTGAATGCAGTGTCAAAAGATAGATGTAGAGATAGTTCTTGTTTTACTTAGTTGCATGATGATTTGTCTTCAGTGGGTCAAATTTTTCATAGTTCATACTTATGTTAGAAATCATGCTCAGATTTAATTTTTTTTCTTGTTTTGAGTGTGATTAATTTGTGAGTTGTATGAAGTTGTGCAGTAATTCATATGTATTCTTCAATTATCTGTGAGATAATCTCTTGGTCTGATCATAAAGATGGCAACAGCATCATGCATCTGTCTGTGTGTTTGTGCTTCTGTGTCTCTCTCCACATTTTCATTGTCTGGGCCTGTTCCTTAAATAACCATGAGTTTGCTCCCAGACAAGATTTTGGATTTAAGTGGGAAGGTATTTCATTGGTTGTTATGGACCAATGAGGATGTTTAAAGATATTGGTATCTGTTGTTATGCAGGTGTTGTGTAGGTGTTTGTGTGTATAGGTGGGGCACAGCAGCTGTTTCTTTTTTATCACAACACTTTGGATCCAAAAGCACTTTAACCACAAGAGCAAATAACACTTCTATGGATGAGTTAGTTAAAAAAGTTACAAGGCAGAGACTAACAAAATAAGGTGTTTAAGATGACATCCATGAAAAATGAGCTTCCCAGGTGTGGGATGCAAGTTCAAATCTTGTCAGATGCTACTTCTCTATTTTCCAAGTTCACTTTTTTGCTTTAGCAGTTAGTGTTTACCAACACAGAGTTTTGTGATAAATAATGATGAGATGATAATAAAAACAATTAAAAAATACATACATATTAAATTCAAATAACTTGTTCTTGCCAAATTAATGTAATTCCTGCATTTTTATTTTTAAGGATAATGGGTTCTTTACTGCTCTTCAATATGCAGAGAAGCGTAAGCAGATTTTTCATATTTCTACTGGAAGCCAAGAACTTGAGTAAGTGTTTAAAATTAAAATTTTACTCTGTTAGATGTGTTTTTTTTAATTTGGAGCCATGTAATGTAATGTAGCACTGATAATTAGTAGTAGTCATATTTATAATAAGAAATAAACTTTGAACATTGTGGTAATATTTAAAACTACAATTTTATTTACATTTTTACAACAAAGATTTTATATGGAAAGATGTAAGTTAATTTCCTACTGATGCATCTATTCATCTAAAATTAGTCAGTTATGTGCCATGTGTGATACATGCTTAGGTGATCATGTATCTTTCAATACATGACTGACCAGGCGGATTTTTTCCTGCAGTAGGTTGCCATTTCTTTCTGCGGTAGACCAGTTGCCATCCAAGGCTATAGAACCTGGTCTGTCCTGCTATTTACTCATAGCTGGGAGGAGGAGAAGAGGAAGATTCATACTTTTCCCAAGGGTATTAGCATGAATGTAATGGATTCGACTAGAATTCAAACTCAGCTCTCCAATTCCTCAATCCAAGCTGCTATCCATTATTCCACCATGCCTCCCCCCATCTGAAATAGTTTTATTTAAAATGTTCTTAGAAATGGA
Source organism: Acanthosepion pharaonis (assembly GCA_903632075.3). Taxonomy (NCBI): domain Eukaryota; kingdom Metazoa; phylum Mollusca; class Cephalopoda; order Sepiida; family Sepiidae; genus Acanthosepion; species Acanthosepion pharaonis. The sequence continues at coordinate 119,247 of CAHIKZ030001075.1, forward strand.
GTTGTGTTTGATAGAAAGTTAATACATTTCAGAAAATGTCATTATTCACAGTTTGTGGGAGGAAAAAAGTACAAGCATATTGAGTTAGAAAAGTTGTCATATAGTTTCAAATTGCTGGGGATTTTAAAAAAAACCCTTGCCACTTTGATTATCACTTTATAAAAAGAGATTGCTTTACCATAGATTCATGTAGATGAGTTGGCATTTTTGAGTTGAGCAACTGATGATCTGTCTCAGTCTTCTATTTATCTGCTTTTAGGAGATACAAAGTTAAAGGCATTTGAACTTACTCAAACTAATTGTTATCAGTTTCAAATTCTCTTTATATACTTCCTGATCTATTTATGGTAGAGTAGTAGATAGCAGCTCAGATTGAGGAATTGGTAGAGCAGAATTCAAATTCCAATCGAATCCATTGCATTCACTTATTATACCTTGGGAAAGGTATGAATCCTCCTCTTATTCTCCTCCCAGCTATGGGTAAATAGCAGGACAGACTGGGTTTGGGAGCCTTGGGTGGCAACTGGTCTACTGCAGAAAGAAATGACAACCTGCTGCAGGAAAAAATCTGCCTCGTCAGTCATGTATCGAAAGATATATGATCACCTAAGCGTGTATCACACATGGCACATAACTGACTGATCTATTTATTACTATATTCACAAATTTCTAATGTTATTTTAGATTTTATTTTTGTTGGCTTTCTCCTAGAATCTACCATTTTGACATATAGATGTTGATCCTCTTTTTGTAGAGTTTTTTTTAGACATGTCTCTGAAATCTTTACATCTAGCTATTTTAATTATTAAATTTTGAATATTACATTAGTAAATCTCCATTTTCTTTATTAAGTTTTTATGAGTACACAGGCACAGGAATATAATACACATTGTTTAAAAAAAATGATGCATCTATTTTAAATATGGGAATTCACTGAAAATAACATTTGAAGTAATACAACTTCCAGATTAAAAATAAATCCATTAACTCTTTAGAAATACTGTTAGTGTTTGGTGTTGACCTCAGTGTTCATTTTTATATTTAAATACACTATCTCTGCTATTGAGCACTTTTACCCATAAATATAGCACACCTGAAAACTATATTTTTATCATATATATATATATATCTAAATGCAATTCTTGAATAATAATTGAACTCTATGAAAAGAAAATGAATGCAAGAAAATGGATAAAAACTGACTTTGCTTCATTTAAATGCTTTCATTTTTTTATACTAATCATTAGCCATGAACAAATTCCATAGATATTTATTTACTTATATGAGACTAATTTTTTAAAAAAAAATGAAATTAAATAATATATTTACATATTAGTATCATTTAATATAGTGATTTTTTTCATTATTATAATAACACAATTCTTGAATGGAGCCAAACATTTTATAACAGTAGAATTTTACAAGTTTATAATTTTATATTTTTCTTATTTTTCAAATTTTGTTGTTATTGTAATAAGATGCTTGCTTATAGTGATGGCAAGCATATCTCATGTTACCATAAGAATGTGTGTTCTCATTATTCAGTAATAGTGAAACCAATTTGATAATTATTATCTAATAGTTGGTTGTATTGTTACAGAGAAACAAACAATATATAATGAAAACCCATTACCATTGCTTCAAATATGAGAAACTTCGTTTCAGCAAATTGCTTGGAGGTGGTATGGAAAGCATGGCCATTACAGAAGCATTTGGGGAATTTCGTACAGGTAAAACACAGCTCTCTCATACATTATGTGGTGAGTATATATCAACTCGGATTTTCATCTGCCGGTTAAATACTTATATTCATAGATATTAATTTTATCAGATACTGACTGACTCTTAATTGAATCAATTTTCTATTTAAATATTTTGAAGTATATCTAACAATTAAATGAAGAATATAATCATATTTTAGATGAAGTGAATTTTTAGGGACACCACCTTTTGTATATGACCTAATTTATTCTTTTAGCAACAGTTACAAGATATTTCCATGCAAGTATTCTGCACCAATTACACAGTCACTAACACAATTTTTCTTATTCACAAGATTTGAGATTATATAAAATCATAAAGTTGGTCAACATTGTAATTAATATTTTTTATTTACTGTGACTTTGAAAACATCTATTAAAAGGTTCAGTTTGAAATTTCAAATAGTTTGCCAAATGAAACAGATACCTGAAATCTGCACGGTACAATGGCTGAAATGCTATCACTATAATAATCAGGATAATGATACTAGTCTCAATAGCTCAGTGTATAATAATAATTCATTGTCTGACAAACTTAGAAATTGTCAGATTAGAACAAATATTAGGAACAACAAAGATGATTAGAAAAACTTAAAAAGAAACTGGTATTAATATTCAACCATTTAATAGTCTTCTACAAATGCAAAAATCTTAAGTTAGTTTCATCTGGCTTAAATATCAAAATATCTGTCAATTCCAATAGAATATGAGTAATTACAAAAATAACAAGGTACATACTTTTTAGGGACAGAATCCATTATTACCATTGAATGAAACAGGGCTTATGTCCACATCATATTGAAACACTGATTCCTATACAATCACCGAAGTTAAGCAATGTTGAGCCTGTGCGAGTGGTGTAATGGATAATGGTTCTAATTCCTGTTGGTTTTGTTATATTCACTTAATTGAAAATACCCTTGGGAAAGGTATGAATCCACTTCTTCTCCCCAGCTATGAGTTAATTAGTAATACTTGTATCATTAAACAGTTATCTCTAAAAAAAAAAAAAAAAATTCTTATAATCTAAAAATATTTTCTGGCTTTAAATAACCTACAAAGGTCTGATAAGCTGTAGAAAACAAATCAATCAATCAGTAATTACAGGATGAACTCTCCAACCAGATAAAATTTTTCTATAATCAAATAAGATTGAACTTGAATAGATATAGAAACCCAAAAGGTTTTTAATGACCACTGTTTGAGACACAAACTTTAACATCAACCTGTGTAAGCAGTTATTAAACTCAACAAAGACAAGTTAAGTATCTCTGGGGAAACAGTGCTAAACAAAGCTATCAACTTCACAACATCCATAAAAACAAGTTTCATACATATATGTACCTTAACCTTTAACACTCTGAATTATTAATAGTACTTCCCTTTCTACTGCATTGTCTTTCAAGGCCTTTCAGTTGCAGTATCCTTATTGCTAATTTCACTCAAAGTTGTTTTCTCTTGCCATAGCAGGATATGACAATACAGCTATGAAATTCAAACACACTATTGTTAAGGGATCAGAGTCATCTTCAGTAAATGAAGTCACATACAGAGTGATAAAGGTTAATTGAGAAGGCATCCTTAAAATCTTTAAGACACAGATAAACTGAAATGGAAAGTGAGAGTTACTAAAGAAGTCAGGTCAAAAAATTGTTAGAGAGAGAGAGAGAGAGGGTGAATGTCAGAGAGAGAGAAAGAAAGACAGATAGATAGATAGATGCTTCACTGTAGGTGTAAAGTGTATTGATGGTTAGGGGGTTGGCTGTGTACTAACATAAGTATGAAGTTTAAAAAAAAAAAAAAAAACACTTTAAAAAAGAGAAAAGAACAATATTTTTAAAACTTGGATTTTAATGTCAATGTCCAAAAGTTAGCTTGATAGGTGTTTTTCAACATTAACTATTGTCATTAAAATTGGCAAAGTGAAATAAAACATTGATATTTTTTCATTTACAGTTCCTTAGACCAAAATACCTTTATAAATATCTTGATAATACTTTAATACAAATGAGATTGAATACAAGGTCTGATCAAAAAGTATCACTGGTGCTATAAAAAGAAAAATATAACACATTGATCAATTCAGCAGTTAATCACCTTTATCCACTGTTGCTTCCATTGACAAGATTCCTGGAACTCCTTTTATAGGATAGTGAGTGGCTGCCTTATTATATTCTCTTGGATTGCCTAGATGTCTTGAAAACTTGTTCCTTTCAAGTGGGATTTGAATTTTTGGAAAAAGGGAAAAGTTGCAAGGAGTAAGACCTGGGGAATATGGTGGATGCAAACCTGAGAAATGTTGTCTTGGCCAAAAACTGCTGCACAAACCAAGGTCATTGATGGAAGCTCTGTGGTGTGTTGAGCTGACCACACTCTACACACTTTCCTTTCATGAACTACTATAAACAACAGAAATGGGCGAGGATGTTATAACTTAGTGTGCATGCATGACAGAGTTTAAGGTCACTCTGTACCAAGCAGCTCCACCCTGTGTACTTTAGCTCCATTACCATAGCAACTGTCTCAATATGTTTTGAGTAACCCTGATATTTTTTGTAATAACAGAATTACACATCCCATGTTGAAAGTTAAGGGTGTATAAAATTAGAATTGAAGACAGTTGAGCAAAATTTTTGATAATTTAAAAATAACTTAAATTCAATTTTCAGTAAAGATAAAACTGCCAAAAGCTAATTAAAATAAAGGATAATCATACTTTTAATCAAATTTTAAAATATATTTTAATCTGTGTTTTTTTAATGTCTAGTTACAGCACAATTGCCAGGACCTAATGGCTACACTGGAGGAAAAGTAGTATTTATTGATACAGAAAACACATTGTATCCTTTTTCTACAATTTAAATTCTATATCCAATTTGACCAAAAATTCTTTTCATTCTCTGCTTACAAAATTTATCTCTTTAACTTTACATTTAGCCGACCAGACCGTCTCAGAGACATTGCTGACCGATTCAACTTGGATCAGGATGCAGTACTGGATAATGTATTATATGCAAGGGCTTACACAAGTAGGTTGGGTTTGTTCAGTGGATTACATCATACTCACTACACAATAGTAATGGCCTTTTGAAATAGCTAGAAATTACTCCACAGTAAATAATTATAAGTTATTAATTATAAGTAACTCATTAAAATTGGTCTGAAAGCATAGACCTCTTGAAAATGTTCATTTTAATCTTTTATCAATCAATATGAACAATTTTTATTGTGAGGAGAGAGAAAGAGATGAATAGATCACTTGCTTGTGACTACTGAATTGTGTTACTACTGAATAAATCCATAGAAAGTCACTTAATATTTCTTAAGTTTCCATCTTAGATTTTGATGAAACATCATGTGATACCTTTACTGGAGACAAATCATTCCTGAAAATTTCAGTTTGATTGAAGAAATGGTTAAAAAATTGACAGATTTCAATTTGCTTAAATTTCTTTGTCTTTTGAGGATTACGGCCACCACCAAATTTAAGGAAGGTCAAGCTTGGGTGACCGCTTGGGAATACCAGGTGCTGTAAGTTTGAATGTGCAGGTAGTGCAATGGATATTTACTTGGAATTGTTAATCAGAGAGCCGAGTTCCAATTCCTATTGGGTTCATTATATTTACTTACACACAAATACCCTTGAATCCACCTCTTTCACCCAAGCTATGGGTTAAGTAAGAGTTGTATCATTAAATCATTATTAAAAAAAAAAAATTCTTAGAATCTAAAAATATTTTCTGGCTTTAAATAACTCACAAAAGGTCGATAAACCATAGAAAATGAATCAATTAAACTTTACCCTTTGATTTCCATATCCCCTCTCCACATTTTTGTTTGAGTCAAGAGACACACCAGAGACTATCATTTAAGATAGTTTTATCAATATCCATATTATTCATTTTCAAGATTATTTTTCTTTAGAATTATGTATTAGTATCATTTTCACGGTTATTTTTCTTTAGAAATCTTGTTAAACAATTTGTGCATAATTCCTGTCCTAGTTCCATTTTCAGTTGATCAGTAATATCAGACAATTGTAAAGGAAATTTGTAATATTTCTCTTATGAGAATTGAATGGATCACAAAACAAAAGTGTTTTTATTACTTCAAATGTTATTCTTAGTGGATACCTGTATTTGAGTAGATGCTGTTTTTAAAACTGTGTTTATTTCATCTACTGGCTTGAATACTCAAGAACTTAAATGAAAGTGTGCCCTTCGACAGGAATCGAACTTGCATTTCTCTTTGCAGGAGAAACAACCATCTGATCTGGCATGCATTTATTACTCAATTATGGAGAGCTTCACAGTCAGGTAAAGTTCTATTTGCCTTAAAGCACATTCACTCATTTGATTTAAGGTAAATAGAATCTTACTTGAGTGGTGAAGCTATCTGTAGCGGAGTAATCAGATGGCGGTTTCTCTGGCAGAGAGATGCAAGTTTGAATCCGGAAAAAAAAAAAAAAAAAAAAATCACTTGCATCAAAGCATTTCTTCAAGGAGTAAGTTCCTCCATCGATATTAAGATATAACTTCTACAATTCTCATATATTTTTTAACACAAGTAGAGAGTTGCACTTCAGTTGTTAAAAAAAAATCCTAATTCAGAACAGTTAGTGAGTTACATTTAAATGTTTTTCACTCTCAGAATGAAGTCATCCACTAATAAATCCTTTTTCTCTCTAAAACTTGTAATTTTTATTACTCTTTTTCTACTAAGATTTCCCTAATTTAGTAATTTATTCACAACCAAGATGACAACAATAGTTTGAAATAATACAAGAATATCAACAATTACTCATCTCAGAAATGAAATACCAAATTATGAAAAGCAGTACAAATCTGTCAATTGTCTGTCAGTTTTCATGATTTCAAAGAGAATATGAAAGTTTTTTTTTTACTGTAATGGTTTTAGGTTTTGACCCAAAATATTTAATACTTTTAAACTTTATTTTACACCAGGCAATATAGGAAATGAAAATTCAGAATTTTTATTTTGATACACTTAGTTTAGTTTTGACTAACAGTCAAAAGTCAACAACCTCGCCTAAAAAAACACTTTCTTGCCATTTTGAAGGACCCATAGCTTCCAAACCACATAGAATGTAAATAAATAGTAAAAGATGGTTTACTTCAGGGATAAAACAATATGTTTATATTTCAGTTTGATATTTTAAATACCAGTCTTGATAAAATGCTTGTGATAAATTTCAATTCATCATAACTTCTGAACCATTGCCTTGTGCTATATCTAAATTATGCTTAGAAAATAACCATAACTTCTGAACTGTTTGTTCAGTCAAGGTGAAATTTTCAAAACTAATTTTTCTCTAGAAAGGCTGTTGCTGAAATTTTATCAAAATCATCATGTGAGTTGATTATGGAATGATCTTGTTGCTTGTTATTTTACTCTTGTGGACCAGTCTTTCAGCTATGCTATATTGACTGTTCAAGTATTTATAATTGATCCTACCCCTTCTATTAATTACTTTCAAACTCTTCAAAATTCAATACTACCAGTAAGAATTAATCTGTTTTCTTTTACTTCAATTCCATTACAAAAAGGACAAGCATTTCCTTAAATTAGTAGTGGTGTACTTGTTTCAAATATATTGTTACAAGTAGTTAAAAAAAATTCAAATAATTTTCCATCATGCTTGATAAATAATTTTTAATTCTTAACTTGTAGGTGAACATCAATATGAGCTTCTGGATTTTGTTGCAGCCAAATTTTATGATGAGCAAGGAATATTTAAATTACTAGTAAGTTAACTTAATTGTTTAACAGAAGTTATTTATATAACAAAATGAAATAAAGTTTTCAAGATTTCACATCTTTAAGTTTAAATATTTATAAACTAGCCTGAGTGATTAAAATAAAATACATACAAACATTATGCATGTGCACACAATCTACACTACTAAAATTTGCTAATCTTAAAATAAATGTTAGAGTAAAGATATTTCTTTACCAAAACATTAATGCTATCTGTAGAAAAGATAATTTTGAGCTTATTTTCAATTGTAACAACAGGTTGTTGACTCAGTGATGGCCCTATTCAGGGTGGATTTTTGTGGAAGGGGAGAATTGGCAGACAGACAGCAGAAACTTGCCCAATTATTGTCCAGACTACAGAAGATTGCTGAAGGTAAATCTCACAACTTATGTTAGATAGATACATAAATAAATAGTCAATGTCCAATGGTTGTCATCATAAATTAACAGAATTTTTATACCTCAACATAGCTCTTTCTGTGAAGGAAGAATCCACTACTGTTACTTTCAAAGAGTATTAATACCACAGTATCAATTTTTTTTTTATTCTTTAAAAATAAAGACTAAGTAGTTATGTAAATTTCCTTTACAATAGTTTAAAGTATCATCCATTTGATAGATGAACATTGGGAAAAATTATGTAAACATTAGCTCAATTTTCAAGCTTTACAAGTCATATTGAACTTTTTGGATGGTTTAATTATCAACTCAGGTCACTTTTGGGCTTAACAATTCCTACTTAAAAAGAGAAAAAACAAACTGAGGCAAATGTTAGTTTGTATTCACATATTTAAGATTTTAAACCAATTGGCAAAAATCAAAAGAACAATCAGTGAAGATAAAGTTAAAAATTTAAGCATATGAAATAAAATCAAGGTAATTGATTCACTTAAAAATGAAACTTCGTTACAAGTCATTCTAGTTGTTAAAATTAGATAAATACCTCTACAGCAGTGTAGTATGTAGCATGGTAATTCCCATGGTATGGTGGACGAGGATAGCAGGTGAAGCAGAATGATTGAAAGATAATCAAAGATTTAGAAATAGTTTTAAAAAATTGATATGCCAAAAACAAATATGATTTAAAAATTTAAAATATTATTACGGATTACTTGTAATTGCATGCACGAGTCCTAGTATAAATAGTTATAAATAATTATTGACCGATCTTATTGTGATATTTTTGCATTATATCAAGTACTAGCAGTAGAGCCCGGCGTTGCCCGGGGATGTAACAGTAAGAGATAGATCAAGTATCGACCATCATAAAGACTGAAAAATAAAATTGACAAAGATTATTGTTTAAGGTTAACGGACACGCATGTCTTAATTAGTTTTATTTTTTATTTACGAATTGGTCAAACCCAAACAAAAACATTGTTTTCAATTAAGTCTATCGATTGAATAGAATTTTATTATAAACAATTGTCTTGTAAATGGAATTTTTAAAGCATTTTGAATGTAAAAATAAAGAAAAAAAGTGTGCAAGACAATAAGAAACACTTCCTGCAAAAAAAAAAAAAAAAAAAAAGAAAGAAGTGAAGTTTTGTTGAAATCAGTTGAAAAATGTAGGAAATCCAATCCCATATATAAACGAACACACACAACCAACCTGGGTTTTATAATAAGTAAAACTCGATATGAGTTGTCCCCCTTCCATTATTGCCTCTTAATCGTGTTTTCAAATTGCTTTCGTGCAAAAACAATTGTGTTTTTCCAATTTTTGGCGCTGTCAGAACCACCGCAAGGTAATTTTACATAGTCCTGTGAAGTTTTGTTGAAATCTGTTGAAAAATGTAGGAATCCGATCCAATATATAAACGTACAGACACACACAATCTGCGTTTTATAATAAGTAAGATTAAGAATTGCAAATTGGAGTAGAGTTATCAATGTTCTGACTTCGAATCTACGGTTATCTCCCTTTAATCATCTATTTTTTTTTTTTTTAAATTTTGAAATGTACTTTTTGTCATATAAAATTTGGTGAGGCAGGAGCAAATTTTCATTCTGAAAATGTAGCCCAAAGAAAAAAAAACGTTTGGGAATCACTGTTCTACAGGATATGGAATAGTTTTAATTTTTTTATTTTATCTGGAAAATATCTTGATTAGAATCACCTAAACAATTCCTCTATCATTGGACATTAAAAAAAAAAAAAAAAAAATTTAGCTCATTTTATTGTTACTGGATGCAAATTATTTGTTAAAGCAGGATATAAAATAAATATTTTGCAATGCATATTTGAAATTATTTATTAAGTATAGAAATTTTATGAAAAATGAAAATTTTTTTCAGATTTTCCATTTCAAAATTTTTGTTCAAGAATTACACAACTTTTGACAGGATTATATTCAGTTGAGCACCTATGATAGAGAAAATTCAATCCTCACTATATATCATTAGTGATTTTACTTTTTTTTTTTTTTGCTCAGAATTAAGTGGTTAATGCACAAAAGATAACAGTTAACCAGAGACTTTAAGAAGTTAAGATTTTAGTGATTGGGAAAACATCCTGCCATAAGCCTGTTCCACAAAGCAGTTCTTGGGAAGCGGTTACTAATGGAATAGAAAAGAAATGGGGATAATTCACTCTTGTGTATGTAGCATGGCAATTCCCAGTTGCAAAGGTCAGAGTTGGTGGGACTAAAGAATTTAGCTCAACAGAACACATGCCAAGGAAACAGTGATGAGCAACAAGAGGCTCCCATTTCGTCTGTGGGAAAGGGGTTGTAAAGTGGAAAATAATTCACTCACAAGTGACTTGAATATCAAAACAAGTAATAAAGAATGGATAGCCCCAGCCTAGATATGGCAGCAATACTCCATTTTTGGTCTGATCTAGCTCATGTAAAGTGAGTATAGCAGAGGAGTCAGATATTTACTGGTGCACTACAATGAACCAACCATTTCTCTAGCATCTTTAGCAATAGATCCTGTAAGTTCCACTTGAGGTCTGGGGAGAGTTCGAGTCTCAATAGACATTCAAGGCAAGAAGCCCCCTTGAGAGAATACCGATCCATCATGATAGGTGAAAGTTCAGAGTCTGCTTGGTAATGGTGGAACGTTACTAGCTTGGTTTGGGTGGTATCAAATTTTACAAGCCAGAAGAGCTGCTAGGTACTGGTCACCCAGATTTTTAAAGGTGCACCTATAAACTGTTGTATTATCTGCATAGATACTTCCTAAGGACTGGAGTATGCTCTTAGACAAATCATTAATATATAGCAGAAAGAGGGTAGGGGTGATGAGAAAACTCTGAGGGACACTGGCATTGATCTTATGGGCTTCCAATGACTAGCCATTAACAACTTTCAGGGACCTAGCTATTAGGAAGGACTTGATGATTGAGAAAGCCCTGCCACAGATTTCACAGCTGGAGAGTATGTAATAGCTCTCAATACCACACCTTGTCAAAGCTTTTTGATATGTCTAGAGATGGTCTTTATGATGAATTTATTGTTGGCCATTTTCAGGTCTCTATAAAAATACATCAGACACACCTAAGCTGTTTATATTTTGTAATTTACAGTAAACATTAACAATTGCCACCAAGTTTCAAATCTGTGCATGTTTTATTGGTGCTATGAATGTCAGGAGTTCATTGAAAGCTTATTTAGCAAAATGCAAATAATACAGTGAAAAATTTCAAGATACTCTGATTTTAAAACTATTAAAAGATAGAGATCTAATATTTGGGATTAATCAATAAATAAACCTGCTGAAAGTGATATATCCAAATTGATTGTTTTCCAGAATACAATGTAGCAGTTTTTATAACTAATCAGATGACAGCTGACCCAGGAGCCAATATGATGTGAGTAGTCTTCTCCCTAATTAATTGAACATTCCTTGGAATAAAGTTTTAATCAAAAGTGATATAAACTAAATGAAAATTTTTATGATTAGGCTTATATTATGATTACTGCAATTATTAAAATAGTAAAAACACAATGAAGAGTTTGCATAAATTAATCTGATAAGGGAAATTATAATTTTTTTTTTTTTTTTTTACAAAGACAAGATTCCCCACTCACTTTAGGCAATCATCTTCCAGGACAGCACTTGTTCATGGAGGTTTCATAATTTGCCATTACATCTAATATTGACACATTTAACCAGTTTTACTACCTTCTTTATGATGACAAGTATATATAAAAAAAAAACTTAATAGCTTAACTGAATAGTTCTAATGTTGAGTGATGTTGGATATGATAGCATAATTATTAATTGTGATAATTTATTTCAACTTAATTTACAGAAACAGTAGTCAAGACAGAAATGTCAAGGAAGTTTAAGTTTAAGGAGGAATGGAATGACGATCCAGAGTTCAAGACTTGGATAAGATATGTGGCTAGTGATGTTCACCATGCATATTGTAAGATATGACAAAAATCATTCGATATTAGCAACATGGACTTGTCTGCCATTAAATGCCATGCTAAAAGACAGGAACTGCGAATAAATGACTGATTTCAGCATACCGGATTTGTTTTGGTTTGGCAACCTATTTCAGAGAGGAACTTCAAATTGTTATGTCATTTCATTTGACAAATGCCTGAAGAAGGTTACTCGGATTGAGCAAATGGCCTTAATTTTTCGGTACTGGAGTGAGAGTGAAGAGAAGGTAGTAGTAAATTACCTGGACTTATGGGACATACCCAAGCAGAGATGCTTGTTGAGAGAATTCTTCATTCTCTATCTCCACTTGATCCAAACAAGCTCCTACAAATATCTATGGATGTCTCATGAGTAAACTGGAAGTTTGAAATTATACGAGGACAGAAGCAAGGAGGACCTGAATGCTTGAAGATTAGTAAACCTTGGGAACTGTGGTCTCCATACAGTTCATGGGAGTTTCCAACAGGATGAGGAGAAGATGCAAGATTGATGAAAGCCTAAGAGGCCCCTGGCAGATTTTTCACGATACACCAGCTAGGCAGAATGATTTCATTGAAATCACAAAAATCTCTGTGTACAGGCAGGTTGAAACATTTGCCAGTGGCAAAGTGGGCCATTGAGATATGGCCATCTATGCAGAAATAGGAGTTCATCAGGTACTATTTTTCAACCTAAAACAAAGCATTTAAGTAAAAAGTTGCTCTAATGTAATGGTCAACATCAATTAGTTTCAAATAAGTTATTCCCCTAAAAGTAATGTCTACCAGCTCTTGTCTATTTTTCAATTTTTGTCCTACCATTTATATCTTTTATGAAGCATTAGAAAAAAAGGTTATCTATTAAAAATGAAATGAAAAATTTGCTGTCAAGAAGCAAAAAAAAAAAAAAAAAAAAAAACTGGCAAATATTGATAAGCCATTTAAATATTTTTATAATTGAGTTAAATTATTTTGTTGGGCTTTTGTCTGTTTTTCAACTTTTGTGGTTCTATTTTAAGAATATTTTTTAGCAGAAATATCTTCAGTAGATAATCCCTATATTAGAGTTCAATAAAATAAATTTGACAACTTGCAGGTCTTGTTTTTAAGTAAAACTAGTTTCTACTTAGATTCGTTTTTACTTAAAGTACATTAACACCATAAGCACAAAGTTAAACAAATATTAGCCAAATAAGTTGAAAACAAAAGTAAACATTTTGAAGTGAACATTTTTTTTTCTTTGGTACTTACCTTGTAATAGCAAAATTTTAAATGAAAATGTTAAGTTTCATACTGGCATTTACAATTAATTATATTAATATTCTCAGTCAAAATTAACTATTTTATTCCTCAAGTGAGCCGTTTTATGAAATAACAAAAAATAGTAAATGTACAACAATTTTTATTCATATTCTTCAGACATGGGTTTTGGTTAGCATAAAAAATTGAAACTGAAATAAGAAATCCTAGTGACCCTGATATTTGAAACACGTTTATATTTAAATACATTTAAAAAATATCCAGTTTTGAATGTAAAATTTCAAACCAAAGTTATGTTTAAAATAATCCAGAATATATTTGTTAACTGTAACAACGGTAATTTTGTGATTCGAGAGAGAGAGTTTCTGAGATAATTTAAATTTTCTTGGACAAAATACAAAAATTTTCCAGGATTTAAAAAACACCCTTTTCCAGGGTTTTCAGTCCTGGAAAATTTACATTTTATTTTAAAGGATGTGTAGGAGCCCTGAAAGAGTTTCTGATAATGTTTAACCTTTGTAGCAAAAAAAAAGTCAAAGGGATGGTTATTCCCTTGACACCACTATTACTCTATATACTTTTGACTCCCTTGGCAATGTTTTTTTTTTTTTAAAAAGCAATGATTAGAATTTTAATAAAACCCTGACATGAAAGTGGATTTATACATTTTCTTTATTCTTGAAAATTGACATAATTAATATATAAGATATTAAACACTATTAGATTGAGGGAAAAAAAAACCCCCAAAAAACCTGTTTTCATAGTTTTTTATAAAATGGTAAATAATAAATATTGCATTGTAGTTGGTTTACAAATTTTGCAATTTTTGAAAAGATTTTAACTTTTTTCTTTATAAAAGTAAATAATAAATATCACATTGTATTGGGTTCACATATTTTTAATCTTGCAAATAAACATTGCCAAAAGAATCAAAAATGCATACACTACTCATGATGTCAAGGGACTAACTGTCCTTTTAACAAAAATTGCAGTTTCTTAAACTAATGTAAATTAGTTACTACTTATAAAAAATGTCTTATATTTACAAAGAATCTATCATGAAATGTTTTATACATATTTTAACCATTAATCCATTGACTGTTAGGTCATCTCTAAGGAATTTGTTTACTTATCCATCCAACAATGCTTAAATTTCAAATGAGCGAAAAAATAATAAAGGTTTCTACCCATAGGTTCCAAGCAGACCCCAAAAAGCCAATTGGTGGAAATATTTTGGCTCATGCTTCAACAGTTCGGATCTATTTACGAAAAGGAAGAGGAGAAACCCGAATTGCCAAAATCTATGACAGGTTAAGTTTCAAATACATATTGAAAAATAGATTAATTTAAGTTTCCTTTACTTGATTACTGATGAATTTACCACAATGGTCAGAATTATTAAATTTTGAAAATTTGCCTTAATTGAATAACCTTTTCTTTGTTAGTATGTATTAAATTAAACTATGAATAACTTCCCGATTAGTATTTTAAAAACATTTTTATTTTTTAAACCTTCCCTTGGATGAAATAAAATTCCTTTGAACTTTTTCACTTATTGTTCAAAATGCCATTGAAAAACTCATACATTTGCACTTGAGCAAGTGTAAATTATATTTAATAACTAATCACAAATGAAAGTAGTTATCTTAGTGATCATACCCTTTTCTGATAAAAAAAGAAAACAGCGTGTTTAAGTACAGTTAACAAATTTTTTTTTTTTTTTAAATTCATAATTTCAAGCAAACAGGATACTATAAATTTTATAACTGCAAATGGTAGAATGAAAGATCATTTTTGGTAATCCATTAATTATCCAAGTATTCAATATATCAAGACTAAAGGAAAACTTGCATATCATTTAATACCAGTTTGTAGTACTGTGTAGGTTATATTTACTAAATGCATTGTTATAAAAAAAAGTTGCTGCTTGTAAATATGTAAGTCTATCACACTTTTTAAAGCATAAATTCTTATTACAAACTAGATAGAAAAAATGTTAAATCTTATTTTTTTTACCTTTTTCTTTTAGCCCAGACCTACCAGAAAGTGAAGCAACATTTGCCATTACAACTGGTGGAATAAACGATGCCAAAGAATGAAAAATGTATAAAGGCAATTTAATTTAATATCATTTAAATTAATATTTTGCAAAGATGAAACTGGTTAAAAATATCCTATTTGAAGGCACCATGTGCAATGTTTGTGAATTTGTAAATAACTTGACTTTAGAAAAATCTTCATGTAAAAACATACAAAAATGCATCTTTATCTGAAAGTTGATAAAAAATAAAATTTTATTCTAATTTAAAAAAAAAAACAGATTTTGTAGTTTTAAATTGAAGTTTTAAGCACTGAAAAAATTAAATTCCATAAAAAGCTATTTTTCCAGTCTTTATATTGCTGTAATTGTGATCTGAAACAAAATACCATTTGTGAGAGGTTAAAAATAAATAAAAACAGTTTTAATATCAAAATTATAAGTTTATTTCAGCAATTTGAGAATTTATGAAAGATGATATAATCAAAATGGAAAATATTTACACATTAATGAAGTTTCAAGTGCTGCCTTTAACATAAGATGAACTATCTTTAAGAATAAAACATCATTTTTTCATTAGTTTCCACAGTTATAATGTAAAGAGGGACAGTTTATTCTTTATAGTTGGAGCAAAATGGAATTTTTAAGATACAAAAAACAAAAAAAAAAAAACCCAAAAAACTTTATAATATTAATTAGAAATAAAAAATAATTTACTATCTTTTGAAACAATATTAATTTTACAAGATCTTTAGCTTAAACTTAGGAAATGAGTTTTAAATACTTAGATTAGTTTTATATATATATATATATATATATATATATATATATATATATATAGAAAGATGCTGGTCATTGGAAAAGGGGGCACTTGTGGGAGGATTAACTTATGAGAAAATCATTGCATGAATACAAACAGCTTATTGGTATCAAAATGCCAATTTGTGACAACTGATAGTGCAGTAGATATTGCTGTACATTTCAAAGAAATGCTTAGCAAAAAAATCAACATCCATTAAGAGTTGCCAATCAAATAGGAAGGTTTCTTCTGTAGATCCAGTTGAGCTGCTGCAATGAAAGGCAATAACTAGGCACACACAACTAAAATTCTCAAGACTGGCATTTTAGTAACAGACTCAAAGCAATAGTAGAAAAAAGAAAAGAAAAAAAAAAAAAAAAAAAAAAAAAAAAAAATGGCAGGACAACAGTGATATACACAACCAATGAGTTTGAATCTAACTGGAATACTCTATGACATTTTATATAATTTTTGAAATAGTTCTGAAAATTGATTCATGAAAAATAATTTACTGATATTTACAATTCGCTCTTAACCGGGTATAAAGGAACTTCAAAAAATTGTCCCAAACATACAATGAACATTTATTTGGTAGCAGTTGAGGTTTAGCATTAACATGAAACAAAAATTAAATATTTTGCACAAATAAATAGAAAAGGCAGTGCTAGGCATTATAGCAATAAAGAATTAAGTTTGCTGCTGAATTAAAACAAACATCAGTGAGAAGAAAAAAAAAAAGAAAGGAAAAAAAAGTCAAACGAGTAGAAATGATTGCTTCTGGATGAGGACTAATTATATACAGTCACATTATATACAAGCACATTGTTTGTTCTCTGAAAGTCAATGGAATACATGACTTAAAACAAAATCTAATAGTTTAGTTTTCATATTTCATAGTCATGTTGGAAAAAATGTTTATATGTAATTTTAGTGATGAATTTCTATTAATTCATCTCAAATTATTTATGGAAACATTTTATCAATAACAAAAGTGTTTTTAGTTTTTGCACAGGAAACAAAGACTAAAACATTCAGATATAAGTACACATTAAAACTGTACTTATTTCAATTCTTCCACCATCAGATCAAAATTATGTTACTTGGCAGTATAACATTTACATTGCTAGTTATGGAGTTGTAAATTTATGATTAAAAAAAAGTATATAACAATTTTGTAATGAATAAAAGAGCTTCTAAAGGATATGTGATAATTAAGGATAAAAATGAGGCCCAACCAAAATACTACAGCTACAGACAGACCCCCACCATCCACTCCAGGATAAAAAAAGAAAAAGAAAAAAAAGGGATTTCTACAAAAAATATAAAATTATGAGTGAATTAAAAACCTGTAATGAGAAAAATGCTAATACATGACTAGAAAAATAAGGAAAAAAAAAACCAACTAAGAATGGTGAAAGGTTTACCTAGAAGAGTATAGGCATTGCAACATTTTTACATAAGATACGAGACAGTAAATAAAAACTTAACAGGGGGAAACATTTACTCAGACCAATTTTAAAAACAATTTCTCTTCAAATGATCAATAAAATTATGTTAATTCAATTAGACATTACCAATATAAAATTAATCCAATGATTTGATGCTAAAGACAAAAAATAACAAAGCAGTATATAGAAAACAATTAAAGACATCAAGACATATCAGAATTGATTTTTAAATGACAAACATTGAACATTTTTAAGGATCGTCAGGAATTCCATGTACGCGGAAACGATAAAGACAAGTAAATTCCAAATTGCCATGGTTGCTAGAAATACGAACTTCAACCAATTGCGTTGCAGCTGTATTCTCCACCTGTAACAAACAAGAGAAAAAATTCAATTAAACATTCAAAATTGGATTTGGAATAGAACAGGTGAAAAGTGAATGTGTAGAATAAATTAGGTTACCTGTAAAGAGAATTGTTGGATAGGTCTGCCATTATCTTCATAAGTATAATTCCCCAAACAAACACCTTTTTGATCATTCAGATCTGATAAACTCTGAGAGAGAGGAAAAAAAAAAAAAAGATACATTCATATTGAGATGAATATTATATTTGTGGATTTAGATTTCATTTTAAGTTTATTTTTATATTTTTTTTTTGTCTTAACAGGGATAAGTAAATTTCTTCTTTGAACAGAACTTCAAAATATAATAAGAATGCTAATTTTCAATTTCTTTGCACATTGACAATAAGAGCAACACAAAATTAATATGATAAATTGCCTTGGTATGAAGTCTCCCATCTGTACTTAAAACATTTTACATGATAAATTGTAAACTCAAAATGCTTTAAATTCAAGTTAAATTTACTACGTAGTGAGCAAAACATGTGTAAATTATTAAAACAGTTCACATTTCTTTCATTTATGAATTAGGAACTTATGCTTGCCTCTTATTGAATTTAACATCAGTTTTTAATTATCAGCTGTTCATCGGAATTGTCTAAAACTGTTAAAAATATATTTACATACCCCACACCCCAAAAAAAACAGTTGTGCTTACATAAACTGAAAAATCTTTGGGTGCACTGTCAATGCGTCCATGAGGAGAGATGGACTTAGGAATATGTTCCATGCTGATGGCAGTAATTTTAATCTTTCGAGACAACTGGATCACTAATGTTCCAATGCTGCCTTTGAAGGCCCAACACTCACCAGGATTTACATCAGGCTGAAAAGAGACATATTACAAATGGAACAATAGAAAACTTCTCTTCAACAGACTAGTTACTAAATGCAAATTATTGTTCATCAATATCTACTTTATATTAGTGTTACAGGATCATTAAAAAAAAAAATAAAAAAATAAAAAAAATCTGTACATGTATTCCTTAAAATTACAGAGATGCCATTGGAAAAAGAAAAAATATTTATGACTACATGGTTAGGTTTATTGCACACCTCACAAAATGAGCTGAAAAGATTTAAATTTTACCTGAATTGCAGTCCTGGGAGAATTGGATTTGTAAAAGAGAGGAATACCAAATATACTGACGAGGGCTGTTTTCTTTGTATAGGTCTCAGAACAACGGGTGCTGATCACGCTGCCACCTGAATAAATAGGAGGATGAAGTGGGTGTCTAAAAAAAATGCACTTTGAATACATTTTAAAGTTTCCTCAGAAAAGAAGTTAACTACTAAATGTCAAGATTAAAACAAAATTTGAAATTATATCCATTATTATAAATTAACTTAAGTTTTACTTGTGGGGAAAATTCGTCATAGAAGATATAATTGTAGTTAAATGTAGATACAGTTGAAAAAATTGAAAATCTTAAATTAGAAATTAAAACAATCTTTTATGAGTCAAAATATCAAATTTTTGTTTTAATTCTTGTTGCAATTAACTTGTAACCATAAATTTCTGTATCTATTGTAATTCTAGTCAAACCGTAAATTTGAATAATATAAATCCTCACCTCCAGATTCCAAAGCAAAGTCTGCCATGCCAGTTTTGTCAGCACTGAACTTGACAAGAGCATCATCTACCAAGGCTCGTACAAACTGGAAAAAAGGTGAACAATATTGTCGAGTTTTAAGAGCTTCATATGCTTCAATAAAGATTAATTCAAAATGTCATCTTTTATCAACATCAGAGAAAAAGCAATAAAGTCATTCAAATTACATTAATATCTAAGCAACTATTTTTCATGACATAATTATGCTCAAATGTAAGAAGTCTAATGCAAAGTTAAATATAGGAGTCTTCAGACTTCCATGTGGAGTAGAGAGCCACAAGTTTACTATGCTAGATGTTGCTGCTGTGGTTTTTGTAGCAATTAGGTTTTTATGGGGTTGAGCTGCTAGCACCATGCCCAATGAGTTTTGGATTCAGAGTTGTTCTAGACTGGTTGCCAACCAAAGCTAGAGAACAGTCTGTCCTGATAGTTAATCCATATCCGTAAGGAGAAGGGTAGTTGTACAAAAGTGAATTCAACAAACTTGGCATGCTGATTTCCATATTGATAACTGCTACACTATGTATACACCCAAAAATATTTTAATATACAATAATTAAGGTGTGTCCATTGTCAAATATGTTAAAGAACATGGATACTGTGTAATAAAAAAAAAAAAAATAAAAATCCAGGACTATGTTAAGAATTTTCAAGGACTGAAATTGTCGTATGCACACACACAAAATGAATGTTCACCAATTTTAAAAACAGATTATTTAATTTATCTTTTAATAGTTTAACAGATGAGACGTTCAAAGAAAAGCTACAGCCGGTTCCAATAATTCATGTCATATCCAAGAAATCCAAGTGTTGAAGGCTGAATGCAGAGTTGGTTATACTACACATTTTGGAATTCTACTACACTTGAAAATTTTGTATACACTTTAATTCTTACTGCTACACAATGGACTACCAATGGTTTGTGTAGGTCATAAAAACCCTTGACTACTGCACATTTGATGTGAAGTTAAGTATAAAGGTTTTAATGAACAGAACTAAAAAAAAATAGAAATTTTCACAAAATGACTACACATTTTAGTTATCCCTACTACTCATGGTTTTCATCCACATGGCACAGAACATAACGATGTTACTTTTTGTCAGTTCATCTAGTTTAGCATTCAGCTCCTCTTCCAATTTGAATCTCTCTTTGGATTTGTCATTTGCAGATCTCTGCATGGCATTGCGATAAGTGTGAAGTTCTGAGTCTGCTCAGTTCTCTCCACATAACTGTCAGCTGACTTGAGCAAATCTTGTGTGCAACTTTCAAGCCTGCTATTTTTGGTCTTCAGTTGTTCAATTTTGATAAGCATGGATTTCCATTTTTGTTCAACTGCTTCTTCCTGCCTTTTTTGTTGTATGCTGTTCTGGCATTTGAAGCACTGCCAAGAAGAGCTTTAATCATGGGAACACCTCCAACTGTGGCCAAATAGGCTGTGATAATGTGCTGTGCGACCAGAGTCTGCTGTTTCATATAGTCAGTGGAAATTTCTTTGAGAAACATCACTCCACTGAGGCCTTTCTATGAGAGAATATCAGCAATTTGTGAACAACTTTCCACATTTTTTGCTTTATTGCTAGACAAAGAAGAGTAGAACAGTGTCCAGATGGTCTTCATGATTGCTGAAATTCTTGAAAGCAATATTTCCAGCAGCCTCCTCCTCAAACTCTTTGTACTGATTGATGATGTCATCACAATAAGACTTGTTTTCTGTCCATCATGTGAGAAAAGACATCTTTTCAGACTATTTCATAATTTTTCTTTCTTTCAGTTTCAATTTCTGTAGCATATATTATTAGAAAAAGCAAGTTAAACTTTTCTAAATTAAATATCTTAATTTTTTGCAGATTTTCATTATTTTGATTCAAGATACATTTGTCTCTCTCTCAGTGTCCTCAGACTTTAAACTTTTTTTTACTAATTTAATTTCTCTTAGGTCTCGTTTTTCTAAAAACCAAAACAAAAATAGCCAACCAAAATTAAAATTGACAAAAAAAAAAAAAAAAAAAAAATCTTTATCTTTTTTCATTCCATAATTAAATATAATTTACTAATATCAGATGATCAGATAATTTTTGGTAAATGTTAAAATTAATGTGTATTTTCTGCTATTTCAATCTCTATGTAATTTTGAAAAAGAAAAAAAACCTTTATAAAAATGCCTGCAATAAAAATGTTACCCTTATCAAAATAATTCTTATATTGAACAAAAGAGAAAAGGATTCTAGGATATTTTATGTAAAAATTAATCATATCCAAAAACTTGTACTGTGTAAATTTTATCCTAGAATTTAAGTCTTCTTGATTACACAAGAGTTTTACAGTACAGTAGATGGTTTGCATGATTGAGAAGGCTTAAATTCTAGGATAAAATTTACAAAAAATAATATTTGGGAATTCTGTCTCTTTCATTCTATATAAAAATCATTTTGATAAGGATAACATTTTTTGTTTTAGGCGTTTTTATCTGATCAGTTAGTTATGTGCAATACATGTATCTTTTGAGACATGACTGATGAGGCAGATTTTCCCCCTGTAGTAGGGTTACCATTTATTTCTGCAGTAGACCAGTTGCCATCCAAGGCTATAGAACCTGGTCTGCCCTGCTATTTACCCATAACTGGGAGAGAAGAAGAGGATTCATACCTTTCCCAAGGGTATTAGCATGTAAGTGAATGTAATGGATTTAACTGGAATTTGAACTTGGCTCTCTGATTCCTCAATCAGAGCTGCTATCCATTACTCCACCATGCCTCCTTTATCAGATAGGGTGCCTTCTTTTCCCAAAAACGTGTGGCTACCCTTACTTTTTGGGCTTAAAAATAAAATCAGTCAGAACAATACAAACCCACAAATAAAAAAAAAACAAAAACAAAAAGGCTTTTGTTTTACTGGATTTTACACAAAGTTTCTTAAACCAAACATACCAGTGTTCTTCAGTTTAGTCAACTTTCTTCCTCGTGCAGTATTGTTTATGCATGTGCAGTCAGAAATTCAAATGGTAGTGAGAATGAATGGTTAGTATGAATCTGAGAGATAAAGAGAGAGTTTATCTTAGATAACTTGCCTTGCTTCTTTTTAAGTGGTTAAAAAAAAAAAAAAAATTAGTGTAGGCTGCCTTCCCATTTTCTGCGAGCCCAAAAAGTTACTTGTGCTTCTAACCTTTACAATGACTTTTTAAAGCACTTTCACCCATGTTGCCAATGTCAAAGTATTTTATTTTTGCACACTGTCCAGTTGACTTTCCATTTTGAACAATCTGTGGATGGAGCTAGTCAGCTCCGATAATCTTTTTTTTTTTTTTAAGTAACCACACCTCACTGAACATGCAATCACCTTTCCCCAGTTTTACTGAAAATGCTGTGGTGTATGAGTAAGGTTTCAGTTTATATATGCCCTGTACACAAGGTAGAAATACAAAAGTAAAGAGACATAGTAACAAGCAATAAAAGCCAAATAACCAATATATTTCATAATTTTTTCACACTTACAAGAAAAGCTAGATACAAGTTATTAGTCTGCAAACTTAAAAAAAAAAAAAAACAAATCAAAAAGCTAATAAAAATTTAGAGTGAATCTCCCTCGAGGTAATCAACAGAATCAAAAACCCAAGTGAAATAACAATCTAGAAATAAACTTTTATTAAAAACCGAGATTGTTTTCAACACAAATGCAAGTATTTCTCTTTTGTATTGACAAACAGCCACAAAAACCATATGATTGTTAATTTCTTTAAAAAAAATTTGAGGAAATAAATTTTTGTTTATGTTTGCCTGTGAACAAGTCAAGGAGCAATTATTTAAGAATCTTAAAAAAAAAAAAAAAAAAAAAAAAAACTTACGGATTCAGAAATGCCTGAATTAACACCCGAGAGATAAAGTGTAGCATTTGGTTTCTCCTTGAGTAACATATCTTGGAGTTTCTTTGTTAAAGTCTTGGCTAAAACACTCAATTGACTGTCTAATTCAGAACGGCTGATGTAGTTGTCATGCAGCCAGGCTGTAAGTGTCTGTTGCACAACACTCTCGGCTGTTCCGCTGTCTCCACCAGTATTTCCGCCCAAAACCTGTACAAAAGATTAAACACAAGTAGGATAAAAAATATTCAAAGTTATCAAAATATTTTAATTTTTTAAAAACATTTCTGAATGTCACTTACAAAATGATTTTAAACTTCAAACCAGTTAGTTTTATAAATTTAGTATTTGTAAGATTGCTCCAGTAGGAAGTTGGGGTAGGCATTTAAATAAACTTAAAAAATAATAAAAAAAAATAAAATATACATTAGGTTAAGCATTGAATTTTAAAAGATCAAATCTAAAATCTTGATCAATTTGCACACAGCAATGGAGTGCAAACTCACAGAAGTTAGTTCACACACACACATACATACACAGGCATTATTCTAAACAATTTCTTCAGCAACTGCATTTCATTAATAACCAGAAGAAAAGGTGTAATTTTTTTTTTTTTATTGCATCAACTGCAGCATTTGAAACATTAATCTTGAACTTGTTTCTTTTTTATGGTTTCAGCAGCATAAAAATATTGAAGAATGAAGTTGCAGAAAAAAGACTGAAGATTGTAATAAGTTTACCTTCAAGAGAGCAGCATAGACTTCCTCTTTGATATCAGAACGAATGGCTGTGGCATTCTTGCAGCAGTTTTTAAACAAATTATAATATTCATGCTGGAAGTTCTTCAA
The DNA here is from genome assembly GCA_903632075.3 of Acanthosepion pharaonis. Taxonomy (NCBI): domain Eukaryota; kingdom Metazoa; phylum Mollusca; class Cephalopoda; order Sepiida; family Sepiidae; genus Acanthosepion; species Acanthosepion pharaonis. The sequence goes on from CAHIKZ030001075.1 coordinate 143,429, forward strand.
GTGGCTGAATTCTCCAACAAGGGTGTGAAGAGATTCTTCAAGAAGTGCAATTTTGTTTTTGTTTTCACCACTTGCTGAACTTTGACTGATAAAGAAATGAGAAAAGATTTTTAAAAATTGATGCTTGCATGAAAATTCTATTAGCTAGCTCTGAAAAGACCAAGATGATAAAAAAAAAAAAAAAAAATCTGTTCACGGGTCAGATTCTGAACTTGCAAAGAATTTTTTTACAAAATGATGGCAGAATAAATTTAAAGAAATTCTAATATATAAACTATTTCAGCCATCAGATTAATCAAAGAAAATTTAAGGAAAAACCAAAATGCATTTAGCAACTTTGCCCTCAAAATAAAATTTTGGTAAAGGAAGTTTTTATGAATGCATACGAGTGTTTTAAGAAATTTAAACTTTTATATGGAGTATTTTCTTAAACTACAAAATAGTAAAATTATTTTATTTATAAATTAATAAAGCACAAATGTACAAATTAGTACATTTTAGGAAAAAGACCAGATTTTTTTTTTTTTAGTAACATACAAACTAATACCAGTGAATATATAAAATATTTAAAAAGTGAAGAATAGAGATGAATAGAAACAAACTTATCAAACAAGAGTTGAATAAAGATAAACCTACCTTTCTAATGACTTCTTAGCAGCCATTAATTCAGTGTTCAAAGTCTGAAGTAAAAAAAAAAAAATTAAAAATATACATTTAGTTTGAAAGATTGCTTTACAGAAAACTAAAAATAAAAAAAAATAAAAAAATAAAAAGTGTAAATAAGACTTGAAGAGAGAATAAAAAATTTGAAAGATTTACTGATTAAAACTCAAAACATAACTGTCAGTATTAAAAAGTTGAATTAGGAAAAGTATTTGGTTGCATAAGTCAGAAGTGATTTCAGAAAAAATTAAAGTTACTTCAGCTTTTGTAATAAGGAGTTTCATTTTTTCATTCACGGTTTCAAAATGTGCCAACTGTTCCTGTTTCCATCCTTCCTGAAATAAACAAGGATAGAAAAACTGATGAATATAAAAATACAAAATCAATTTCAAAAATTGAAGATTTTTTTTTTTTTTTAAAAAATAACTCAAATGCTGCCTTTAGGTGGCAGCCGCTAAAGTCACTTCCTATTTATAGAATTTACACTAAAAATTATTTGCAATTGTTTATCATGTATGTCTTGTCTAGTCTCTGGTATGGCACTATTGCTGGCAGAGAAGAGTACAAAAAGGTTAAAGATTCTTCTGTTTATTCCTCTTAAGAATAAAAGGGAAACAACTGTAAATAGCTGTTCAGGTAATTGACTTGGAGTTATTATTCTTGGACAGAAACCCGTGGTAGATTGAATTCAAAATTGCATAAAATAGAACATTATAATGATATTGTGTTAATGAAGAATACACTATGTGAGGTGACTCATTTACATATGAAGTCACAAAGACTATAAATAGCTACATAAAGCAGTTGCGTGCATACTACTTCCCGTGAGTTGGTAACACTATGCTACAATGGCGTTGCTAATATCTAATAAACCGAATGAACAATTATCACTTGATAATTATGAGTATTCACAAGTGTGGCTTAGGATACTAGCAGCTAAAGCTAGAACAAAAAACTAAAAGGATTTGAAATCAATTGGAGGAGAAAATCAAATAATCTTTTGTTGGCAACTGCTGGTTGTGAGGCCATTATAAAATTATCAGTTGGTGGATATGATGTTAGACAATATAAATCAACTAATGGTGAAAAACATAGTACTCAAGAAAAAACTAGTGACTGCAGAGAGAGCTAAGTTCATAAATATTTCTCAAATGTGAATGAACCAGTCAATGATTATGTTCTTCATTTAAAACAAGCTGCTAAATATTGTGAATTTGAGAAACAGTCAATCAAAGAGGATTTGATCCAAATGAAATTAGTAAACAACCTCCAAAATTTAGAAGTATCAGCAAATGACTAATTCATTTACACCTGGGGAAGTTGTTAAAATAGTGTGTTGAATTTGTTCAGCAACAAGAATTGATCGGAAAATTTAATAGAACAAACGTTACAGATCCCGGTAAAGGAAATGGACACATACACCATAAAGAAAAAAAGATAAAATAAGGTGTAATCTTTGTGGATATCAACATCAAAGAGAAAAACAAAAATGTCCGTCATATATATCATGGCTGTTTAAAACACTTGTTTTTGTCATATAGGAAAATTCAGCATGGCGCGTAAACAATTTTCGGCAAAAAATCTCATTCGTCAGTAAAATTTTAAACACCTCATAGTGTAAAGTTCTTAAAGAAAACCTATGTCAAACTGTTTTCCTGAATCCTTGATGACTTGGCTGTCCGAAAATGATAATATCAAGATGAAATAATGGAAACTGACCGTGAAAAATACAATTATGCACAACAGGTTTTCAATCAATTAGTAAACTTCTGGACCTTTTAGGGCGACGTTATAGGATCCAGACGGCTATTGTTTGCACATGGAATTATTCACTGGTAATTAATCTTCGATTTGGCTGTGGAAAATGTCACTTGGCGGTTAGCATTAAGAAATTATGCCCAATTTTCTGAGAAAAATCCCCCTTTTTTAATGAAAAAATTTATTTTCGCTTCAAAATAACATCATTCAAAATTCATTCCTTTCTCTTTCATTTGGCATGAATATCATTGAATGAAAGGAACGGCTAAATGGACCGGTAATGGGAAATATGAAAGATATGCAGCGAAAAAAAACAATGTCGTCTGCTAAGTGTTGTTGTCATCATCCGGGTCACGGGGTGTTAAAAACAAAACAAAACTCATCAAGCCATTGTTCAAACATAGGTTATATCAAGCCCTAGTAATGGTGAACCCTTTTTTTCACTCTTTGCTTTTATCTGGGAGTGGTGGGTTTTATTACTTGTTTTAAGGTTTGCCGTTTATTGCTGGCTGGCTGACCTTTGACCTAGACGTCAAAGTCAATTAGGTTTAATTTTCCTTATCGCTATTTTTTGAAAAAAAAAAAAAAAAAAAAAAAAAAACTTTTTGGTTTCTGGTGGTTAGGAATTGCAGATAAATCTCTTGCCTTTTACTAAAGATTTCCGTGGCCGGGTGTCAATATTTTTTTAACCCTTGGCAGTCATATAATTGAAAATTAACAATGGATTTTGTCGCATTTTGAACCCCTAGGAATGTTGATTTCCTTCAAAACTCAATTTTATGCCTGAAATAGTTTGATTATGATTTAGGCTTTCTGATTTCCAAAAAAAGGTTAATTTCCCATTAATGGGGGAAATATTTGTTTAAAACAAGAAAAAAAATGCAAAAATTTCAATATTTTTTCACATTTTACCCACTGAAAAAAATTGAGTCATTTACACCAGCTAATTTTACTTTTAAATGAAAGAATATATCCTTTGCTTTCAGAAAATACCTAGTTTCATGGGGTTCAGATCAAAAGTTTCCTTGATATTTGTTTAGATGATGATAAGTCATTTTTCAATATTTTACCCCTATAAAAGTATGAAAATCCATTTTTTGAGAGAAAATAAGCTGTGACAAAATGACTTGCCATTTTTGTGATGATTTTCACTTGGGAAAGAAAGTTTTTACCATAGGAAACCTGAATTGACTTTAAGTTCAGTGGGGCTATAGGAAACCTCAAACAGCTGTGAGATATATATATATATATATATATATATATATATATATGTGTGTGTGTGTAAATCCAAAAACAAACATAGAAAGAGGATTTGATCAAGTGCTGCATAAATTTGTTAATATAGCCATAAAGAATTATTTTCTTTTAATAATCTATTTCATCTCTTTTCTTTACATAAGTATTTTTGATAACCATCTTAATGGCTAAGTAGTATTCATCCTTTATGGCTGGAAGAGAGATTACCCCCCAAACATTTCTTTTCAAAGAAGCCATTGAATTTATTAAGGCAGTTTTTTTTTGTTTGTTTTTTTTTAATTAATGGCAGAGAAGAAAGGGTGTAAAAGAAGATATTGTCTTACCAACTGTTCATTCTGTTTGAGGCCATTCTGATTGAGGTGACCCATAAAGGCTGCCAGTTGTTCTGCAGACATTGACTTTATCATTGCCTCTACATCAGCCCGGCTTAATTGCTCATTCTGCTTCTCTCTGGTCTCTTGCATTTGCAAAATCAACATCTGTACTTGTTTTTCAAGCAACAACTGGGAAGTGCTTGCCCCTCCTCGTTCAATCATAATCACCTATAAATGCAAGCAGAAACTTGATTATCATAAAGTATGTGCTTGAGAAATAATTAGAGAAAAAAAAAAAAAAAAGTTAATTTTTTACTTTTATTAAAAAAAAAAAAAAAAATCTTACCTCAGGTTTTCTTATAAAAGGCAACATTGTTAATTGGTTGATAATGGTTGTTGAGTTTTTTGCTGATAGCTCAGCTGCAAATGAGAGAAACACAAATGTGAACAAAAAAAAAAAAAAACAGTCAATACAACAAGTGAGGAGAAGGACTGGCACAATGTCTTAATAGTAGAATAAAATTTTGAGTAGAGGAAAGGCTGAATAACTTAATACAATGCCCAGCTTAATTGATAAGCATTAAATTGAAGACCAATGTGTTAAAATCTGCAGAGTCATGATACCAAATCATTTTGTATTTATCGAATTTATATCTGTAATTGTTTAAATAACATATCACCAGTGAGACTCAAAATGACCTCTTGCAGTTTAAAATACACAGTACAACAAATCAACCTCAAGAGGTTAAACAAAATTGTTTTTTTGGATGCTCTTATTAGGCATCAATAATGAAATGAAGAGCATTGAAAATTGAAGTGAGACTTAAAAAAAAAAAAAAAAAAGAAAAAAAGAGAGCAGAGGATGGAAACACTTTAATTCAAGACAAAATGATTTTAAAAAAATGAAATGATTCACTGAAAAAAGCTTTTCCAAAAAAGAACTACATAATTAAATCTGTCTTAAAAGATCTTTTTCTCTACACCATTTAGAAGTTAAATAAAAAGTTCTATTTTATAGTGGATGAGATGGATTTAGCTTATAGATTACACAGAATATCATTTGAATACCAATCTTTACACACACACACAAAAAACTTTTCATTCTGCATAGCTTAAAAATAGATTTCCTTTTGTAATGTAAGTGGAGAAACAAATCCCATTTATGAGGCAACAGAGATGAAACTTTAAATATCTTCGCTTTCAAGTATTCTACTCCATACAGAGGTGGACTAGGATACCAGGAAATTTCCAGCTGGTCCCCAAAGTGATGGTTCATCACTTTAGAAAAAAAAAAAAAATAAAAAAAAATAAAAATTAATAATAATAATAATAATTATAATAATAATATTGCATAGATGCTGGGAAGATTTAAATAATGCTTCTTTAATGCTATAATTTCTCCTTATTTTTTTTCCCTTTGACTACATTTTGGGATTAAGTGAGTCCTTTTGCCTGGACCCTTTTATAAGTTTTCCCAGTAGAAATTTTTGACCAGTCTGACACTGCATACATATATATAAACTAAAAAAAAAAAAAAAAAAAAAAAAAAAAAAAAAAAAAAAAAAAGAAAAGAAAAAAAAAAAGAAGAAAAAAAAAGAAAAAGTTTTCTTTACATTGGAACCTAACAAACTAATACTTAATATATTGACTGACACCTTGGATATTTGAAACTTTTCATAGATTTATTTTTAGAGTTACAATGAGAAATTTGTACATAAACAGTACATATGCTTTATTTTGGTAAATAAAATAAAATTTATTAAACTATAAAGGATGATGTTAATGTGACCCCTCAGTATTTTATATTGACTTAAATAAACCTGTGAACAATCTATTTGCTCCAATCTAGACTGCTTGAGTGAGAACTAGAGTAATGGTCAGCAAGAAGGAGCAGCGTCATCTACTAAAGAGCTGCAAAGCATTACAAGTTTGCATCAGATTTTACATTTTAAATATCTTCCTGAATCTTACAATTATGATTGGCCTGTATAACCAAATTGATTTTCTCAATGTTCCTGCAGATAGAATGATCCTTGGACATCAACTAGTGATGAATTGGACTGTGAACTACTACAATTAAAGTTGGCATTTCAACAGGGGAAATCTTTAAATTTCAAGTGAGAAACTAAAATGACATTTTAAACAATCACTTAACCGAAGTTTCATGGTCTAAAATATTGCATAAAATATCTTGTACCAATTTTCAGATTAAAATAAGTACCCTTGATTTTATTTTGCCAATTTAAAATTGCTAAGACTGGCTTATCAGAAGTCTTACATTACATGATTAACAAAAGAGAGAAAGTAAGATAAGAGTCAATGTTAATAGTTGAGGTAAAGAAAAATCATGCCCAAACAAACGATATATATTTAGACATTAACACACATAGAATGCAGTCTTAAAGATTTATTCAAGCTTCTTTATATAGAAACATTGATCAACAGGATAACAATTAACCTATTATAAAAAGTATATTTTTACATTCTATTTTTTGCTATGCAGATAAAAAAAACAAAAAAAAAAAAACTATCAATGGTTAATGATCCTTGCTGTAATTTTAACAAAGATGATGTAAGGGTATCACAGATGGTAATATCTGCAAAAATATTTCAAGATGATAGCAGAAACAGCCAGTAAGAAAGCAACACTTACCAATTGCCCATAATCCACTAAGTAATAAAGGCAGGAGCAGCAAAAGCAGTAAGGGTAAACAGCAACAACAGAGTCGACGAGAAGTAACACTGTCAACAAGATGAGAATAGATAAAGAATAAAGGAAAGAAGAAAAGCAGATGTTGGGTGTTTCTGTCTTGGACACAACTGTACAAAGAATAACAGAATAGAAATCAACCTTTAACTTAGACACATGCCATTTCTATTATACTCAAGAGACTTTGTAGAATTAATTACATAAATTTGAACAAAAATATTCATTTCCTCTAGTTTGGGTTTCATTTACTATGAAACTATAAAATGAGACTTAAAAATATTAAAAACTTCATTTAAAATATTTTTACACATCTAAAGCTAGCTTTCTGTAGAAAGAAAGAAAATCTTGTAATTTCAGAAAGGGTCAAGTTCAATACATACACTGAAGCAACTTTACGTGTTGTTCCAAGTGTTAGCCAATCAACAACCTCTATAACAGTAGTTACAGTCTTTGTACACAAACGTTTTGCACCTGTCAAAAATAGATGACAAATAATAAATTATATGACAAATGCTCATAGTGGCAAAATTAATACATACATACAATAATTATGTATTAAAAAGTATCTTTCTTTAAAAAAAAAAAAAAAAAAAAAAAAAAATTACTTTTTGTATGGATGGGAGGATATTAAACATTTAAATCAATTGTTTAATTTCCATGAGAAAAATCCATTCTACCAGTATTAAAACATGTGTATTTGATTTAAACTAATTGAAAAATAAATCTCCAGAAGAAATGCTGGTGATTATGTTCATTAAAATGGAAAGATCCAGTCTTAACAGAGTTGTAATAATGACTGGTAAAAGAATTTTGATGTTAGAAGTAAATTTGTATTTTCACCTAAGTCAAAGAAAGAGTAATACCAAAGAGAACCAACAAACCTTTGGCAGTGGCCAAAACCAACCCATCTCTGGAAGCAGTTCTGGCTGTGGCCTGTTTAGTTCCTGCATAGTAGGGACTGGACATGGAATAAATTCCTGAAGATGCTGAAGCTTTTGCTGTAGTAGACCTGCCACACACATCATCATAATCTGTAGAAATTTTATGAAATGATTATTAGCATTTGATTCAAGATACTGAATAGATAAAATACATTTTCAGAATTACATATTACATTTTCTGAGCTATGATTTTATTCAATTTAAGAATATGTTCAGAATTTTCATTTGTTATTTTCTTCAAGTATTATGGCTGGCTGAATGAAAGGATAATGTTAGAATTCTAAACTTACCATCAGTATCAGAGTCAAGGCCTGTTTTGAAAAAAAAGAAACAAAAAAAAGAAATAAAGTCTTTATAAATGAAATTAATTTTGTAAATCTAAAGTCAGAATGAAATTGAAATAAATATAAGAGTAGTCACCAAATGATGCTAGTTATCAATAATTAGTGAATCAATACATCAGTAGCCTGACATGGTTGAATTTTGCAGTGAAATTTTCCGTGTAATGTTTGATCTATGGAGAAATGTTAAGTGCATTGACAAAGAGAAGAACAAATACTTTATTATTATTGTATGTGTGTGTGTGTGTGTGTGTAATTTACAGCCACAAAGTGAATATTGATTATATTTAAGAAATACAAAAAGGTAAGAGAAAAATTCCTAAATTTCATAAATAGTTAGGAAATAAACTCAAGGGCCAATTCTACTAATTGAAGCCTAACTAGTTTCCAGTACTGATTTTCTTTTTTTAATGATGTTGCCTTGTAATGACAAACTTCTTTTAAAAAAATGTATAATCTATAAGGTAAAACTGAACTGCTATCTACTTATATCACCTTGTCAAACATGTTCAAAGCCTTTTGAAGAATGTCTGAGTAAAAATATCTCCCCCTGCCCTGCCTCATGTTGAATGGTTTTAATAGTACAAGTAAAGCTTTTTTCTTCAAAAAAAAAAAAAAAAAATCATCAGATGGAAACTAAGAAAAATAAAATTAAACAAATTTATTCATATTGCAATTCCCTTAAGGAAAAGTGTTATTATGAGTTTAAATTGCAGTCAGAAAATAGTTTTAGATGTGAGTGTTATCTTTCTTGTATTGAAGGACAGCATATATAATGTTTTTTTTTTAAAAAGAATATTGTATCATTCAAACAAAAGAATATTCACTTGATTTGAGAGCATATTTTTTTTTATATAATGAATGCAAAAGGATCAGTTTTAATTTGAAAAGCTTACATAGATATCACAAACTCTGGCAATAGCAAAACCTCGTTTAAAACAGAAAGCAAATGACCATGTAAATTCAGAGCAAGTTTTCCATTTTTAAAACAAATGATTTCTTAAAAATCTAACATTATATAATTCTAAGTTTCTATATTTATCCCTTTAGCATTCAAGATGCTCAAACCTGCCCCATAAATATTGCCTCTCAAAATCTGTTTGTGGTCAAAGTCTCACTGTTTGCATAACTTCCTGTGTTATTTGTGATGTCGTCGTCCTATATTATGGTAAAGTATACATAGGGTGAGTTACAGAAGGCGGAACAATGAAAGCTGATATTAACAGCAAGAGGTTAATGAAATTTTTAAAGTTATAGAAAAAAAAATGTAATGAATTTAAGGGGAGAAATTGATATGGAGGTTAACTAACACATTTCCCATCAAAACAACACACCTATCTTTTGTAATATAATTTGATTTTATAATGAGATATAAGTTTTTCATACAGTCACAGTTATAATGAAAACTAGCCCAATTTTTTCTTAACAATATTAAGTTTTCTTTGATTATTAAAATGATGATAAAGTTGTAAAACATTATATATTCAAAATACAAGGAAAGATTGTAAACTATTTGCATGAAATAATAAAAATCAATAGGAATATTGTTTAAACAAAAGTGCAATATAAAAAGTTTTCGAACTCACCATACATATGTTTGACAGTTGTAGTTGTATCCTTTTTAAAATAGCTACCAGGTAAGGACAAAGCAGCTACAGCAGATGCCATCTTTTGGGCCAGAAACCGTTTTTGGGACATGTTACCACTTTGTGTGTAATAGCCACTAGACTTCTCACTAGTGCTACCTGCCGACTCATTTTTATTATAATGAGCTGAATTACTTTTATATGAGGATGTCGATTGTTGCCTGTAATGGCTGTCCAGGTTGCTATCTTTGCCATAAAGTAGAGCTTTATCATTGTCATAAATATCAGCTGACTTGTCTTTGATAAGGTAATCTGTGGTGACAGTTTCTTTTGTAAATTCCCTGGAGGCAGTGGCAGCAGCAGCTGAGGAGGAGGAGAAGGAGGAGGAGGAGGAGGAAAGAGCCTGGTTCTCTTTGATAGCTTTGCTTGTATTTGCCTCCTTCATTCCCTTTTCTATTTGGCCTTCTGAATCTTCATAAAATTCAGTCACTGTATTTGTTATTGTTGTAACAGTTTTAGTGTTTGAAGATTCATGCTTAGAGTTATTACTTGACCGTCGACGATTGATTACTGAATTGGATGTCTGCAGTGCTGAGCCTTGATTATTCTCCAAATGTTCATTATGGATATTTTCTGAATAAAATTAAGAAAGACAGATTCCAGAAGAATAAAATTTTGATATAAAATCATTTCAAGAAAATCAATTGCAAATAGCTTGAAATATCTAAGTGCACTTTTAGTCACAAACACATTTAAATGATTTTTATATATAAATTAGAAATTGAGGACTTGTTTCGAATTTATATCTAAATTCTTTCCAATCATGATTTTATATTTGATAAGCTTTTCTCAATTTCAAATTTCTAGTGATCATTATCCAGTAAACATTTTCTAGAACAAAATTGTGACTGATCAAAATTTAAAAAATTCTCTATGGCTTAGAGCTATAGAGAATTTTTAAACTGTAATTACAAATTTTACAAAATTAAAACAGACTAAATTTTCATTAACTTTATACTCAACTTGTTTTTACATTAAATATATAAAAGTGCTAAATCTATTTACATATTTTTTCAAAAAATTAATAGGAACATAAGATTTGTGCGACACATCCAAATTTGTATAGAAAATTTCAATGCATAGAATGTGAAATGTTGACCACCTCTGGAGTAATGGGTTTCAATCTGTTACATTCTTACAAATTAAATTTCCCCTCGTACAATCAACTCAGTTTTGACATAAATAAAAATTTATATGTTCAATAAATTTAAAACAAAATGTACTAAATTTGATGCTCAATAACTCCCCCTGTTTATATTTAATATTAGAATACTATAGGGTTAGGCTAGGTACAAGTACTGGTAGTCTATGGTATTTTTCAATATTAAATAATGACAGTATTGAGAACATGTAGTGGATGAACAAAAACAAAAAACAATATTACAATGTAAGATCAAAGATTGATAACCATTTCCAAGAGCTCTACCTGATAAATAACTGCTGAAGCTGTTTTCTGAATGCTGAGGTGTGGAAAAATCTGTGACTTTCTCTCGTGACCGTAACCAATGCGTACTTGTTGGAATCATCTTTTTAGGAGACTCCTGACTCCCAAGAAGACTTGTGTCTCCATGAAGTCTACGTCGGGACATGTTGGGACTTATATATATCTTGTCACCTTTTACATTATTATAGCTGACACTGGAAAAGAAAACCAGTTAAGTCTGAAATCACAAATATAAAAACTTATCAAAATTATCAACTATTCGATAACTAAAAGTACAGGATCATATAACTAAAATCTTTCTTTAAAATTTATAAACTATATTTGAGAAATTTCTTAAACCACTTTACTAGACTTGCCTTTGTTTTAAGTTACTGTGAGAAGAAAGGAACAAGTTTGATTATTTAAATGTGTATAAACATGCTTATAGTTGCCTTCTTTTAACTGGATTTTTAATATACATCAGTATAAAATTTGTTTCTGATCAAATTAGATACCTAAGTAAATGAGCATGGATTGTAAATTTTGTTCATAAAAAGGAGATTATAAACAAATAGGTTAAAATCAAATTTTAAACAAACTAAGGCATTTTAATGCTTTTTATGACAGCAATTTGTTAAGTCAAACAATACCTCTACATTACGAAGTAATTGCTCAGGACAGTTTTTACCAATTCATATCTACATAAGCACATTATATTTTGATATTTAAGTATCAGAGATTTTCTGGGGCCAGACACCATTTACACACCAACAGGAATTCTCTCCAGCAATTAACTTTGAATGGCTATATTTATTTTCTTCTGATTGTATGCAATGCCCAAGTCTGGGGGCTGCTGATCTGCTCTCCTGATTGAATGGCGAGTATCCAGATGTAGTCCCACCACTTCTTGTCTGGAAATCTTTGGTTGGACAGTCTGAGGTCAGTTTCATCAGCCTACACTTCCATACTGGATTAGGGCAAATTGGAAGAGAGTATTGTACTTTGACAAGTTGAAAAAAAGATATACATAAACTGGTTTAAAGAAGGCTTTCTCTTCACAAGGTAGATTTATTCATGTCAAATATCAATCTGGAATTTTTTTCCTTCTCCAAGACTGATTGCCTTCACTATGGCTAAAATCTATGTACCCCATATTTCTTCCATAGGAAAAAGCATTAGATAAAATCTTAGAAAGTCTCCCTGGTTTCTCCTGCAGTTACAAATCTGAAACTTAGCTGCTGATTTCTATACTTCATCAATAATGACAGAATATCTTAAACACGTTTTCATATCATTTGCTTTGCTGTCTAAAATAAGCTCAGTCAAGAGGTCAACAATTTAATTTTGGACAACAGGTGAGGTCCACTGCATAAGCCTCTAATTTTTCAACTTTTCTCCCAGTCATGTAATATTGAACTGAAAACAAAAGTTCCAAAACATTACCATGATTAATTACAACATGACCTTGTTGAGCTATATTTTGTTGGGCAGTAAACATTTTCAAAGACTTTATTGCACAGTACTGGCTGCTTGTGTACAGTATACGACTAAACACCTATTTGTTCTTTTCATTAGATCAACAGCCTACCCACTTCATCATAGCTTGCTGATGAAATACTTTTCAAATGCTTTGTCTTCAAAAGAAATCTGACACTGGAATAAAAGAGAGTGTTGGGTTTCAGTTGAAACAGAAAATTTATAACAATTTCCTTTATTTAAATTTAAGTGACTCTTTAAAGCTCACTATTTCAAAAATAAAAGTGTCACTATATGCATAAACAATTTACAAGGGTAATGCAAGGCTTGACATTTGTCAATGTCATAAGTGAAGGATTTAAATTTCTCAAACTAACCTCCTTAACAGATTTCTTTGATTTAGGTTCCGTTTTACCGATACAAACCTGTAGAAAGTTATGAATCACATTCAGTTTTTATCACTTGAAATATCAAATTTGGAAGAACTAGATTCTCAAGACTAGTTTTTATTATTATTTTTTTTGTTGCATATCAATATATATATATATTTTATCTGAAGGATTTAGTAGTGAATATCTTTAAGAGAAAAAAAAAAAAAAAAAAAAAAAAAATCAAGGCAATCAATGTTGGATGATTTTTCAGACATAAGGATAATCTCAAAGTCTGGCATGAACAATCCTAATAGCATTTTCTTTGTAATTAGGAGTAATTGGTTGCTGCATTCTGCACATTCCATGCATTGACAATAAAAACATTTCTATTATGAGATCTGACATAAATTCCCTTAGCATGTATAACATACAAAAAAACAAGAGCTGAAAATTTTGTAAAAAAAAAAAAAAAAAAAAAAGTCACTAACACTTCGAATTCTAAAAACTGTAAGCAATTTCTTAAGCAATATTTTATAATTTGTGTTTAATGTTTGTTTTCTATAAAATCTAAAAATGTTTGTGGCAAAGAAACATCTAAGAGTGACTGATGAAAATAAAATAGTGAAAAAGTAGGAGTTTGTTACCATAATTACAAATAATATATTGCGATAACATTAAAGACTCCCCCACCTAAATATTAATAAAACTTACCTTCTAGAATACGTGTAATCTGTTTTGGGTTCCCTAAAATAAAAAAAATAAAAAATGAAAAAAAATAAAGGTTTTAAGATGGCACACATTTTGTTTAAATGGTGTATCCACCCCCCTGCCAAAAAAAAAAAAAAAAAAATTAAATCAAACCAATCATCCTATAAAATTACAAATAAGGCCAAATTGTTTTTTTTTTTAAATTTTGTCAATTAAGATGTATAAAATAAATGATAAAATTATCTATTTTATTTGAAAATATACCACTTTGAAAGGAAAACAACTTGTGTTTTCTTTTGGGAGTTTTCTCCTATGTTGGAATGTGGTAGTAAACTATTACAAATAGTTAAAACAGTGGAGCCATGACTTTTCCCCATTAAATTTTTGTTCATAGCTATTTCCTTTTAATTTTTTTTTTTTTTTTAAATTCACAAAAGTACATAACTACTAAAATGAGCACACTGATTTTTAACATGATCAATCTTCAGTTTAATAATTTTTTTTTTTTTTAATAATTTTACTTTATTAATTTAATGAGAAAATACAATGTTACTATTAAAATATTTTTTATATTAACACAAAAAGCTACAACATAAAATGGTTATATTTTTGGTAAAATTATTCACAAACTGTAATTGTTAAAAGTTAAATTTTGGCATTAAGATTCTTAAAAAAAAAAAAAAAAAAAAAAAAAAAAAAGAGGAAGAAATTTAATTCAATTTAAAAATATAAATACTTTCATTTATAATATTGTTACCATTCTAAAAATAAATTTCAATTCTATTTAAAATGAAAGTATTCCTTGGGCAGAACGTGTACAGCAGCTGAAAATCAAAATGAGCAGAGCTAATCAGATATTCTAGGATGGGATTTCGTACTTCAAGATTACAATACTTTAAAAAAAAATTTTTTTTTTTTTTTTTAAGCATTTCACCCCAAACAAGGCAGAAATGCCACTAGCACGCAAGAGGTGACAGAGGGGAGAGAACAAGTGTAAAGACGCATGTTTGGGGAGAGGATAAAGAGAAGGATGGGGAACAAGATCAAGGTATCAGAAGATGTTGATTGCCATTACACTTGAATATTTGAAGATTATAGTTATTAGGAAAGCAAGTAAGAGGAAGAGAATTCCACAGACAGGAAGTGCGAGAGAAGCTGTTTGAGTAGAAGAGACGGTTACATTTAACAGTTTTGACAGCGAAAGGGTGGGACTGAGATGCCAACCTAGTAGCTCACTTAAATTCATGCAGTCTGGGAGCCAGCAAAAGCAACTTGTTGAAACAGTTGCAGTGAAAGTACTTATAGAAGAGACGGAGGGAATCTATGGCTTCTCACGTCTGTGAGAAAGCAATTGTAGACTAAATGCCAGATAAGGACCTATCACATTGCATATCCGTTTCTGGATTTTTTTTTTGAGGACCTCAAGACTTACAGCAGGGATACCCGACCATATATGACAATATTCCATGCAAGGACGGATGGTTGATTTATAGATTTGAAAGATGAACTCAGACTAGAAAAACTTTTTGGCACGACACCAAAGTCCAACTTTTCTTGCGGTAAATGAAGCTATTAAGTCTATGTATTTGTTCCACCTCATATCAGCGAACAGCGTGAGACCAAGCAGGTGCAACAAGGCATTCTGATGGGACTTTGGGAAACACCAGCATTTGTGATAAAGGAGCTGGAGGAGAACCTGTTGTTTAGGATGACGTTCATTTCACAGTTTGACAGGAATGATTGTATTAAATCAAATAATCATGCCATATCCCTGAAGCTTACAAAGAAGGCCGGCATGCCAAACCCTATCAAATGCTTTAGAGATATCTAGAGCCATAGTTCAAGCTTCTCCATTATTGTCAAGTGTTTGGTATACAGATTCAGTTACGGCCATGAGCATGTCAGCAGTAGATCGAGCAAAGCGGAAACCATATTGCTTGTCGGAGAGCAGACCATGGGAAGCAAGATGCTTAACCACTTCAGCATTGATTAAAGCCTCAAAGATTTTACTGAAGAGTGGTAAGAGACTGATAGGGCAGTAATTAGATTGGTCAGAAGAGTCTCCAGAGTTCTTAAAGACAGGCACAGCAGATGAGGACTTCCAACAGGCTGGAAAACAAGAGAGTCGGTGATGCAGTAGTTATATAGTTTGGAGAGGAAAGGAGCCAGTTCAGGAGCACATTTCTTCAGGACAATGGCCGGTATCCCGTCCCCACCACTAGCCTTATGGGAGTCTAATTTAGAGATGATGTCCGATACCATCGTTGGGGTTATGTGCATCTCACTCAGTAGAGTCTCAGTTTTGTGGGGAAAATTGGGCATGGGTACACCAGATGAGTCTAGTGTTGAGTTGGATGAGAATTTCCAAGCAAAGCATGCAGCCTTGTCAGCAGAGGAAGTCAGGACCTCAAATTGATTGTATAATGGAGGTATTGTGGGTTTGTTGTTGCTCAGCACGCTCTTGCAGAGCTGCCAATAATTTTTAGAACCAAACTTGTGAGAAGCAATACATTGTTTCAGTCTACTTTTCAAAGAGTAACTTTGCTTCATTGAAGACATGCTTGCACTCATTACGGGCAGTGACAAAGAGATGTCTGTTGCAATCAGACATGTCACTACAGTACAGATGGAAGTAGTGATTCCTGTGGGCAATAGCAGCTGAGCAAGCAGCCGAGAACCAAGAGGAGGAACACAATTTCACTTTATATTTCCTTGTGGGGATGAAGGTCTCGATTCCAGCTTTTACCCAGGATGAGACCTCAGATGAACATTTTTGGACGGGGAGATCATGAAGGAAATCACGGAATGAGTGCCAGTCTGCTCGTTGATAACAGAAAGACGTTCTGTTGATGGGAGGTTCTTTACTGGGGGAAAAGTAGAAGGAAATGTTAAAATACCCAATGGCACGATCAGAGTTGCCAAGAGGACAGAGCTGCATGGCACAACAAGACTCTGGGATGGTGGTAAAACAGATCAAAAAGGGAAACCTTACCATTATGGTTACTGGGGAGATGCATCAGAGTCAACCACTAGTGTGAGAGATTGAGTGATTGAAAATTTAAGGATTTATGCCAGGAAGGTCAGTTATGGAGTGTTTAAGCCATTTGGTATGGTGGTCATTAAAGTCACTGAACATAAATATGTGTGCAAACGGATGTAGAGAGATAGCCTTGTCTATATTATCGAAAATGCTATCGAGTACACCACAGTCTTTGGGGGGGGGGATGGAGAGCAATAGAGAAAGAAGAGATAGCTTATAGAATTGAGGAGAGATAGAAACATGTATGAACAGTCTGGAGATTCAAGACAGTTCCCTAGCCTGATGATCCTGTGCCATGCATGTGGGTTATGGAGTTCTTTCTAAGGAGAGGAAGGTAATCAGGAATCGAGAAATCAGAGGATTAGATTTATGAATTAAGGTTGGTCTCACAGAGAGCTAGTATATCAGGAGACTTCTCAACAATGAACAATTCCATACTGGAGAAGTTGGTTCGAATGCCGCAGATGTTAGAAAAGGTAATTTTAAAAGAGTTTAGGTGATTTTTTTGAGAGCTGGTTTAGGTTTACTGTTTTGATTGTTTGAGGTAATGTTGAGTAATGTTGGTAATGGAAGTGAAAGGCCTAGAGTAACAGTAGCTGACAGTCATTGTATGTAATATAGACAGAAAGGAGCTGGTGCAGCCTGCAACATAATGTGGTCTCAGGAATTGAGAAGTCAGGAGGGTATTGACGAATTAAGGTTAGTCTCACAGAGAGCTAGTATATCAGAAACATATCTATGGTAGTGGAATCAGGAAACCACTTTTCTGAAACAAATTTAGCTCTTAATGCTATAAAGTAATAAATTAATTTTTTGATATACTTATATTAGCTGTTTTTCATTATGTACTGTTCATGAATCTAACAGGTTTCACTTCTATTAGATTGATAAATGTTTTCTATTGGTTCTTAGTCTTATGTACTGTCCAAAATTATCCGGAAATTTTAAAGTTTCATTCTCATTGTTCAATAAATTTTTCTTAAATGTTCTTCAAAATCAATTTACTAAATTATTTTATGTGATTGGACAAAACCTGTACATTGTGGACAGTTGCCATCCTTCCAAAAATGTTTTAAACATCAAAATGAAAATAAAAAATGAGAATAAATGTGTTCAAATGTGTTCTAAAAATGCTCTACGTAAGATGTGTAAGACATTGAGGAAAAATAAAATGATAGAATATACATGCTTGTTGATAAAATGGTAAAATCTTACTGTCAGCTGATTTGTAAAGCTAATGGAAAGAATAGGTTTTTGATATGCTTGAATTTCATCAAGTGCAATGACTATAAATAAACTACCTGTATAAAGCAGTGAAACAACTTCCTACAACAATTGAAACACTAATTAACAAGCACATAATTTGAAAGCCTCTTAACTAGATTTTCTCAGAACAAGTGTTGGGATTGCTTGTGGAAACAGGAGGCAGTTACAGGATATTACAAAAGGGGACTTGAAAATTATCAGTGACATATATAAAAAACTAAAAAGGAATGGTTATGTTGTGAAGCATAGATTAAGGACAGCTTACCAGTTATTTAACCATTCTTTGTAAAGGCAAAATAATTTTCTGTTTTCCAAAGAAAATTGGCATAAATAAAACCAAAAGAAATTTAGAATAGAAAGAGCACACAAATAAGAAAAATTGAATTAAATCATAACCATTCAATATTTCACTTAAAAAAAAAAAAAAAAAAAAAAAAAATCTTTATATAAAGATTGAACAGTCTTAGTATTAAAAGTATGTATATAGCAAAAGGAAAAAGATTTAGAACCATGAATTTTTTTTCAATAGTGTTGATATTTTTAAGTCAAATCAGAATTAAAAAGGTTGTTTAAAAATTCTATCTTTACCAGTTATAGAAAAAGATTTGTCAAAATAGGAGTAAATATTTTATCTGCAATTAAATGAATAACTATATTAGTTTTAAGTATTTGTATTATAAAAGCTGAAAATTATACGAGACAAGTGAAAATAAAGTTGCATTAGTAACAAACAAAAAAAAAAACAAAAAAAAAAAAAAACACAAACAAAATATTAATTGTATAAATGATCTTTAACTGTAAGAATCTTTAAAAAAAAAAAAAAAAAAAAAAAAAAATCAAACTGTGCATATATGTATATGGTGGTGCTAGCATGAAATTAAGCAATTTTTTTTTATAATTTTGATGTCAAAGTTGATAAATTCAGTGAAAGATTACTTGCTCCTTGAATTATAAATTCTGCTGGCCTTTATTCTGAACTTCATTTACAGTTAAACATTCCAAAGATTTAATGAAAAACAATGTTTGAGATTGTAGCAAGTTATGAAAAGGTACATTTTAACTGTTTTTATATCAAATTAGAAGAGATAAGAACTTTCATAGTCTTTTTTTTTTTTTGCAAAATCCAGTTTCCCCAACAAAGTACCCCCCCCAAGAGATCCAGTAATGCATTAAGTACTTTCAAGATGCCATAATAAGAATAATAAAAAAGTAAACTTTAAAATAAACAGAAAATTAATTTTCTATTATCAAATATCACTGAATTATCAATAGTTCAGTTTGGACAAAAATTTAGAGTAAAATTGTAGTGGTGAGGAAATACAAGTGTGCACAGAGATAATTTTAAAGTCATTGATGTTAGTAAAATTAGAGAACATCACTCAAAGACAACACAATAGCATTACCCTCAACCATATCACAAAGATCATAGTGTGTGTGTGTGTGTATATGTATGTATTTATTAAGAGAAAAAAGTCACAAACGTTTTTGATTATAATGTGGATTTTTATATATATATATATATATATATATATATATATATATATACACACACTTTATTCTACATATTTTGCTATGCAAGTTTTAGATCTTGTGACCTTTTTTTTCCTATGTTAAATCTTTTAACCACTGTCTTGTGTGTAGTAGTAATCATTTGAATCTATCTTGGACTGGCTGAAAAAAAAAAAAAAGTTCCTTTCTTACCTATCTTACATTCATAAAGTACATTAAAATATGTGAGGGTAGGGTGAATGTCATGAGCACAAATATCAAAATTTTATTTTTTAAACAAATTCATATGTCATAAGTTTGAAATTTTATATAAATTTACCTAAAATTTTAAAATATTTTTCACATCCCATCCATTACCACACATTCTATCTAGATGGCTGTATTATTAAGATCAATAATGTAGAGATTAATGAGCTCCCATGAATTAAACATGGGTAAATTAAACATTGGGATAAGTAAAATTCCTACTTAAATATAGTAGAAATCATGATTTCAAATGATTATTCTACTGAAAAGTAGAATTATTAAGTGGCCAAAAAAAGTTTGATTTATTAAGTAAAAAGTGTGTTTATTCTTGCTTTTTGTTTTAATTAATACTCTGCTTATCTGGAAGAACCAGATAAGTCCAAGATCTCACTCCAATCTCTTCATATGCATAGAATCATATTGATTCTTTAAATGTAGCATAGTCTTCAGTATAGTTAGTAGTCGTTCATTTTTATTTTCCCTACCATTGGTTCCACTTTGTAGTCAATTATCCAGGATTGTTTCAAAAACATAACACTTATGTTTAAGTAACAATTCATTCATGGAAATATAATCCAGTATGTTTTTATTTATTTTTATGGTGAAAATTATTTTCAACATTTGATTTGAATATTCTGAGTATGGTAGCTATAAATCTCAATTGGCCAATCCAACCATGGGGAATAAAACATTGCAAAGAAGTTTTGTTATGCTTGATCATTGACATTATCTTCTCCATAAACTACACTAATCTTTCATTTTTTTAATCTTTTTTAATTTTTTTTCTTTTCATCTTCAATGTTAAAGTCAAGAACCAAAAATATGCCAATTGGGAGAATTTTCAAAATGCATGATGGCAACTGATCTCCTTGAACATAGTTAAAATGCTCATGATGCTATCTAACAACACAGAAGAAATGTTTTTGACTATCCAATAACAATGATTTTAAATAATCCCACCATTAAGTATTCAATTATGCACCTAAAATATCCAAGTAGTTTTAGCTACATTAGATTCAATTTTTTTTATTATTTTTAATTAGACTGATTTTAGAAACTTCAAATTGTATTTCTTCCATCATTTATAGATACTGTATTTAAAAAAGTTTAAAAACATTAGTAGTTACAAATCTAAAGAGAAGCAACACTTAATTATATAGATATTCTATAAAAATGTCCTATCTTTTGGAAACAACAACAAATAAATGATATCTGTGCCCATGGGTTATGCTAGTATCTAAAAGGAGAAACAAGTGGTCAATGACAAAATGTTACCTGCGTGCCAGCAATGTGTGGCTTTCACTTTTGTTCTCCATAATCACACATGGAGGAGAATGTTGCACGTGATGCAGAAGGAAATACTAACAAAATACTCAAACTTCAATACTTAACATTTGTTGTTCAGCTTTTTTTCTAGAAATAAGACAGAAAAGCCCAAAATGCAACTGAGAGAGAGAGAAAAAATTAAACCTGTAATGAATATAACAGTACAAGACAAAAACAACCTACACATTGCTTCCAGTGCCTGTAAAACATTATAGACTAGAAAAATAAAGTAATATTTGCCCTTTATTGCACTTACAAAAAACATTTTGAAAGAGATACTTCAACATAGCATTCACTTAAATACAGTCAGTTGATTGTTCTGTACAAGTACCTAAATAATCACACAAAAATACTGAACATTTTACAAAAATATCTTTCAGAAGATAAAGAAATTACCAGGAGGTGCTGAAAACTTTTCAGCTTGACCCACTTCTCCAAATTTGACCCCTACCCCTTTTAATAAAATTCCCTTCTTGATCCGGTTGAGAACTTTTCAGCAGCTCCTAATCTGTATACCAAAAGGTTGACGCTAGTATAGGTTAACAAAATGCTCAATGACAATAGTATTCTATTTTATCAGCAATTGCAAGAAATTCCAGTCAGTTCATTCAAGAAATCATATATACATTATATTGCTGTTTATATTTTATTTATCATTAACAATGAAAAAAGTTCACACAGTAAAATGTCTATACAGAAACTGTCATAAAAACAAACAACTTACAGCATTAAATGTAATATTTGTAGATTTAATCAGGTTTTGTCATTTCTTGAGAATAAGCTTGCTTACAAAGCAAGCAAAAGTGACAAGCACAATTGATTATATAAATAGTGGGGTGGGACCATCAACATGCAGACTTAAAAGTAACCCAAAAATAAAATTTTCAAACCTTTTACCTGTTTTTTTTTTTTTTTTTAACAATGAGCAGTTAACATATGAGAATCACATATATATAATAATTGAAGATTATTGTATACAACACAGGTATCTCCAGAAAGCTCACCAGAAGAAATGGAGTAGTCAAAAGAAATACTAAAAATGATTTATTGAAAAAAAAGAAAGAAAAGTTTATTACTTTGTGAAGATGAAAAATTACATTAAAAAAATAAATTAGGGCTTTACTATTTTTAAAGGATTTTGTGATGAAAGGACAAAGTGTTTATGATATTTTCTTAATTAAAAATAGAATTGTCCTACTCTCTTGTGCTTTTTCATTTCTGAACTCTTGTATCACTTGTCTAGAATAAAGTTTTTAATATATCCAAGTCACTACAATTAACAGTTGTACAAAATTTGTGTATTACTTGCTACTTATAATTTGATAGCAACTCAGATATTCATTACCCAGTCAATAAAAAGTAATTTTTTTATAAGACTTAAAAATTATAATTAGATCAAGAAAAAATAAAAAAAAAAACAAATTAGTGGATGGAAACATTTAATATTTATCATACAAAGATATTTTTTGTTAAACTTTTCATATCTCTCATGAAATGATTGTCCAGCCCAGGTATAAAAAAGTAAAAATAATTAAAGTTTACTTCTTAATATACAGAAAATATTCTGAGAAAAATCAGATATATGAAGATAAACCAAGTCAGTGAATTCAATATAGTTTTCAAAACAACCTTTTCAATTTTTAATAGATTAGGGAGTTTGCACAACTTTCTAGCAGTGGGAACAAGTTTATATAAGTGAGGTACTGAAATGTTCTCATCCCAACTAAGAATTTCCAGATAAAATAACTTTAATCTTATTTCTTATAAAGGTAAAGAGAAGAAAACTTACAGGTCGAACCACTCATATTCTAAATACTCAGAAATATCCAAAGCATCTGAGAGGGTTGAGCTATTTTGGGATGAATCCGAGATGAAACTACCACCACTGGTTTTGAAAACACTGGAAATAGAAAAGGAATACAGCAAAAAAAAAAAAAAAAAAAAAAAAAAAATTAATCAAATAAAAATCATTTTTTAGCATGTCTCACCTCAAAATATGAATTCCCTTTAGTCATGCTGCTTTACACATTTAACTAAAATGAGGGTATAAGAGACCATTTTAAATAAAAAGACTAAAATTGTATGGATTGAGTGTTTAATAATAGACTGAAAAGTGAAATGTTTGTAAACAATTTTTAATGCAAATAAGTTCTCTTGACGTATGCAAAAAAAAAAAAAAAAAAAGAAGAAAAAAAAAGGGGGTGGATGGTGGAGACAAACTTGTAATAATGTTAGTGTAAATCCATTCCTAAATTAAACTGAATTAAAAATAACTTATCTTTGCAGAAAAGGTTCATCAACCCAGAATCCTTTCATAGTGCCCATGAAAATTCAGAATGTAACAAAACCTGCTCAAATTTTGTTTTATAGATTCTCATAATATTGCGGGGGTGGTGTCGTATTAATTTATATATTCACAACTTCAGTATTTACCAAATGATTTCACCCCCACTCAGTAAGAAAGAAAGAAAAAAGAAAAAAAAGAAAAAAAAAAAAGCTTTTTGACAACATGCTGATTTTGTAAAAAAAAAAAAAAAAAAAAAAAAAAAAAAAAACACATTACAATACAGTAAAAAAATTTCACATATTTCTTTTTATAGCTGTTTCCAAAAGCCTATTCATAAAACAATAATAGACAATACATCTATTCACAAAATAGAAATACAATTTTTGAAAAACCATAAAATAAAATGCTTGTTTATTTGCTGACGTTTAATTCCATTCCATTTTTTGGGGCCAAATTAAAATTGTTAAAAAAATAAAAAATAAAATAAAATCAGAAGCACCAAAAAAATGAAATGACCCTTCCGAGATTAATTTGTGAAAACATCATTATGCTGCTTCTAATGAAACAAAGACTAAAATCTTGTCTTAAATGATTTATAAAGTGAAATTTATTAAAAAAATTGAATATCTAAAATTCATAAATATCAGCAGTAA
This sequence comes from Acanthosepion pharaonis, assembly GCA_903632075.3. Taxonomy (NCBI): domain Eukaryota; kingdom Metazoa; phylum Mollusca; class Cephalopoda; order Sepiida; family Sepiidae; genus Acanthosepion; species Acanthosepion pharaonis. Next base: position 167,364 of record CAHIKZ030001075.1, read on the forward strand.
ATATTCAATTTCTGTAAGTTTTTGTTCTGTAATCTCAACATAGAAACTTGCACTTTTAAGTTTGGCTTAGTGATAAAAGCTTGCAGAGTTAATTTTAGAGGCCTTTAGTCTAACCTCTTTTCAAGTATTTACAGCTTTACTTTTAATAATATTAAATTGTCGGTAAATGATGCTTATTAGCGTATTCAAGTAAAAAAGGACTTGATTTAAAACTAGAACAAGAGTTTGACTTAAAAAATAAAAAAAACAACAACAAAAAACAAAAAAAAACAATGGGAATTTGGGATGAAGAATGGATGATGAAAATTTGAAAAACAAATTTTTGTGATACTCTTAGTTATATATATCAAATAAGTAACATTAAATTAACCATTGCTTGATTCTGAAGTGTGCTTAACAACAAATGAATCATTTAATCATTATTTCATAAGTATAGAGCATCAGCTTCATCCTTTTGGTATCTATCTAATCATAATTTGTAAATTATACTGTAAATTCAAGTTTTGACAAACTCATAAATTTTATTAACTATCTGTATATATAATGACCAAATTCAATTATCTCTCAAATTCCTCAAGATTTCATTTGGAATTTCATTATGATACAATCTATCCCAATAGATGTAATTATGCATATTTTCTTTATAAAAGATTAAAGATATTACTTTTTAACAATTCCTAGACTGAATTAGCATTTTAATTAAAAAAAAAAAAAAAAGCGTACATAAAAATAAAATTCCCTAACTAGCCATTTATTTCCATTTGGATATAATTGATAAGTACAATCACCAAGTTCTTGGCCCTTCAAGTATATAATAAACCAAAAACTGCCAACATTTGATAAAACTAAGACCTCTTGACTAATTGTTCTTCGATTTTTAATAGTTACAGCACACCAATAGACAAATGAAAATAGTTCATAAATTCACTATTACTTGATTAAAGATTTCAAATAGGCAGGTTATAGTTTAAAATAAATCATTCCACTTATTCTACATGAAAACAAAAATAAATTTGAAATGGTAAACAAAAATGATATATACTCACGTATATAATTAATCAATAAATTTGTAAATAGATGTAACAGTTTTCTGCCACCGTCTTTTGTATGTATCCAAGTACTGTGTTAAGTTTACTAATGGAGAGTAATATTAAGGTAGTGGGCTGATAGGAGTAAAATAGGATAACAACTTAAAAATAGACACAGATCAATACTTCAGTACTTTATGCAGAGCATAATTAGAGCAAGAGAAAGAATCAAAATATGGAGCTGATTTTGAAAGGGACATTCAAAATCAATGAAGCCAGACAAAAAAGTATTGTTTAGCTTAGACAGATGTAGTCAAACAACTTGGATTAAAACTACACAAAGTTTACAACAAAAATTGGTAAAATAAAAATATATTCTGAAAGTAAATCAAGTTTTCATTTTTTTTTTTAACACTGCACGATTACACTATAGACAAGCATAGATTTTTTTTTTTTACTGCAATATTTAGAAGGATAAAATTTCATTATTTTTTGCCTTGAAGACTTATTACTTGAAATTTTAAAGCCATGGTACTGAAAGAAAAGAAATAATTTTTAAATTAAGTTATTTTACATACATAAGTGATAAGAGCAATATTATGGATTGTTCTGAAGAAACTTATCAATAAAAATGATTCAGGGTTGCTGAAAAGGTTTTGCACTTTGAGAACCTCACTGGATAAACTTAAAAGGATTAAAGAACAACATAGCTATTAAAAGTCCTATTATTAATGAGCAACACAGCACAGAAACCATGTATGTGTCAACAATGATAAAGCAGTAAAGCTAAAAAAAAAAAAAAAAAAACTAAGAGGATTATTTCAAGATTGATGCCTTAACAAGGACAGCTGCAATAATTATTAACAATGCTCATAACATTTTCATCAAGAGTTTACACATGAAAAAAAAAAAAAAAAAAAAAAAAAAAAAGTATTTACACACAGGTAAGACTAGAGCAAAATATCTAAGAAAGCACTGAGACCAAGTTCTTGGAATGTAATGTCCATACAAACCAGGGCTTAAAAAAAAAAAAATAAATAAAAAAGTATAGTTGCTTCAAGCAAGTTACCTCAGTAGTAAAAATACCATAACACATTTTCATATTATTTATAGTTAGTCATTCTTTAACAGCAGCACATAAAACAAAAGAAAAATTGTTTGTACAAATTGAGAGAAATAAATAATAAAACTCAGTAAAACAATGAAAAAATATACATGCAGGATAACTAAACAAATAATGGAAAATATATCTTATTTTTCCAGTTGCATAAAAAAAAAAAAAAATTTTTTTTCAGAATTTTAATAATAAAAAAGGTTTTTTTTGTACAAGAGAATTTAGCTACATATTAGTTATACTAGAGAGTCATGATGAGTAGTTGTACCCTCACTGAGGATCCTTGTCTTAAATGTCTGTTGGGACAAACTCATTGCTGAGCTCAAGTGAAACATATACGATCCACTGCTAAAGATGCTGGAAAAATGGTTGGTTTCTTGTACTGTTCCAGGAAATATGTGAGGATTCCTGCCATTCTCTATCGTTGTAAAGATCAGACCAAAATGGAGTTTTCATGTCACATCTTATTAAGAGTTGCTCAATCCTAACTTCACAGCCTTGAGAGAGTTCAAAAGTCTTTTCACAGTATTGTAGGTGAATTATTATTTTCAACCCTACAACACCTTTCTCACAGACTGAATACTATCTCTATTCATAAACATTCAAGCTAGCTACAACGATTTGTTCCATCAATTCAGGGACAACTGATCCTTACTTCTTTCATATTCCATTGGTAAGGAGGAAGTTCCACCCAGACAGCTTCTTTCAAAGAACTGTTATTTAGTGGAACAGATTCCTGGGAAGATGCTTCCCCAGTCACTATGAATATGATCTTAACTCTTCAAATTTAGGGTTAACCATTATCTATCCTTCATATCCTCATAATATGCAATTCTTACTTCTCTCACAACTTCATTCAGTAACATTCTACACTGAGTAGCTATTAGGCCTTGCATTGGGTGAACAACAGTACATAAGGTTTTATAATAGGTTTATGCATGCAATCCACTTTAATTGATCACTCTTGGCTAAATCATCATCTTTTGTAAAAACTAAAATCTTCAATTCAAAAGAAAGCTAAAGTTGGACATAAGACTTGAAATTCTTCATTTAAATTTAACAGTATATGTAGGACACAAATATTGGAAAACTGTGAAACTTATCCTGAGTAAGAGTAATGTCTTTTTTCTTGCCATGTCGCTTCGGGACAGAGTCCCTCCATTTATTATCTATTAGCTTAAAAGCCACCCTATTGGGTGGCATTTAAGATAACTCCTGCCAAAGGTTCTCAATTGGGCCTTAATAGGTAAGGAGGAGATGTGATAGGCAACAATAAACTACAGAAGAACTCAAAATTGACTGCTACATTTAAGTTTTGCATTAGTATTTAAGCTTACCTTTTAAAAGTTCAATGATAATTTTTCTGCCAGCACTTAATTTAAAGACAATTTGATGTATGTAAGCCCTTACATTACATACAATTATTTCTATTTCATGGGTGACTTTTTCAATTAATTTCAATTATTCCCAAATTTATTTTCAAGTTATAAAAATTGTATCATAAAAAAAAAAAAAAAAAAAAAAAAAAATGTTGAAAATAATCACAGTAATGAAAACTTGTGAATCCCAAATTTCAAGATTGTGGGTCCAGATCTGGCTTAGAATGTTTTTAATTTGCTCATGGAGTTGACCGGATTCCAAACTGGTATGATTTGTTAGGCTATAGTCACTATAAGAAGAGTTGAAAACAGACAATTTTATTTTGAAGCACTGTAATTTAGGTACCTCCACTAATTCATTAAAAAATACTCTGAGAAAAGAAAATTAGAAAATTTAAAGTTTACTTAATGTAATTGGAAACAAACATTACTTAATTTTTTCTGCTAAAAAATTTAGTTGAAAATAAGAGAAGCAGGTCTAACTGTGGTGATTTGTTTAGGAGGTGTGAATTGACGATTATGTTGATGTATCAACAACATATGTTGGGGAGTTATCGGATAAAATGATGGAAGTGACAATATTTTCAAGTTTTAAGTGAACCAGCTTATTTAACTACACAGTAATTTTTATTGTTTTTTTTTTTAAAGTAGTTTTTTTAACAAAAGATGTTTCCGCCCCTAAAATCAAAACTAAAGAAAATAATTGCAGTATGTCTCTCACTGAAAAACAATGATATTCAAAAAATTAGATTATGATATTTAGTGAAATAGGATGTAAAAAAGAAAATTAAAAATTTTGAAAATGACAATAGAGAATTCAACACATGCTCACCAAAAGGAAAACAAAAAATTTTCTGAGGATGGATACTTGTTGTCAGAGGAAACAAGTCTTAAAACTAAATGCTTTTTATGTTTATTCTCAATGGAATTTATGGAGGAGGGGGTGGACCTAACAGATGCTAATTTAAAAAAGAAAAAAAAATAATCTAAAATCTCATTCATTTGTGAATAAGTTCTGAAAATTCCATTAAAATCTGACAATTATTTGATTTTTGTAAGAATTTCCAAATCAATGTTTCTCACCTGAAAAAAAAAAAAAAAAACCAAAATTTCGAATGTGCTAGAAAGGATGAAAACATTTTTCTATTTTTATTTTTTCATCCTGCTAGGCTGCTTTTTTTTTTTTTTTCTCCAGTGAATTAGTGGAGACTAGCAGTAGAGCCCGGCGTTGCCCCGGGGATGTAACAGTAAGAGATAGATCAAGTATCGACCATCATAAAGCCTGAAAAATAAAATTTGACAAAGATTATTGTTTAAGGTTGATGGACACACATGTCTTAATTAGTTTTTTTTTTTTTTTACGAATTAGTCAAACCCAAACAAAAACATCACTTTCAATCGTTATGAGTCTATCGATTGAATAGAATTTTATTATGAACAATTGTCTTGTAAATGGAATTTTTAAAGCATTCTAAATGTAAAAATAAAGAAAAAGGGTGCAAGACAATAAGAAACACTAAAAAAAAAAAAAAAAAAAAAAAAAAAAAGTGAGGTTTTGTTGAAATCGGTTGAAAAATGTAGGAAATCCGATCCCATATATAAACGAACACACACACACACAACATGGGTTTTATAACAAGTATAACTCGATACGAGTTGTTCCCCTTTCATTCCGGCAACAGAATCGTGTTTTATTGTGTTTTCAAATTGATTTCATGCAAAAACAATTGTGTTTTTCCAATTTTTGGCGCTGTCAGAACCATCGCAAGGTAATTTTACACAGTCCTGTGAAGATTTGTTGAAATCAGTTGAAAAATGTAGGAAATCCGATCCAATATATAAACGTACAGACACACACACAATCTGCATTTTATACTAAATAAGATGCCTACATAATTTGAGAACTAATTTTTTTCATTGGAACATCAGCTACTGTGAAGGTAGAAAGTTGTATCCCTTTGTTTTTATCAGTAGAAGCAAAGATGGTGAAAAATCCAAAAACAATTGCGGTAATGAGAACTTGGAATCCAAAATTTCAGGATTGCAGGTCTGGATCCAGCCTGGAATGTTTTTTTACTTTGGAATCAGGCTGGAATGTTTTTTTACTTTGGAATCAGGCTAACTCCATGAGCAAAGTGATAAGATATGTTGGTCTACAGTCACTAGGAGTAAAGTTGAAAGTGTGACACAGTGACATTAGCATTTATGATTATGAATTTCTATAACATTTTTGTGACTGGTTTCACATTATAAACAGTGGAGAAGGCAGAGTACTGAGTTGACCTAGACTGGGCTCGAGAGCTTAGTTTAGTCTCTTCTGCTATTTGATCCAGAATTGATGGATGTTTCCTAAGGGTATTAGTGCAAAGTGAATACAGTTTAGACAAAACTTGAATTTGGCTTTCTGATTTTACTTCCTGCCTTAGAAAAAAAAAAGGTTAATAAAAGATAAAATTTATCTTGCTGAATCTCACATTTTTTATATAATTTAAGATTTAATTTTGCAGATAATGCATAGTGATAGGAAATACATGCTAAGATCAGAGTGCAATTCATGAGCAGGAAGAATAGATTTTAAAGTTAAAATTAAATTATATAGGACTCCTTGGTCAATTTCTTGTTTTGTTATGCTCTGTATGCTTCTTCATGACATAAGTGATCATGGTTTTCTAGGTTCTTTTTCTGAGTAGCCATGACTTCTTGTGATGGTTTCCCTTTACCTTTTCTAGTTTGGAATTCAGAATTTTTCTTCTCTTAGATTGGTTGTCAGCCACAGTTAGAGTCCAGTCTATCCTGCTTTATAGCTGGGATAAGAAATGGATTCATGGCTATCTCAAGACTCAAAGAGCATTGGTGTGGAGATGAACACAAAAGACCAGGTAGGAAATTGAATAACTTAGAGCAATCTGGTGATGCTACTAACAAAAGATATAAATGATGCCACAATGAAAAATTCATAATATTCTACACAAGAATTCGGTGATTTTTTTTTTTTTTTTTTTTTTTTAAGCCTTTGAGCTTCAAACGATGTCAGCATACCTTACATTCCCTTTGTTGCGTTAAGCTCGCAGTTTGAGGCCTCGGAAGCTAATTAAGTGTTTTGTTGTTTGTTTTGATTGCATTTCAGTTTTTACTCAACTCACCTTAGAAAATTGATTGTGTGTCGGATACTTTTTAAAATTCAAAGAGAAGATTTAAAGAATATGAAAAGAGAAGATTTAAAGAATATGAGAAATATAAGGGAAGTAAATCAGTGTTTGGTATGTAGAGACTCATTTGAAGTGATAACAATACACACGAATTCTTAAATTAGAAATTGTTGCAATTTAAATGTATCTATTCGAAAGAATTGTAAGGATAGAGATGTAAATTCTTTTCATCAGACGTTGAAGAAAATTTTATTTTAAAATCAATTTGTGATCAAGTTAGAAAAATTATATATACAAATTCCATTAACAATGAATCACACTTAGGAATTTTCAACCACCAACAGAATTTGAAGGGAGAGGCAGGCAGGAGATAAAGAAAGGTAGCCCCCAGTGAATCATGCATGACATGTTGCCATCAATAATCAAATAATTTTAACGCAAAATGTATGCGAAATATGTATGCCTCACATTTTTCTGAATCAAAGGAAAATAAAATAAAATCTACAAAAACAGTAAATTATATACACATCTCATTAAACTGAAACAAGACATTTAAAAAATAGTTTGATCTTCAAATTTTTATGAATAAAAATAAAATTTTATTAATTGATTTTCTAAGAACATTTTTTTTATCAGTAAAATAATGTAATGAATGACGGTAAACGGGTAAAGTTTTCGATTCTGTCTAAGTAAGATTTAAAAAAGTCAATAAAAACTAGGTATTTCTTAACTCGCACCAATAACTAAGAAAAAATTGGAATATTAAGAAAAGAACCTATGATGCAATAATTTAGACAAAAATTAACCACCTAAAAAATTAAAGTTTTTAAGCGTACATAATCTCAACAAGACTGAATTGAGATTGTTAGATTGCCTATCTACCAACACAAGCAAAGCTTTATTTGCACTATAAGCAGAGTAAACAGTAAAGAAGGAATTCTGCTTGTTCTTAAAATAACTGGAATCAATCTTCTAAGCTACTTTTAAAGTTTATTTAGTTGTAATTTAAACCTTTTTACAATTTCTATTTTCTGAGGACTAATAAACTGGACTTGTAGATTTTATTTTTATGAAAAGGCAGGTTTCAAGATGTATGCATTTTTTGTAGTTAAAGTCGATCAACAAACAAAACCGATTTTTATCATTTAGTTGGTAATCTTTTGAATTACTTCTGGGGTCTGGTTCACTACCATCTTGCTTGCTTGCTTAAAAAATTGTAGTTGCCTTAGCAACAGTAGAAAAATGTGTGAATGTATTTTTTTTTAAAGTAGCCGTTAAAATATATAATCTTAACTTAAGACTTCGGTTTTGGTAAATAAATTGCTGGTAAACTTCCATTTAAATTTTTAATCCGATCTTCAAAAATTTGCATTTATCTTAAAGATTTTTGTACCCATTCATACAAGAATAACTTAGAGGCTCTGCATTTTTCTCTTAATTAAAAATTTAAAACCAAATATAAAGTTTGTTATTATAAAATCGTTATTTCCACACGTAATGCGAGGGAAATAAACAGATCGCATGCATTTTTCCCCCGCCAAAAGTTATTTAGTCGGAGACAAGTTTTAGAAATCACACCACAAAGTCATACATCGAATAAATAAACATCTTTATTTTAACAAGACGACGAGGGTTAAATTTGTTTTAAATAAATGTTTTATAAGGTATAATTCTATTTCAGGGAATAAACGTTTCCTGCCGATTTCTTAAAATTGTAATTACAATAATTCTAGAAAACAAAAACAATTATTTGCTTACTCAAGCTATAGTACAAATTAAAAAATGTGCACAAGTCGGAAGAAACACCTACAGGTATCTTTTTTTGTATGTACAGTTTGTACACTGTATACTTTAACAACACTAACAGGGACAAAAACAATCTGACCGATATATGTATGTTTCTTAAATTAGCAACGCATTTATATCACGTGACTAAACATTCAACCCACTCACGCTTACCGTTAAAAGCAAAAAGCTAAATTTTTCATTTTAAAGAAACTTAAAATCAAGTAGCTAAAGAATTAATAATAGTGAGCACTTGAGGAATTTCAATCAACATATATACTAGCAGCAAGTGAAATACAGAGTTGAAAATATGAATAATCGAAAGAAAACTAAAATATAAATACAAAGTTTTCTACTTACCGCTTTTTTTTATTTGAAGTTTTTAACTTGAATGCTATTTTTTTTAAAATACTAGGAATATACATATTTCAATTTAAAATAAATCCATAGAGAAATGGTAATGGCCTACATAGAATTCAAACTCATGCAATTCTGGCTCATTGCAGACATTCAAATGGGTTAAAGTCGACGCAAATTACAAGGACAGCAGCAATTGGTTAGCAGTTCAAGTTTTCAACCAATCACAGTTGCAGACACAATCTCATACGCGCACACAGCAACAAAATAATCAAAAAGTTTTTTAAAAAAATATTTATCAGTGAATGAATACTCTTCTTTGATAAGGTATTCTAACAGAAAATGGAGTAAGGATGTTTACCAAGAACATAAAAGCATTGTATACAACAGTAGCTTTAATTAAAAATTCACAAGAACGTCTTTTAACAGTCTAACAATTTTGGTTTAAAAATAAATTGGGTTTCAATTCATTAAAAATTCTGATTGAATTCAAACTAAAATAAACTAAACATACAAAAAATAAAAATCCAAGTTGATCAGTTTTATCATTTAATGATGGAAAAATAGAATTCAAAATTTGTTTTCATACCTACTACCATAAAAATTTGAAAACAAAAAAAAAAAACTATTGAGTTTTTTTAGTTTAGTTAATGTTGAGTAAAAATAAAATAGTAAAAAATTATTTTTGAAAAAGGATTTAAAAAGTTTCCATATTTATGAATTTATGGTTGCCATTTCCTGTGTACATTGGTGGTGATGATAATTCTGTCTGACAAAAAAAAAATGCTAAGGGCTAAAAGTGTAAAATAAAAAAACAGTAAGATCGCCTTTGTTCAGTGGGAAGGTAAAATAAAAAAAATGTTTTCAAAAAAATGGTAAAGCAGCAGGATTCGCTACACAAATGATGCTACGTATGATAATTACCGATATTAAGCGAGACATGTAATTGTAATGATTCACTTTATTTTGAACTAAAAAGAAAAAAGGCATTTTTATGTGAACTAGTGAACACACAAAGAAATACCTCTCTTTGTGTTCAATGTTCATTGAACACAGCACTTGCGCAATGACTAAAACAGAAAAATATTATTTGCTTGAAAACACTCACATAGTCAACTGAAGTAAGTAGTAAAATATGCTCATTTAATTTCAATTCCTAATATCAACAACCCCAAAGCACTTTCTGACATAAAAAAAAACTACATGAGCAACCTCTCCGCAGCTTCACCTTGTCCGTGGTTAGTGGTAAAGTCGGACAGCAGTATCTTTAAAGACGGTTTTTTTAACAATTGTAAGAGAGTGAATCTTATCGGGAGCCCCACCGTCATGATCCAATCATATTTCTATAAATTGCATAAATAATTTTTTTTTAATAATGGTAAAATTATCTAATTTGTGAGTAAAAAAAACCATCAACAAACTATTATTAAAAAAATGTCACAAGAATAAATTATTTAAAAAAAAGAAAGAAAAGAAATAGATAATTTAAATTTGATGTTTTCATCTTTAGTAAATTTTTCTATAACTTCAAGTCTAACTGAAGTCCACAAGACAGTGAAATGAAAAGTAAAACTATTTGTAGTTGTTAACGTAATGCAGTGATTACCAGAGTCTCTCATAACACAAGTCATTGCTTGTGAGTTTAACCCTCACACTATGCTCCATGTAACGTTGTATCAAAACTTTGTTCAACGTTGTGACTACCAGCCCAGATAGAATCAAAATTTTGGTCAGAAGTGTTTGTATTCTCAGTGGATTCAAGCAAATTTTAGCAAGAATTCAGATTTGACTACTTATTTCATGATTTAGTAGTCATACAAAGTCCTTTCTAACAAATGTACAAAACAAAATATACAAATCAAATTTCTAATCCATGGAAATGTCTGCAATTTTATAGAAAGAATACAATGGGGAAAATTATAGGATCAAATTCCACTTTTAGATGATTATTTCTTTATATCCATTAAAAAGTTTTTCAAGATGACCAAGTTATTCACATTTTGACATGGTGTATATACGCCTTTATCCACTGTGATATGTGTTACCTTAGAGAATAAGGGAGCTTGAAATATCAATATTTATCATCTCATTGGGATGTTTTTGTTTTTATTAGGAGAGAGAGAGGATGTGGCATTATGGTGTATATACGCCTTTATCCACTGTGATATGTGTCCTTGTTGTCCTCAAGGACACATGGCACAGTGGATAAAGGTGTTGGTTATCCAATGACAGCACCCAAAGAGTGTGATGTTCAATACCCGGATAAGGTAGTGGAGAACTTGGAGAGGGGAATTTAACAAGAGATAACTGACATCCATTAAACAAGGTGTGACGATCATCATCACACACATACATACATACTTATGCAAATTAAAAATATACAATAACAAGCATTCATTGGATAGTAAATCAACACTACTGCGTAATACAACAATTTTATAATCCCTATATTTTCATGTAGTCGATTTTGTCCACTTTTGGGAGAATCGGATCCCAGAAGTTTTTTGTGAGTCTCCCCAAAGCTCGCTGATTGGTCAATGCCAACCAATCAGATTGTCTGCACATGAAGAATGATTCTTTTCGCGCAGCGCTTTCGGAGCCGATGATCACCTATATTCACAATCTTTTTTTCTTACACAGCAAAACTGTTGAAAACATTTATTACCATAAACTATTACAACCTTATTTCTTTCAGTGAACTTTGGAACAATTAATAGTTAAAGAGAGACAACTCTTGTTTTACTCAATGCATGCTTTTCTTTCACATCCTTGTTTGTATCTTGTTAGTTAAATTAAAAATACAAATTTTGTGTAATGATTTCTTTGGCTTATCCTCTTCACTTCAGTTTGGTTTCCTAATCTAAGTTAAATAAGTGTGGTGAAGGCCACCACAATGGCACGTGGAACTAGAACAGTCTACCCCAGTGAGCGAAATAAAGGGTTCAGTTCGACATTCCAACTACCTGAAGAAAGCCGGAGTGTACAACGGCCAAAACGCTGTAATAAATATGGCGACAAAAATGAGGACAATAGTCCGAATAATGTAAATAGTGAGGAAATTGTAACGAGTAATTGGGTCGTGAATCCGATTAGTGAAGACCAGCCTCAACCCATTACCCCTTTTCTGGCTTGTGCCATAATTTACAATAAATCTCAATATCAATTTTTCTTACAGGTTAAGTCATTTCCATTATTCTTTCTCTCGATATTAAAATTAAAAACGAAAAAGTTTATGTAGTAAAGTAAATTAATATTATAGCAATAGGTGTCCAATGTAAGATGCTGAGGATGTTGAACTGTAACATTCTTTGTTTACAGTATAAAGAAATTATCAGGATTTACTGTATATTCTTTAGAGAACTTCTTTAAATCAAAGAATCTTATTTACTCACTATAAAGCTATTAGCCCAAACCAATAAAAAAATGGTACTTAGTCATTAAAATACCGATTTTGGGAAGCAGATTTGACTAAAAACCTCAGTATACCTTCATATTTCTTATTTAAATATCATTCTGTGAATTTTTGGAATTATTTTTGGCAACCTCTTTACCCCAGATATTGTAATGATGGTTGATGGAGAGAAATTTATTGAAGGATAAAATTAACTTAAACTAGACTAGTACCTCTATGTTCAACATTTCACTTCCTAAACAAACAATATTTTTCCATTATTGAATAATTATGAAGTTTTATTTATCAGTATTAACATTACATAAATTTTCATGCCATCAAAAGGGGTCCAGTACATGAAGATATGCAATTTTCTGGATATCTAGAAACTAGTGCAAAGAGCAAAATGTTTTTGAATGTCAGAATATGAAACTTAAAATTGAGCATTGTTCATTAAATAATTCTTAAATGCACACTGAAGCATTTATAAGAAATAATATGACTTTAAAGACTCATTGCTATTAAAGCTTATTCATCCATCCGACACAAAAAGCAATTCTAAACATTTTTATGGATGGGGAAGAAATTTATCAAACCAACCTACACCGTGGTCCGAAAGTCTTGTCACCCCTACATAATATAATTTTCTATTTCAGATATCTGACAAGCTCCTATAGTTTGGAAGATATGGTTAAAGTGACAAGACTTTCGGATCACCCTGTACTTCCAAAATGATCAAACATCAAAATTTCATTTGGAATCCTTTCAATCTACCACATTTGAAAGGAATACTAAAAATACATAATTGGAATTAATCATAGTAAAATTTCCATTATCTGTATTTTTCAAATTATCAATTTTTCAAACTGATATTCTATTTAGAAATAGAACTTTGTTTTGAAATTGACCCAATTATAAAGGGGAATAACTTCGGTTTACTTAAAGCTACGAAGCAATAACATTGCCTAAAAATAACAGCACTTCATGAGTTCCATTTTTTCTCGATTTTTAATATAATCAGCTGAACTTTTTAAAAAAATACTCTTCACATTAGAATAGAACTGACAGTTAGCAACGATTTTTAAATTAAACAGCGATGTATAAACTTTCAATCAAATTAAACATGAACTAAAAAACACTACTAACAGACTTCTTGTACGAACAACGAACATAGAAATAAAAGAAAACAAAGGCTAGTTACAAAAACATGAAATAGGCTCGATTTGTTAATCAAATGGGAAATTACCTTTCTTGTATTAAAAAAAACAAAAAAAAAAAAAAACAAGCTGTATTTTAATTTTTATTTATTTTTAAAAGCACACTTCGGTTTTTGATAGTTTACATTTTTATTTTTTCAGTTTTACGGAACTGAAAAGAAAAATCATAAATATATGCAATATATCCCTCTCTCTCACTGTTAAGAAAAAAAAAAAGAACCCACTTCGCCTTTTCACTTTAAGTGAAAGAATGGTGGGAAAACCATAACACCGGAAGCTGAGTGAGACTGAATGCGCAAACAACAAGTTTTGTTCAAATGCGCATAGGCTTTCTATTGAGGTAGTAATTAACAAAATAAGATTGAGCTGTAAAGCTGGGTTTCCGAAAGGAGCTTTTCATTGCTTACAAAACTAAAACCAGCAGGGAGAAATATGGCGAAAATTAAGAAAACTACCGAAGCAATGATTAGAGAAAGGACAATAAACCGCGATTTAGCGAAAGCTCGAGCGGCTGAAGCAATGAGGAGAGCGAGACAAGATCCCGAATACAGGGCCCGTGAAAGAGCAAGAAACGCTGAAGCACAGAGAAGGAATAGAATGAACGAAGAATATCGAATGAAAGAAAGGGCCAAGAATGCATTAGCAAGATCAGTAGCCAGAATGGATGATGGATACCGAGAGAGAGAGCGCCAGAGTAATGCCCTCTCTATGGCTATGCTCAGACAAAACGAAGAATACAGAAACAGAGAGCGAATCAGAAATGCCAAGGCGATGGCACTAAGTAGAGCCTGCAAAAAATACGAGAAGCAGCAAGCGAAAAGAGAACAGGAACGGATTACGAAATCAAACAACAAAAGCTTTCTAGTATTGTCCATGGGCAGTAAAGCAAGGAGAAGTTCAAAAACGTAAAGAAGAAAAAAAAGATATCCCCCAAAAATAAAACTAACCGCAAAAGAAAAATCATGGTGAGTCGCTCTCACACTTAAAGACTAAGTAAAAATACAAATATTATCACTCCAATCTCATGACGGCACGACATGCATTATTCATTTTTAGGAGCATTTTTTTTTTAAATAAACTGTGTAGAGGAAAAAAGCGACAGAACTACATAGATTAAACGATAAGTTTTTTTGTTTTTACTTTAAATCCTCGCATCATCCTGTTTATCGTGCAATAGGAAGATTTGTAAATAAAAGTGGACAGTAAAGAAATATCTGGTTTGTTTTTCTCGCATAATTTACCTATCTGCTGACAAAGTAATTTTCGCCTTGCACTTTTTATTATCCTAACTTAGGTTTCTGCTTTCTTTTATTGCAAATTCCGGCTTGAGTTTTCGGTTCATTGTTAAAACGACAGGCGACTGCGAGGTTTCTTTGTTTAAAAAAGAAAAAAAGAGAAAGGTAGTCACTAGTGGTTCCTGTGTGTAATGCGATTATTTTTCTTGGCGTGAGAAAAGCAACAAGATCCTGTACGAATCTGTTTGCCAATTTACCTAAATATTAGATTTGATATTTTTATAATTTGCAAGACCGAAAAAAGTCTTCCTTTTGGAATCAGAAGTCTAAAAAAGTTAGTCAATAACATTGACTACACAACTACAAGTCACTAGTTTTTGTTTACAATATACATCATTTTCCAAAGCGTAAACGACAATGACCAGATTTTTAAAAATTTATATAAAATTCTGTAGAATTATTTTAAAAATTCAAAATTCTTTCGATGTTGGTAAAATCATGTAAGTACCAAGAAAAACATAAAAAAAAAAACAATTATTTTAGCATGGCTTTCACTTCAATCCCCCCCCCATTTTCCGGAAGATTGTTAAAATTAAAAATGAACAATTTTGCTTTTTTACTCCTAAGTAAATATTTTAAAAGGTGCAAAATAAAAAAAATAAGAAAAAAAACAGTAGCTTATGATTATTTTTATTTTATTTTTAAGAAAATATGTAAAATCGCTATTTTAATGATGGAAGAAAAAACTAAATACGGGGAAAAAAGTATTTACATCTATTATTCTAGGTAACTGTAAGTGTAAAATAAACTATAATTAAAAAAAATTATTAGTGGCTTAAAAAAAGTTAAAAAAAACGAACAATAAAAGGTAGTAGTAATAGTCAGTGACAGACCCCAGCCTCAAAAATAAAAGAAATTTTGCGTATGGTGTATATTTATTAGTTTTCTATTCATATGAACCAGCTTTAAAATTATTTTTAATCTTTTCACTTTTGAAAAGAGTTTTTGTGAATTAAGTTTTTACAAGATACTTTTTAAGTTTTAACCCTTCAATTTTTTTTTTTAGTAGTATTTGTAAATTTTTTTTAGACAACAATAACTGACTAATTTGACTTACGAACATCCTTGAAATTATTTTTCTACCACAGGTAAGGAAGAAATTTGTTACTTTGAAAGTATTTGAAATTTACTGTAATTGCAAGAAAATAATTTATTGAAAACCTTGAATAAAATTGTTCAAACCAAGATGTTTTTACCTATATTAATTTCATAAAAAGACAAATGGGTGAACTGTAAAAAATTGAAAAGTAAAAATTAGTCTTTTGTCAGTTTTATTTCAGAGCTTAAAAATAAAATATTGAAGTTAAAAAATGTCAACTTTTATAACAACACTACACTACAGGTATTTAGTTATTTTACAGCAGCAAATATTTGGATTTTAAATAAACATCTTAGCATTTTATTTTTACTCTTTTTTAATGTTTATTTCCTGAAAATTGATTAGTGATTAATACACACAGAAAAAAAATTGAGGGGGCTGTAAAATTCTTGACTTGACCAAGAAGAGATTAAAAAAAATTGTTTTAACAATTTAATAGTCACATTTTGGGTAGAGTGGCTTTTTTTTTCTATTGTACTGTGTGTAAAACATTCAAAAAGTAAAGTTGAACAAGAGAAATATCAAACTGATCGTGATCAGTTTGATATTTCTCTAGTTTAACTTTACTTTTTGAAAGTTTTATATATAACACACACAGGATAATAGAAAAAAAAAAAAAAAAAAAGACACCCAAAATGGGACTAAATTGATAAAACAGTTTCTTTTAATCTCTTCTTGGTAAAGTTCTCAAGGATAAGCAATGACATTTCAATTCTTACCAAAAGTATCTAACATTCTTTTTATTTAGTGGGTCTGAGAGTTTCAAGTTAAAAGCAACAAAAATGATGAGCTATAATGTGGACAAATTTTTAAAATGAACTTATTAGATATAACTTGTTACATTAAGATTCACTCAAGTGACCAAGATTTCTCTTCAGTTTGCAATTATTTTCAATCATGTGGCATTTACAATAAAATAATGTGCATAAATTACTATCAGTTATCAACAATAACTTTTTCCTCACAAGAAAATAATACTTAGAATATATTTGAAACAGATAAATCTTTTAGTCACATGGTTGAAGGATTAGAAAAAAATCTATGAATATTTTTAACTAGAAATTATATTAAAAGGTGTACAATTTAATATTTAGATTTTTTTTCTTTTTTAAATGTGTTCAATGGGACAAATAACCTAGTAAATACAAATGTTAAGCAGTCACAAGTTCAATCCTTGCATCAGGTTGCATGAAAATAGTCACACACTTGTTGGGTGAAAGAGATGAGAATTAACTGATGTTAACTAGTATGGACAGTGAAATTAAGGACAATCTATTCCCATGAATTGAATTATTTGATTAAAAAAGCCTAGAGGGTTACCAATCTTAACAGAAGGCCTGAGTTTGAAACATTGCAACAATAACAATTAGGACAATACATTAATTCAAGTATATCAGGTAATTCCTAATCCAAAAACTTCAAATATGATATTTATAAAAATGTACATTAATTTCCAACTTTCATAAAATTAATCATTGATTACTACAAAACCTTTAAATTGAAAAGGGTTTAAGATTATTTTATTCATATTTACTATGATAGATTTAGTATTAGGCTTGTATAATATTTATAAGTTGGATAACTAAGAGCTAACTGCAAAAAGGAAAGTGCATTTAGTTCATGGTTTAAAAACATTTGAAGAATTTCAGAAAGATCTGTAAAATGATATAACAATATAATCTGAAATAACATTAAGTCCTTTTCTGTTAAAAAACTGAACTTATGCAAGAGTTCAATTAACTCTAAATGAACTTTACTGAAGAGTAGTTATAGCATTGTAGGATAAGTTAAAAATTCAACAGTAATCCAGAATGCTGTGAAAGGAATGTACTCCCACATTTTCATGATTATAGAGACTTTTTATTTGCTACTTTGTTGCTTAAACAAGCAAGTGCTGAAAAGTTCTTTGCCCAGCCTAATTCCTCAAATCTGACCAATCAGAATTTGTTTTCTTTGGAGAAGCTTCTTAATCAAACCAAGAACTTTTCAGCACCTCCATGTAAGTACTGTAATGCAGATACGAATACATATAAGTGAAATTAGCAAATTAAATTAAACTTAAGCAGAAGCAATTGTGAAAGAATGTACAACTTGCTAAATCCAAACTTTCTACACTCTGAAAGATATGTTTTTAAGGTGAAAGACTTAGAACTCAGGCAGCAAAGATCAGTTTACTCAACAAATTGCTCTATGTTGGATCAAGAACACTGATATATCATTTTGGTGAGCAGAGTAAAGAGAATAACATGAACATTTCCAGAAAAAAGGAATCTGCTGTACAAGGGTGGATCAATAAGCACAATTGAATTTTGATCAAAAATTTATGCTTGATTGACATGATTAATTTTCATTACTGGATTGACAAGGAAGGAGATTATGTTGAAAATATTTGTGTAATAAAAAAGTTTAACATTTGGCTGTGAAATTATTGATGTACATAAGATTAAAAATATTTTAAAAACATTTTCATTGTAACAATTTGATTTAAAGAAATTTGCTGAAATAAAAGGCAAATTTTCTTTAAGATTATTTTGTAAGTACATAGTTCTACTAATTTCAATATTATACCATGTTATCTGTTAATAGCTGAAATATTTAAGAGGAAATAAATGTGAAAGTTTTAAAAGCAATCTGATTCAAAGGATTGTTAATAATACAGAAAAAAGGTATTTAAAATGAAAATTCCGATTTATTTCTATAGCATCGTTTGATTGAACCTTCTGCTCATTGAAAAAAAAAAAAAAAAAAAAAAACAGGAAGACTTTTCTTATAAAATTGCTTTGATATACAAATATTCATTTTAGCTTAAAAATTTATAATGAACAATAAGTTAACGTATTTTTCTGAGATTTCAAAAAATATTCTATACAATTAAAGAAAAAGACACGCGTAATTTTTTGGACCTTTGGAGAAATGTTTAATTGAAGAAATTGTTGATTCATTATAAAAAATGTCATAAAATTAGCACAAATCAGATTTGGTAAAGAAAGAGAATTTGAAAATCTGAGATGGCACTTGTTTTCTGTGCACTAAATGTTTTTTGTGTGATAGGAGACAACTTCCTCCGCACTCACTGTCATTTAGCAGATAAAAAACAGACTTTTACTTTTTAAAACTGGTATGCCACGAGAGTTGGTCAAAGAAAATTTCATTTGCTAATTAACTGACATCACCAAAAAAAAAAAAAAACTACCAGTTTCAAGTGATTTGAAAACGAGATATTCTTGAAAAAATTGCTTACAAATTTGTATTATTTGTCAATAACTCAGTGAAAAAATTAATGTAAAATAATTTTACTGGCATCCATTATTTTTTTTGCTTGTATTAATTTTCCTATTCGTGAACACCAGTCATTGGCATTTATTGTAAAAACTTAAATACAATTCAGCATGTGACCTGACCTTGGTTGATGTTACTGACTGAATAAGGTAAAAGAGAAAAAAAAAAGTAATTTGGTATTAATCGGACATTAGTTTTAATTTCTCAAAATCTTTAAAAAAAAAAAAACAATTTTTTTTTTACACCAACCAATATTGACGATTATGATTTTTCCACCTAAAAAATCTCATGACTTTTTTTCCCAGCCTTCTCAAAATTCAAATACCTTATTCATTAGTCAGTAAATGATTTGCAGCGTAACTCTGAAGAGCGCCTAAGAGAATCGTTTGTTTTTAAAAGTGTTACAAAGACCTATTCATATTTTCAAATTCCTAATAAAACTATTTTAAAATTCATTAAAAAAAAAAAAAAAAAAAAAAAAAAAAAAATGAAAAATGAAAGAAAACTTCAGTCACTTCAATTAACAACTATTTGGACTTAATTAAAATATTGACATTTATTCGGACTATTGTCCTCATCTTTGTCGCCATATTTATCACAGCGTTTCGGCCGTTGTACGCTCCGGCCTTCTTCAGATGGTTGGAATTTCGAACTGAACCCTTTATTTCGCTCACTGAACTGTTCTAGTTTCACGTGCCATGTTTGATGGATGTCAGTTATCTCCTGTAATTTCCTCTGAAAGTTTTCCACTGCCTTTGGGTATTGAACTCACACTCTTTGGGCCTTGTCACTGGAACCAACGCCTTTTTAACCAAAGAGTGTGAGTTCAATACCCGGTTAAGGCAGTGGAGAACTTTCAGAGGGAAATTAGCAGGAGATAACTGATAACTGACATCCATCAAACATGGCACGTGGAACTAGAACAGTCTACCCCAGTGAGCGAAATAAAGTCCGAATAATGTAAATAATACCTCATCTCAGAAATATAGACAGACTCTAAAATATTGACATCAGCTAGATTTGCTGTGAGTGTGAAAGTAAGCTATTTAGTTTTAGTGTCACTGTCAATTGAACATAATCTTCCTTAAATAAGGAAATAAAAAACGGACAAAACTAAAAAGTAAAAACAGTGGAAGACACGTGTCAATTGTTTTGGTTTGTATTTTTTGTTGAATGTTGATTGTTCTTTTTTAATAATTATTTTTTTTTTTTTTGTTAAAAAGTAAAAAATCATCTTAATTCTTGTTATCCAAGCGAATAAAGTGCAGATGTTATTTTCAGTATTGAAACACGCGGGAGAATTTGAAAAGTCATTAATAGTCAAAAACTTTAGGAATAAAGTTAATGAAAAGAATTTCTAGGAAGATAGCGCGCGCCATAAAAAATAAAAAAACACTACCCAGTTAAAATCTAGCAACAACTTAAGTTTTTTGTCTACTTTTCGACGAGCCACCTATAGTTCTTTTGGCTGTAAAAGTAGTTCCCATTGCACAATTAAAATACCTTGAAATTATAAAATAAAAGAAAACGGAATTAACAAGAAAATGATGAGTACTACTGGTACCATGTAACCCAGTACTAACTGCCAAAGACATGTCACGCATGAATGAATTGAATATTTCTTCGGCTTTTAATCCAGGAAAGGAACTGGTCAGGTACTCAGCGACGTTATGGCCACACCCAGTCATTGACGGATGATGATGAATCAGAAAATTACAATTTTTTTCTGGAAATTTCGAAAAATCAATGATACGAACTAACATTTAAGACGAAGTAAGATGTAAGTAAACAAAACAAAATCAAATGACTGAAGAGTCTTGAAGAGTGATTTGTTTTTTGTTGTTGTTTAATTTTTTTCGCTTACCTTTTTAATTTAAAAAGGTAAAAAACTGACAACTAACAAGAAATGTCCAGACAATTAAGTTAAGAAGCTTCTTAATTATTTTTATGTCAGGAGTTTCATTTCGCAATCATCACGGCTGCGACCGGAAGCCTTTGAAAAATGTCAACAAAGTCAAGTTTGAAATCATAAACAAAGCGACTTTTGAAATACGCTAAACAATAACTCATAATTAAATGAAATTGAAGTTTAATGAATCTGGAACTGAAAAAATAGTTCTATTTTTTTAAAAAAAGAGAAAAAAACTGACAACTAAATTTATTTTTTGTGTAATTAATGAAGATGGAAGTATTTCAATTTCAATATAAAAAAAATAAAAATCGAGTTTTTGTTTTCGTGTGATCAATTTTATTTTAAACGAAAAATTTTTAATTTCTTTTTTATTGCCATTAACAATTAGCTCAAAAAGTTTTTATTTTTAATAAGGAATTAAATAATAGAAAAAAAATTAAAATAAAAAGTGATAGGCAATTTTTGACTTCAATAGTTTAAAATTAAACGAATACAAATACCCAGACTTTTGGTTAAAATTTAACCAAAAGTCTGGGTATTTGTATTCGTTTAATTTAACCGTTAAATTGTCAATGTAAAAAAAGAAAGAGAAATTGGATTTTTAACAGAACAATGAAATAAAAAATAAACGGTTTCTTACTCTGAAAAAATCGTGAAGCTGAATGAAGTTTATATTTTCAAGTCACCAGCAAAATCCCAAGGTAATATTAAAAAATCCTATAATTAAATCCTTTGTTAATTTTCAAGGATATAAAAGTAAAAAAAATAAAAAAATCCATTATTAAATCAATGCATCTTTCCTATTTTTGATACGAAGTAAAAATGAAGAAGACGCTACATTTTTAAACGTTTTACAAACATTAAAAAAAGGAACGCCGACAATTAAGTTTTTTTTTCCAAATGTACAATGACATTTAAACGAGTCATTTGGTCAAATAATTGTCACTTTATTACCAGTTAAATTGAGAGCAGACCAGCACCAGAAATGTTTATTCGCATTTTCTTGGCTCATGTGCCATCAGTATTATTATTTGTAGCCTCGTTAAACTTGATATTATTACATAAACAGCGTATTTTTCAGTTTTCAATTCTGAGAGAACAAAGTAAACTAAAGATTTGTATTCTAGTTTGATTCCTCAAGGGTTAATTTAATTTCTACTGACAATTATCAAAAATATTGTCAAAATCATTTGATTATAACAAAGTCTAAACTGAAAAGTATCTTAAAAAAAAAAATTAGTCTGCGGTGAATATTCGTTAAAAATGGTAGTTTTTCCTTCGTCTATGAAAGTTTCCATTTTTAATTTAAGTGGCTACTACATTTGATAAATTTAAAAAGAAATGGATTCTTGGTTTTAACGTGAGATAACATTTTCCATTTATTCTAAGAGTTCGTTAATGAACCTCATCGAGTCATCAACAAAGGATATGACGGATGTTAACCGGCAACTTCATTTATCAAAAGTTACGAAAAATAAAGACTGACACAAATTAGTTATTTAGTTTACAATTACATACACACACATATGTATGTATATATAAGTAAAAAGAAAAAAGTTTGCATTGTTTATTACTTGGGATGCGAATTTACGACTTTTTGTTTTTACAATTTGTTTATCAACTTTAGTAAAAGTGAAAGACTTACACTTCTTACAATTACATAAATATCCGTTTTACTTTTTTGACGGATAAACATTTCTTCTTATCAAATGTTAGAGGGCATATTTTTTTTTTTTTCATTTTTTCATTTAACAGCATCTCTGGTATTGGTTTACAACGCCGAACCAAAGGATTGTCTTTTAAATAAAAGACGAATAAAATCAGTAAAAATTACGAAGAAACAAGAAATAAAAATTCAAACCAACGTCTTTTTACTGGATTCGACAACAAAAAGTACAAAAACATAACAAAAATGTGTGCGTGCGTGAGTTTTGTAACGTACGGTAAAAAAAAAAAAAAACTGTTCATTTTTTTAAGTTAAAAGTAAAAAAAAAAAATCAATCGTTACTCAAGTTCAGAAAAAAAAATTGCAAGAATGAATCAATGTATTTATTAAGATTAAATTTACTGTTTTCATCAAATGAGGGCCGTTCCATAAAAACGTAAGCCAACCAAAGACTTACAAAACAAGTATTACATTTACTTTTTAAAAACTAGTTCAATGTTAAGAGAAAAAAAATGTAACTACTGAATTTTGCTCATTTAAGAATGGATTAAAAAAGCTGGTTAGAAAAAAGAAGTTGGATAGGATGGGTTCGTTAATAAATTTCTTTTGGTTCGGGAGTTTACAGACACTGCATTTTTATGAAAGATATTAAAAAAAAATAAATGAAAATATAAAATTAAATAAAATAAGTATTGCTAATTTGCATGTAAAACGGTATAGAAGAAAGATAATGTCATAGATGACTATTTGTAGGCTCGAACCCCCAACCAAGTAATAAAAAAAGCTTTCTTTAACGAATAAAAACTAAGAAGTCTGTACAACATTAATGGAACACCCGCCTTTTTACTTAAAAAAGTTACTAAGAAGTCGGTTAAAATGTAATTTTTATTTATATACTTACCTCCAAATACAAGATATATGAATTGATACTTTTAAAAACACCCAACAAAACTGTTTTCTTTTTAAAAATCCAGGAATAAGATCATCTTCATCATTATACAGATGGAGGTGTAATAATTAGTTTATTCATCCAGGGTGTTTGGTACTCCTTTCGATTGTTCCGTTCGTAGAAAAAAAATTAAAAATTGCAGAAAATAATCACAGTTCAAAATGAACGAAAAAGAATAGTTGTTGTGTCTGGCGTGTATTAACGTGAGTTTTAGACGATGACTTTGTCGCTTTTGTTATGATTCAAATAACGACTGAAAACAACAGAACACAAGCGCAGCGAAAGTTTTCTTTACTTTCGTAAACGGTAGTTCACAATCAAATGGGCCAAAGGCAAGAGGAGGAGGAAAAGAAAAGCGGCAAGAAGTGATGACGTCACCCAGAGAAGGGGGCGAGGCCGAGTGACGCCACGGCCGTTGGCCATGTGCTTAAAAAAAAGAAAAGGAAAAGGGAAGATTGTTTTTTTTTGTTAACTTTTATCAATGTCTAAGACTTTCCGTTATCACTAAATTCTTTTTTTGGTAAATATCTTTATTCTTACCAAGTTTCATGCAGAAATAATGCTTTATTTAAAAATTTCTGACTTTGACAACATGAACAATATCACATACAATTTTTTAAAATTAAAATGGAAAACATCCAAAAATTCATCTGAATGAAAGACAGGATATGAAAGACTTTCCCTGTTAGCGAATGATCACAGTTTAGTTACCACTTTACTTTGTGGATGTGAGTGTAACATACTGGTCATCAGCCCATAGTTTCTTGCATTCACTTTTAAACAAATACTCTTGGGAAAGGTATGAATATATCAATTCTTTCCTCCCCCAGCTATTTAACCAATAGCAGGACAGACTGGGCTCTCTAACCTTGGTTGGCATCCAGTCTAGGACAACTCAAAATTTAAAATTGATTGGTCTTTAAAAAAATCACAACATGAATACCTACAGGCTGGGGCATTATGCTCAACAGAGAGTCTAATGAAGTTTGTTCCTGTTGGTGTTGATATATATATATATATATATATATATATATATATATATATATATATATATATATATATATAAAAATTGTGTACTTGGGCATCAATCCTCTTTTATACAAGTTTCATTGAAGATAACTGACAAAATACTGCAATTAAGCTTTTGATTAAACTTGTATTTGTACAAGTGGTTTCTTTTCAGGACATAGGGTGTGTAAAAACTGTCCAAATTATATGTAGATCTGAGTGATTTAGGCTAATCTATTAGCCATTATCAAGGATGTTTTTTTATAACTGAATATGTAGTTATTTTTGCATTTATATATAAAACTAATATTAACTCCAGTCTAATGTAAACCAAACCTTATTGTTCCTTATCCTATTATATTTAAAACTGTATCTGTTACTAGTTTCTCTGCTAGAAAAAAAATAATCATACAGACTGATTATCAGTGAGCTGGATCCTCTGTAGATGCCCCACAATCACACTTGCATGCTTATGCTAAGACATAAGTGTTATGTGGGCATACCTTATTGAATGAGTGTGTCATCAATCGGCCAGTTAGGTAAATCACATTAGTTACTTTCTTGGCTCATACTAAAGTGTAAAGAAAGTCATTATACAGTATAGAAAATACTTAGAAGCAGCTTAAGATTATAAAATAGATATTTTTTATATGTTAGCCTTTTTTATTATTTTTTTTTAAAATGTTTTTTAGGCATTGAGAAATTATGCAAGTCACCTTTCTTTGTATTGGAGAGTGAAGAGAACAAGTCAAATGCTGTCAAAAAGTGCTTTATATGTTCACTAAAAAATAAAAATAAAACTTTTCAATACTATTCAGTATCATACATTTTCTGTTCTAAGCTCATTCAGTTTTTGTAGTAATGGTAATGGTAAAATTAGCCATTTCCATATAGGAAACATTCATTAACTAAATAATTAGTCTTATTGCTGGTTGAAATTTAAAAACTCATTCTCTTACAACAGTTTTTCAGGAAATTAAACTCCACAAATCTGTTGTTACAGAAAATAAATAAAAAAATACGAATGGCAACGAAACTTTGAGAAAGAAAAATAAACAACTAAATAGTTAAAAAATCCTTTAAAAGAATAGAAAAATGGTTTATTTTATTATTACATATATTTTCAGATTATTATGATAATCTTTGCTGCTTTTAATACAAGGGCTTTTGATGGATACATTTTTCTCACATATATGTTTCTAGAGCTGTGCAAGGGTCTCATGCCTCCTACCTGAATCAATAATACAGGGCTCCCCACTCTTCTACATCTCAATTTTCATATGGTATTATTCATATAAAATATAAATTTACCTAATTATGTACAATAATGGATCATATGCAATATAGGTGAACAATTCAACTAGAAAAATTGAAAATAAATACAATATAACTAAGTACAAATTAGAGACATGTCATAATAGATCATTCTATCTTAAAAAGAAATGAACAATGTTTTGCATCAACTTGGGATTTTTCTTGTTAAAAAGTTGAATAATTTTAACACATTCAATATTATGTTAAAAAAATAGTGTATTTTATATTGTGTTTTTCAAGACTTAGTGTAAGCAAACAAATTCATGGATTTAGATAAAAAAAATCTCCAGCATGACATCAAAATCTGTGAAAATTTTTCATCCTTTAATAGTCAGTTGAGCTTAGTTTAATTTGTAACATATATAAATGTAAGTAGAAGAAAGCAAATGTTAAGATAATGTGGGTCACAAAACATTGCTTGGAACCCCCAGTCAGACTTGGGCTCCCCAGTTGGAGGAGTTTGGGGTAGTATGCACTGGTCCTGATTGGTTCTGCTGGTTTTAAGAACTTTTTTTGTCTTGTTTTCTTTTTTCTTTTCTCATCATGGCTGTCACAGTTATAGTACTGCTTTATGTGTGTTGTTGTTGTCATTGTTCAGAGTTCAGGCATTTGAACCTATAAATTCCTGTAGAGCATAATGTTGCACCAACATTGCTGAGTAATGTGGCTGCAGTTTCAGAAAGTTTTATAGAGTATAGTTACTAGCTCCATACCCAACTGTTTGAAATTCAAAGTTGTTCTTTTCCTAAACTGGTTGCCAATTAAAGCTTAGAAAAGCCTGTCTGCCCTACTACCTGACACATAGATTGGAATAAGGTGGGGTAGAGAAGAGATGGCTTCATGCCTTTACCAAGAGCATTAGTACAAAGTTGAACTCAGCATTCAGTATTTAGTATACAAATTACTTAGCATTGCTCAATATCCTTACTGACCACAGCAAGGCTCAATATCATGAGTGCCAGAGAAAAGCAATGATAACAAAGTTGCAATATGGGCTCTGGTAAAAACATGCAATGATAAAAGCAAAAATTGCAATAAGAGCACTGGTAAAAAATGGTTGCTGAAAACATTAGGTTTATAATACCCAGAAATTCATACCCAGATGTCCTCAAGGACACATGGCACAGTGGATAAAGGTGTTGGTTAGATCAATATGTGAGTTCAATACCTGGTTAAGGCAGTGGAGAACTTTCAGAGGGAAAATTAGCATTAGATAACTGACATCCATCAAACATGGCATGTGGAACTAGAACAGTCTACCCCAGTGATCGAAATAAAGAACCTGAAGCATACAACGACCGAAACATTGTGACAGATATGGCTGCAAAGATGAGGAATAGTCCGACTAATATAAATACTGCTCAATATCATATCCATCAATTTTCATCATATCCAATCTCAGTTTTAGGAGCACAAGCTGTTACTTATGTATAAAACAAACAAAAAATAAAATAAATAAATAAATCAATCAATGAAAAATGTTAGTATACAAAAACAATTTGATTTGATTTGTTTAATGACATATGGGTCATTTAATGCCAAAATTTAATTGGTATCTTTGAAGTAATAAAAATATCATATAGGTTATTCTGCTTTCACAATTGAATACATGGTAGATGATGCTCAGCTTTTGTGGATATACATGTTTGTGTGAACATCATTACGAGAGACGGTGATATGTGTGTTTTATGTTGTAGTGTTGTTGAAGTTATATTTTAGAATACAGTTTGATTTCCTTAATAAAGTGTAGAATATATGGATTAATGCCATGAAAAAGTTCCTTCATGTTCATTGATGTATTTTTGGTAATTTTACTATAAATAGGTATTATTGGTAATTTTTTTTATATATATAAATGTATTGCTGGTATTTTTTTTACTATAAAAATGTATTTATGTACTTTCATAGTTCTTTGTTTTTGTTTGGGAAGCCTACAGCTTTCAAAATACGATGGATTGATATTTCTTTTTAACTTAAGGCTCGCTTTATAGTTTTTTATTGTTCCAGTTTCAGGACTTGTATTCATAGTATTAAGTAATCATGTGTTATTAATATTTATCAAATCAATTCCTACTAATCTGTGACTTTTTACAGTTTACAATAATATAATACGATATAACAGTGACAGTTTTAAATCTATTTTTTTGTTTCAAAAGTGTCTTAAAAGGACCCTAATATTTTTATACATGTTCCATCAAACTGTCTTAATCTTACTAAGCTTTTCTTTAATTTTGGTTTCGATAATTGTTGCCAAAAATTCTTCAGAATAAGGGTCATTTCACGTCCAGTGTCAACTTCCATTTTTAAGTCTACACTTAATTTAATATTCATGAAGGTGTTCTTTTTGTTTCTCCTTTTTATTGAAAAACATTTGTTTGACTTTTTACATCATTGTGTATTATTTTGACAGATTTGACATTGGTATCTCTCCATCTACATACCACTTGAAAGTCATTTTTCTTTTTATACTTATTACATGTCTGTCCTCATGCTGGGCATTTCTCTCTTTGATTCATGTTTATAGTTGTAATATCTACTTTTTATCATTGTTCGTTTTATCACACATGTGTCCATAAGGTCAGGTTGGTTTTCATTTGTATTAAATTTTTCAATTAACTCCTCTTGTTGTATAAAGTCAATACTAGCTTCTAAAGTCATTTGGTTTGTCTGTAAATGTTCTAAAATTTTTACTCTATGAGAGTTGGTGTACAGTCCTTCTACCAATCAGAGTTGAATTCTTCCTCTGTGATTATTCTTTGTTGTCCTAGTTCATGAAATTCCCAATATCTGCTGGTATCTCTTAACCTTCTTAGATATTTCCTTATAGGCTCCTCAAATTCTTATTTCAATGCTAAGAATTTGGTTTGTTCAGCTATGACTAATCTTTTCTTTGGTTGAATATTTCTCAATAACATTTCTTTGACTTCCTTAAATGTCAAGTTTTCGATTTCAGCCAGTTTGATCATTAACAAAATCTGCCTAATGGCTTCACATCCAGCAGTGGCCAAAAATAGATCCATGATTTCTTTCTGTCCTTCAGGTGTTTGGTCATCTCGTAACTTCTTTATTCTGGCACATGCCTCAAAGCATTTTATCCAAATCTTTATGTTTTCAGGTTCTGCTGTGATTATTAGAGCTCCGTCAGGCAACACCATTTTGTTATGATGATCAAACTTAGTAGCTGTAAATATTCTACATACACTGACTCAAAGTTGCCCATGAGCTATAGTTATAGCTCTCTTTATGCTAATTAATTATTAGCTAAACCAATCCCATTACAGTTATATTGGTTGATTTAATGATCCTTGTTAGATTATCTAATATCAAATATAAATCTTATTGGGCAAAAATCGCAAAGATCTACTAAATCGTTTATACTAAACTCAAAAAGGTAGACATTGCTCTGACTTACACTAAACTCAAAAAGTTAGGCATAATTTTGGTTTACACTAAACTCAAAAGGTAGATATAGGTCTGGTTTACACTAAACTCAAAAAGGTACATATAAGTTCAGTTTATACTAGAGTTAAAAAGATAAACAAGTTCAGTTTACACTAGATTAAGAAGACAGACACAACTTTGATTTACACTTGAATAAAAAAGTAAACATAAGTGCAGTTTACATATGAGTCTGCTAGTATAGGATGCAGTAATGGATAGCAGCTCAGATTGAGAAAGCAGAGAATCAAGTTCAAATTCCAGTCAAATTCATTACATTCACTTACATGCTAATATCCTTGGGAAGGGTATGAATCTTCTTATCCCTCCAGCTATGGGTAAATAGCAGGAAAGACCAGGTTCTATAACCTTGGATGACAACTGGTCTACTGCAGAAAGAAATAGCAACCTACTGCAGGAAAAAAAAAACTGCATAATCAGTCATGTATTGAAAGATACATGATCACCTAAGCATGTCTTATGCATGGCACATAACTGACTGCTAGTATCCTCCCAAAAGTTAGCTCCAATTTTATTTGGTTTAGGGGTGGATTTTATTCCTTTGAAGGAGATATAGTCAACAAAAAAATGCAAGTTTGTGCTTATACCATTTGTTTATATGGCCAAAGTCAAGTTATTTGCACAGTTCTCTATTTCTCACTGTTCCTACTCTGTCATGTCTGTTTTTGTATTTCTTTTGAGTTAGCTTACTGTATTCATATGATGTTGTTTACCATCTCATCTTTTCCTCCATAAGTCTGACATTATTATTTTTTTCAAACTGCAATAAAGAGTTTGTAATTCTTAACTGTATCTGACATTTTTTCTTTACTGGGTAATTTTGCTAAAGAAATAAACAATGAAACTTAATTTACTTTAATAAATTAGTGAATAAATTGTTAGATTAGTAAGTATTTATCATTATGCTAACATATGAAATATGACACCAGGCTAAGTTTAAAGTGTGAGTCCCATGTATACAAGGGACTTCAGACAAATATTGCTCAAGCTCCCATTGGCATTTCCACTTCAGGGAAAACTCAGGCATTAGAGATTAACCCTAGCCCTCACTCTTAGGAGATGTAATGCCTAGGAGCAGCCCTCAAGAGCTAAGCACATTATATTTTATTTTTAACTCCAACTGAGGTTCTGGTAGGACAAGGTTAGATAGTATTTGAAGTCAGATGTGACTGTTGTCACATTAAATACAACTGTTTTTTGTTATTTTTTGAAATGATATTCTGCCTGTATAAGACCCAAGAGCCACTTGAGGTAGAGGGTTACAGAGTAAGAGGAATAGTTTATGAGGATATGTAAGGAAGATAACTGTTAATGCTAGACTTGAATAGGTTTGTAGTGACTGGGGAATGATCTTCTCAGTTAAATATCTTCTTGGTTAAACATACATTTAATAGTTATATTACATATTTTTCAAATGGTCTGGAAAATATTAAATTTATAAGTCAAAAATATAAAGTTTTGTTAATAAAAAGTATTTAAAGTGTGAATTTATATCATTATAGTTAAAAATTAAATAAAATCAACTTGCATTTTCTTCTTTGAATATTGCTGCCATATCTGTTTTGGTGCTCTTGCTATATATTTAGAAGTTCTTGATAAAATCCAAAGAATCAGCAATGTTATTGGTCCTGACCTGGCATCTTGACTTCAGTCGCATTTCTACCATTTTTATGGTAATTGTTCTGACAAACTTTCCTCTATTGTGCCTAGACATTATGCAGTACTAGATTGGCAGCAAGATCTCATTTTACAGTTGAAAGGACTAGATGTAACTGTAAGTTCTATGCTAACAGTTTCTTCTATCACACATCTCACTTGTGAAACTCTTTTCTAGCTTCTTGCTTTTCAGTCAACTTTGATCTTCAAAAATTTAAATGTAATATCAATTATTATCTTCTGTCTTCTTAATTCTTGTTTTTTTATTGTTCTCTCTCCTTGATAGTGCTTTATTTTCTTATATTCTCTAACACTCATTAAGCCTTTGCATTTTAGTGGCTTTATTGCCTTGCTTGGGGTGAAATGATTAAAAAATCTTGTAGAAATTGTAACCAAATATTTGTCCTATTTTATAACCTGACATTAATAACAGGAGAGATTTGTTGATTAAATTAAATATTAGGCAATATAAAAAAATCATTCAATTTATTAACCAAAAACTTTAAAAAGGTTATTTTTGATGTCAATTATGTTAGATAACATGTTTACCATTAACTTTCTACTTCCCTTAGTCATTTTAGGTAATTTCATAAATCCATACTTTTTATCTTTTTTGAGCAAAGAACAACACAAGGTGCCATTTGCAGTCTTCCAGGGAATTTCTTCTTCATTGAGAGAAATCTGTAAAGGCAAGAATAAATGATAATCCAAACATGTAATATCTGATAAACTACAGTAGAATTTTCCCTGCCGAACTGTAATCCTAATAAAATATTAGACTCTTAACTAATTGTTAATGCTTTTCATTGGTTACTGCCTTCAGTGTATTTAAATGGGAACTTGTTTGCATCAATCATTGGTTTTCCTGGGAGGAGATCATAGTAGAGAATTCTTTTCAAATCCTATCATAAATACAGCATGACTTTTGAATGAATACCAACTTTTATTACATTTAGCAGTGGTTTATTTCATTTAACTCATAATTTATTGCATTCCATTTTGTTGTAAAGTATCCACTTTTCATAGCCTGTCACAATTTTTTCAAAAGATGAAACAATTAGATAGTTTTTCTTGCTTAACTTATGTGAAAGCCACACATCAAAGTACCCAATATAACTAAGCTGATACTTTATATATATATATATATATATATATATATATATATATATATAAAGTAAGCAGAAATATTTCTCCTCCCGATGATGGCCATTTCGGTCGAAACTAGTCGAGGAATCTAAATGGAATAATAATAAAAAAAAAACGAAAGAATATTAATCTACAACCCAGTGTGTCTAATGATTTTAATTTTTTAATTTTTATTTTTTATTGTTTATATATATATATATATATATATATATATATATATATATATATATATATATATATATATGTATATATATATATATATATATATATATATATATATATATATATATATATATAATTTATTTTAGGATATTAAATCAAAAACGTCAAAAATCACTACACAATTGCAGTTGTGTTTCAAGGCATATCAATGCATCTCCTCAGGTGATTATAAATTACTGGTGAGTGAATGATTAATTTAATTTCAAAAGCAAAATACCTCCACTTTTTCCAAGAAAAAAATAGGCCTGACAGGCTTAAACTTGATGAACCAATCAAAAATGACCTACATTAAATTCAAACTAAGTGAAAAAGAAAAATTTTTTTAGAAAAGGGTCATGACAGGATGTTGTTTGAAACAGATCACAGACATTAGATTAAAAAATGATATAGATGGTTACGTTTATAAAGTTTATACAAATCAGATAATCAACCTTTCCAAATAATAAAAGCAGAGGGGGTAGGGAGGTAATTTAATTCCAACTAGTTATATGCTTTGAGAGTTTCCAGCATAAAATCTTTGTAGTTGAGAAATAGGCCACTTTAAGAAATTAGTAAATAATTTAAATGTATAGACTTATTGGGCAAATTAATATGTAACCGTTAAGTAAAGAGCATCCATATAAGATGTTAATAATACCAACCAATCAATGCAAGATGTTAAAAATACCAACCAAATACCAGTACATCCATATAAGATGCTAATAATAACAACAGGAGATAAATACAGAACTATATTAAATCTAAATTAATCTTACAAATAAAAAAATAAGCCATATAAGGTGCATCACAGTTCATCTATTAAAAATATAATAAAAAGCATTATCAAATTCCAAAGTTTAACTAAATTGCAAGGTAAAAGGTAGATTACGTCTACAATTTACCGTTAATTCACTTCTTTGATTTAACAAGGAGTTTTTATCAAAAAATTTGATAATTTCCAATTTTTCATGTAAACACAGAAAACATGTTCTAGCAATTTTTAAAATTTTCCATTTCATCTTAGGAGTTTTATTAGGGTCTTTTAAACTCCACAAATATTTAGAAAGTGATATATTATTTCTATAAGTACTATTGGTGAAGGACAAGATATGTTAATACCACCTAGTCTTAAAAGAATTCTTAGTACTACCAATATAGAATTTTTCTACAGTTGGATTCTCAATTGTAAAAATAGTACTTAGATAAACAAGAAATTTAGTTAAACATTTGTTTGGTAATGAGCATTGGTCAGAATTCCTACAATTACATTGGTTAGTATTATCAAGAGTATTTATCTTGGAGCGTGCATTATGTTCCAAATTTTTAAATTGATTTCAAATTTTATTATTGTGTAACCTTATAATCTTAAGATTATTACATTTTGCTCTACTCTATTGAGTCTTCTTTTAAATTAAATGTTACAAATGTTGTAATTGTACTCTATCTATTCTCATCTTACCTGGATATATATATATATATATATATATATATATATATATATATATATATATATATATATATTAAATGTATAATATATACAAATATACTAAAACAAAAGGAGGAAAAGGAAAATAATGACTCACCATAAAGTGGTAAATTAAAAGATTATTAAAAACAAAACACAGCAGTCAGTTCTTTATTGTTTTTTACTTTTACCTCATTATGGTGAGTAATATTTTCTTCATCTTACTCTTCCTCCACCTGTTTTAATATATTTTTATATATTATATGTTAATATATATATATATATATATATATATATATATATATATATATATATATATTTTAAATGTCCATTATTAATATATATCTTTATTTATATATTTGTGATTGCCTGAAAAACCTTCTGTTCTTTTCTGTTCTAACTTCTCTCAGGGCAGATATTTGCTGGTTGCATTTTATTTTTGTAATTAAAGATTCTATTATGATTGTCATAAATCATAACCAGACTAATAGGCATGTTATTTAATAGAGTAGAAACTAGTTTTGTCCACATACTGCAATTATAAATTTCACATGGACAGAAACATGACAAAAGAGAATAATGTATAAGTTTGGACACAATGTTGTTTATTGATGCATAGCAACATTGAAAACTTGGTGAAATTTGGTCAAATCTTTTGAAATGATGGCATTCCTCCTTGTATTTATGCCATGATTCTAGATCAATTATTCACCAGTTAGCTTCTTTTAGCATTAACTTATTGAACCCTAAAATTCTTTTGAAGTATAAACTGATCATAGGATGATAATTTTATGCAAAACGAACTTAGATGGCTCTAACTGACATACCACTTTCTACTTCTCAAATTATTTTTATGAGGAATTATGGGAAGTTAACTTGTTTTAATTAATTGTTAGATTAACCCTGAAAGGTTGGAAATGCCCATATGCATTCACAGGTTTCACACATCTTCAAATGGGTAGAATTGTATTTTAATACACAGAGTTAACACCCATCACATGATCAGCTAGAGATGTCCAAAATCTGTAATTTTACCAAGTTGTAGATTTCAAGAACCATTAGTACCAAGGAGTTTAACAGCAACATGTTTCAAGTTTAACGAGATAAAATATAGTAATTGGGAATTATTCATATAAATACTAGAGTGAAACAAACACTACTTTAGCCTTTGATTCTTTAAAGGTATGCTTTAATTTAGGGCCTATTTCAATGGTGTAGCCTATTGAAGTGTCTATCTTGGGGTGGAAGCACCTGTTAGTTTCCCATCTATAGGTAAATAGTGAACCCCCAAACAAAATCAAAACACTATGAAAACACTATTTTTATAGTAAAAGTACTAGCAATACATTTTTATATAAAAAAATTACAAACAATAACTATTTATAGTAAAATTACCAACAACACATCTTTAAGGCAAAATAACTAGTAATGTATTTTATAGCAAAATTATCAAAAATACATTATATCTTTAGTTGAAGGCATACAATTGTGTTAAAAATATATTTACTTGAAACCATAAAATTGTTCAAAATATTTAGGTTTTAGCATTAAATAACCCATAGAGGTTGATATGCTTCTAAAAAAAAAATAACCTCTTTATCTGTTTGTATTCTTAAATTAGTTGAAACTGTACATTGTATCTATATATATATTAATATATAATATTATAAAATTATATAATAATATATAATATTATATACTATATAATATATAATTAAAATATATATAATCAATACTTGTTCTTTTATTGTTCTATTGTCTTAATAATATATTTTTCTCATATCCTCTAACACTCAGTAACCATGTGCATCAGGATCTGGTTGTTTTCTATAAGCATCAGCTTAGGGTAAAAATCAGATCTGATAGAAAGCATTTGATTTTGACAGATTTCAGCGAAAAGTGGGTGACTAAGGCAAGCATGGTTTGTGTGGACCGGGCTAGCCTTGATTTTCTCTTTTAAGTCCCCTTGATGCAAGGGGGCAGTTTCCTGTGAACCCTCCTCTGGTTAAGTTAGACACTGTTATGTTTTCCTAGTTAATGTGAATAAGTGTTGTTCCCGGCCTGATTCCTGGCATTCTCTTTTGTTATAGCCCATGCTGAGATTCCCAATATTCCCCAGTTTGTTTTTGTCTCCCATTTTTCATCTTGACTGAGTCAGTCTTTGATTTTCCTTATTCCGCCATTTATTATTATTTTTCCCATTCCATTAGTGAGTGTGCTTCCTGACTCTATTAATCAACAGAATACAGCAGCCTCTCTTATTATTTTGAATGGTGGACAGTTCCTACAAACATTGTTTTGTTTTAGTTTTATCTTTGGTTTACATTTTGAGTTTGTTTTCTAGGTTCATCTCCCCTCCCCCATCATTTCATGAATCATGAAATTTTTATGTCATGGGTTGTTTTGTAGGTCCCCTGTGAATATGTGGTATTGTGGCATATGCAGGATTGAGAGGTGATGGATGAGTTCATGTAGTGAATGAATAAATTCTTATGAATGAATGGGTCATGAGTCGGATTAGCTAGGACCAGGATAGCTAATGAAGACCATCCCCTCCCCATTCCCCCTTGGACTTGTGCCACAATTCTGTATTGTTCAGAATAAATACCCTTAGTAACCATTTGCATCTTAGTAGCTTTATTGCCTTGATTGAGGTGAAATGATTAATAGATGGAATAGACAGTTTACTCCAAAACTGACATAAAGTCATAAAAAGACAGAGAAAATACTTTGACTGAATAATGATGCTATGAGTTTATGTGGATAAAAGATTTTTTCAAAAACATGCCTGAAATATTTGCATCAACATAATAAAAGATTCAACTGAAAGAAATCTAATTTGAAGCAGAGGGTCACAGAATTTTGAATTAAAAATTATGAAGTTAACTTATTTACTAGTATTTATGCTCAAGTAACAGTATCAAGTAACAAGCATTATTTTATTATTGCATACAGATGTGTGTGTGTGTGTGTGGTCTATATTGTAAAAGAAGAACTGATTGTCTATTTATTACACATTGTCATTGTATAACTTTGCAGGCACATATATAATGTACATGTGAATTTATCTTGTGTGTGAATGACTTGCTTGTCTTCATAAAAATGATTGAAAAGTTTAAATCAATGAAAATTGGTAATATTAGCTGTTTCCTTATAAGGAAACATTTGGTATTTATTGATTTCACACCCAGTGCTGTTTTCAGTTGAAATTTATAAAATCTTTCTCTTAAAACAATATTTCATGAAAATAAGTTTCTCAAGTCCACTGTTATCACACTTTCCAGTATTGATGGGGTTTCCTTCCTGACCTTTTGTTTGAAATGGTGTGGAATGTCAACATCTTGATTATATCATTATTTTCTCTTTGTGTTATATGCAAAGCTATAAAGGGAGTTATTTTTGTATGGACAGAATTCCCCATTTTCAACTGATAGGGATATTCTTATTTTATGAGATTGATCTTGAATGATTAAAATGTTGAATTGTCAACAACACTGTGAATTGATTGTTTTATCAAAATATTGAAAAAATTAACAATAATCTATTGTTTAGAATTTACTAATACATATAGTTGTTTTTAGATATTAATAAAATCAGAGTTAAGAACTTTGAAGGAGATGCAGAGTAGGCATAAGAATTAACAAGATGGAAAGTTCAATTAGCTGAGTTCAAATTCTGGCTGGGGTAGTTTTGCTTGCTTATTAACATAAAAAATGAATAAACTTTTCGTAATATGTTAGTTCAGGAATTGCTCATTGCTAATAATACCATGTAATCCAATACAACTTGTCACATGTTAATTGGAGAGGAGGCAGTCACTGCCAAGTAGCCTGCTTTGCTCCAAGAAATGCCATGTATCAAAAGGACAGTTTTCCCTTGACACCACTATTATTTTAACTACTTTCACTCCCCAGCAATATTCATTGTTTTAAAACATGAAGATTAGAATTTTAATAAAACTAAGCATATGAAAATCAATTTATACATTTTCTTTGTTCTTCAAAATTTAGAACAAAAATAATAAACACTATTTATTAGATTGTTTATTAGAATGGTTTCATCACCTAATTGCCAATTGATTCAAACTTTATAAAATGGTAAATAATAAGGATTTCCTTATAGTTGGTTCACTTATTTTAATAATTTAGTAAATGTTTATAAATTTATGAATAAAAAATTGATTTCCCATTTAGAACTTCATAAATTGGTAAATGGTAGGTAAATATTGCATTGCATTAGTTTTAATATAATTGTATTAGTTTTTTTGCATGCTGTAAATATAAAATTATTCTTGTAAATAAACACTCTAATAAATAAATAGTGTTTAATATTTTTCATAAATTCCCAAGAAAAAATGTATAAATTCATTTTTATTATATATTTTGATTTTATTACAATTCTAATCATGGATTTTTAAACAATAAATATTGCTGAAGAGTGAAGGTAGTTAAAATAATAGTGGTGTCAAGGGAAAATCTGTTCTTTTGACACACCATTTTTTGCAGGCATGAAGTTTAAAGATTGCCAAATATTTTTAAAGTAGTGAATATCTTCAAATAATTTTAAACATTTCAATTTATGCGTGCTTTCCATCCATGTTTGCATAATCTTTTTGCAGAACTATATTTGTGCAGGAATATTACTGTTTAGGTGATCTAATTTTGTGCTTTTTCCCATCTAGCTAAATTATTCTAGCAGAGTGGAATCTAAGTTTGTACTAAGTATTCCAAACTGGATTTCCTAACAAGGCTGGAAGGTGAAGATCGAGCAGCTCCAGCCCAGATATAGTAGCAATACTTCATTTTTGGTTTAATGTGACTCTTGTAAAGCTAAAGTATGGCAGGAGGAGTTAGTAATGGATAATTTATATGAGTTCCACTTTAGGTCTAGAGGGAACTTGAAAACCAACAAATATTCAAAGCATTGAGTCTCATTGAGAGTGGAAGCATTCATTAGAGGAAAGTCAGGGTGTGATTGGTGATGATGCAATGAAATCAGCTTGGATTTTGAGGCATTGAAATTTACAAACCAGTTTTTTTCCCCATTGAGCTGTTAGAACTAGATCAGAGGAGAGATCAGCTGCATGACTGCAGAATGTTCCTAGTAGATCATTTATAAAAAAGCAGAAAGAGGGTATGACTGAGAAGAGAGTCTTAGAAGGTGTCTGCATTGATCTCACAAATTTGGAGGTCTGGTTATTCATAACACCCTTCATGGACCTACCTGAGTGAAAGGACAATGATTTTGTAAACTCTTCCAGAAAAGTCATAGCTGGAGAATTTATGCAGCAAATCACTGCGCCACACCTTGTCAAAAGCCTTTGGCAACAGCTTTGGTGATGAAGTTACCACTGAGTACCTCACTTTACGGTTTATCACTCCATTGCAGTTTATTTAAAGCCAGAAAATATTTTTAGATTGTAAGAATATTTTTTGAAGATATTAATGATTTAGTGATACAAGTCATACTAATTAATCCATAGCTGGGGGGAGAAGTGGTGGATTCATGTCTTTTTCAAAGGTATTTGTGCATAAAGGAATATAAAGAACCCAACAAATTGAAACTTGACTCTCCAATTAATAATTCTGTGCCATTATCCATTACACCACCTGCACATCTAAGCTTACAGCATCTGGTATTGCCAAGCAGTCACCCATCTAGGTACTGACTAGGCTCAACATTGCTTAACTTTGTTGATAGTGCAGGGACTGGTGTTTCAATGTGATATGGCCATAAGCCTAATAACACTAAGGAAGTTGATGTTGTGATAGAGATGAATGCCACTGGTACCATGTAACACAGTACAACCTGCCACATGTTAATTAGATAGGAACTGGTCATGAAATATGGTACCCTGATAATCTACTAGATCCTGGGATAATGTGAGTCATATAATACATATTCTTCATAAGCATCAGTTCTTTGTAGTTAACCAGACAAGTAGAAAAAAACATTTTTAAAGAAGTGAATATATTCAAATCATTCTGAATATATCAACTTACGTATGCATTCCATTCATAGCTGCATAGTCTTGTCTGCAGAACTGCATCTATACAGGAAAATTACTGATTAAGTGACACAATTTTCTGCTTTTTCTCATGTAGTTAAATTATACTAGCAGAGTGAAAGCCAAGTTTGTACAAAGTATTCCAAATTGGATTGCCTGTGTTTATTCTACTTCACAACTGTTCTATTTCTTTAAATGCTTTAAAGAAGTCATTATTGTACTTTGAAGTATATAATATGTACCCTGTTAAAATTTAAAGTTTAAGAGGAGGCACGGTGGATATCGACTTGGATTGAGGAATCGGAGAGCCGAGTTCGAATTCCAGTCGAATCCATTACATTCACTCACGTGCTAATACCCTTGGGAAAGGTATGAATCCTCTTCTTCTCCCTCCAGCTATAGGTAAATAGCAGGACAGACTGGGTTCTATAGCCTTGGATGGCAACTGGTCTAGGAGAAGGAAAACTCTGAATTCAAAACCTGTGGAGGGTCGTTTGGGGACCTTGTGGCACATAGTGCACTAGGTCTCTGTAATCGGCCCTGCAAAAAGTGTGGATGGTCCTGCACAAAACCTTCACCACCATAATCAAATCTCATGTGCCATACATGCGGGTTGGGGACCGCTTGTGAATTCCAAATTCCCATGAAACTCCAATATTGGAGCCGGCTCAACCCACCTCAGGTGAATGCCATTACAAGAACAAGAAGAACCCTGTTAAAATACTGGTAATATACAATATATTCATTCTAAAGTTTCTAAAGGGATCATTAAATTAGGGTGATTCATAGATCCAAAAGCTTAGTCCCAAGTCTGACCCTTACCATGTAGCATGGAGAATGCTTTTGAAAAGCAGATTTTTTGGGGAAAAAAAAATGTGCGTCTTCTATGTTACAAAATAAAGTATTTATATTTTGAATATCATAGATTTTGTAAAACCAACTTAGATGAATTTTACTCTAGCTGCACATGAGATAAAATTATGAATCTCCCTGTTGCTTGTTTAATCAACTTGTTGCTTGACCATTTGTATTTTATTTTCATTTCAGATAATTCAAGTCCAGTAAACTGGGTGTCATTTGTCTTTTATTCTGCACAAGTTCTGAACTTGTCGTTTCAAGTCTAAATTGCTTGTCCATTTAAAGTACTATAATTATCAAAAAATATATTCAGTTTAAATACAGAGGGAGTAAATAAATACTCCTTTATACTCTTTTGCTGTTACCCAGGGTTTGTTGCCAGACAGATTGAAAATGTCCATTTCAATTTCATTCAAATTGTGCGTGTTTGTATGTTTGTGTGTGTCCATGTATATTTTAATTCAATGACAGTCCTAAAAATATTTCTACAAAATAAAAAAAAAGAAAACCTTTCTATTATTCTATTTATTACTGAATAATTTCTAAAAAGTACAATAAAATCTTATAATCATCTGATATTAGAAGTGGGAAGATGTTTATTTTTTTGAGAAAATCTCCCCTCCTCCAGCTTATTAAGATCACAGAGTTTATTAATTTTGCATTTTTTGACCCTTTAAATTATTTTCTGATTCCCTTTTAATAAAACCCTACCATTTATAGCATATTCAGAAAAATCCCCACTCCAAAATTATTAAAACCCTATTTTGTATTAGGCACCTATAATTTAATTTTTCCGGTTTAATTTTGGTATTAAATCATTTTTTTTTTAATTATATGATCTTTTTATATGGTATTTCCATTGAAATATTAGTATTTCTCATTTATTTAAGTCAGGAAATAAATTTAAAATAAAAATTAGGTATAACGTAATATAAAATAGTTTGGCTACTATCTTCTGGAATTGAACCTATCTTATTAAAGTTACTATCATTTTTAGCATAATATTCACCTCCAGACATAAAGATGTCAGGAATGTTGTTTCCCTGCAAAGTGGAATAGTTTAACTGATTTTTTTCTTGTTTCATTTGTGGGAGAGCTCTGTTTTAGTACAATTCAGGAACTAGGTGAGTGGGCACAGTCTCTTTCATATATTCTGGTTAATTTCTTTAAAATCTCATATTTCTTTATTTGCCATTAGCATTGAAAGCATATCTAGATTTGGGTTACTGACTCACTAGAACCAATCCCTTTTTACTCTTTTGTCAGTTGAATTGGGAAACCAATCTCAGTTTTAGACTTTTTAAATAATTTCCAAAATTATTCCATAATGAAAAAACAAGTTTATTTTAAACCAGTAGTTTATTGTTTTAAAAAGATATTGTGCACTATAAATTGATTCTTTCTTGGATAAAAAAAATGCTGATCACTTGTGTAAATACTGGCATTAATTTATTATTGTCTTTTTGATTGATTCATTCATTTTCTATGTTTTATCAACCCCTTGCAGGTTATTTAAAGTCAGAAGATATTTTTTTAGACTGTAAGAATTTTTTTTTTTAGATAAATGCTAATAATGGTTTAGTGATACAAGTCTTACTAATTAGATCATAGCTATGGGGAGAAGAGGTGGATTCATGCCTTTCCCAAGGGTATTAGTATGTAAATGAATGTAACAAACCTAATGTAAATTAGAACTCTGCTCTCTGATTAACAATTCTGAGCCTCTATCCATTACACCACCTCAACATCCAAACTTACAGCACCTTGTATTCCTAAGCAGTCATCTGTCTAGGTACTGACCAGACTCAATGTTGCTTAACTTCAGTGAACAAACGGGAACTGGTGTTTCAACATGATGTGACCAAAAGCTTAATTTATTATAGTTAAGCTTAAAATGTATTTACTGTTACTTTTTTTTTTTTTTTTTTACATATATTAGATTCATTAATGAAAAAAACAAACAGTGAAAATCTGTTTAAATAAGACAAAATGTTACAGGTTTGAAGCAAGTCATAAAGCCAGGCCTTTGATGAATAGATATTCTTAATCTTTTCCTGCTTTCACAATTTGAAAGAACATTTTCCTGCATAAAAAGTTTCAACATGTAAGCAAAAAGTTTCCGTGATAAGTTTGCTACAAACTATTCAGTCAGTTAAGTGTCATGCATGATACATGCTTGGGTGATCATGTCTCTTTTGATTCATGACTGACTAAGCAGAAGATTTTCCCACAGTAGCTTGCTATTTCTTTCTGTGGTAGACTGGTTGCCAACCAAGGTTATAAGACAGTCTATTTTGCTATTAAACCCATAGATAGGGAGAGAAGTGATGAATTCATACCTTTCCCAAGGGCATTTGCA
The DNA here is from genome assembly GCA_903632075.3 of Acanthosepion pharaonis. Lineage (NCBI taxonomy): Eukaryota > Metazoa > Mollusca > Cephalopoda > Sepiida > Sepiidae > Acanthosepion > Acanthosepion pharaonis. The sequence continues at coordinate 210,457 of CAHIKZ030001075.1, forward strand.
CATAAGTGAATACAACAGACTACTACCAATATGAAACTATCTACTTCAATTTTATTTTCTGTTTTTATTTAAAAATGCCAATAAATTTCTTTGGAATTATTTTAAAGTTTAAAGATTGCAAAAAGAGTACTAGTTGAAAAGAATAAGAATTTTATGCATTGTCAGCTGAGTTCCTTCACTTTTTTCACCATTTCCAGGTCTATTGTCCTCATCTTTGTCGCCATATTTATCACAACGTTTCAGCCATTGTACGCTCCGGCCTTCTTCAGGTGGTTGGAATGTCGAACTGAACCCTTTATTTCGCTCACTGGGGTAGACTGTTCTAGTTCCATGTGCTATGTTTGATGGATGTCACTTATCAGTTATCTCCTGTTAATTTCCCTTTGTAGCCTAGCATATGTGCTGATTCCTTAAGTTTACGAATTTTCCAATGGTGTTCCTTGTCTATGATCTCAACATGATCCCATAGAGGCTTGTGATCTCCCTTCTTCTCCATATGTGGTCAGCCACGCCTGATTTTTCTACTTCCCTTCATGTTACAGCATTTGGTTTTCTTGAAGCCTTACCTTGAGGGGGGTGTGCCTGTCTCTCCTTTATATTCCTTTCCGCAGCTGCACGGGATAGCTGTTATACACAGTTTTTAGTCATGTTCTCCACTATGGGGGGGTCTCACGGGAGAGATATTCAAGTATTGTCAAGCTTTTGAAGGTTGTCCTGATGTTATATGGACTGCAGATCCTTTGTATTTTCTCTGAAAACCCCTTCACATAAGGCAGGCAGACTGTTTTCTGAGTGTTGTTGTCCTCCTCCTCTTGTACCGGCCTATCCCAGTTTTTGGGGTCTGCTGCCATGTACCCAGGGTACTTGTTACATTGTATGGTACTACTTATACTGACCAATTCTTTATCTAACGTCTCTGGGTTGCCACTTATGACTTTTGCTCGGTGTTGTATGGATGGTGGGAGTTGAAATTGAAGTACTGTCCAGTGAATGTCGGTTTACAGTATACAGATGTCTTAAACCCATGCTCTGTTCGGGATATTAGAACATCCAGGAATGGGAGGGGAAGTAGAAAAATCAGAGTTCAGTTCGACATTCCAACCACCTGAAGAAGGCCGGAGCATACAACGGCCGAAACGTTGTGATAAATATGGCAACAAAGATGAGGACAATAGTCTGAATAATGTAAATAATGTACATAATACCTCATCTCAGAAATATAGACAGACTTCCAGGTCTGTTTCTTCTAATTGACATGTCAAGACACATATGATTATGGTTCTCCACAACTTCCTATCTCTTATGACTCTTAACAGTTATTTCCCTTTGCTAAGGCCCCAACCCCATTCCATCATCCATTCACACAAGCTCATCAGGTAAGTGGCTCGCTACCTTCCCCTATCTTTCTTTTTTGAGGGTTAAATTTTCCAAACCCTCCTTCATTATCTATCCAAGAAATTTCAGCTGCCATTTCCTTAGAGAAGAAGTGTTCTTTCTGTTGCCATTTTCTTTAAGTCTCCCTTGTTTCTTATTTGCTTTGTTCATGGAATTTCCAGTATCCTTCTGTAGAACTACATTTCTGATGGCTCTAGTTTTTATCTCATCCATGGAGGAGATTGACCAACATTTATTGCCATATAAAAGGATGGCTAGCAATCTAGCACTTTTCTTTGTTTCTAATAAAATTTTACCGTTTCTCAGCACTTTGCTTAGCTTTTGGAATGCTTCTTTCACTAGATCAATACACAGGTACCTCCACAAGATCACTAAAAAAAGAGCATACCATAATGAAAAAGATGCCAAACTTGACGAAAACAAAATTTTATCGTCTAAATGTTTGTTATTATTAAGAGGAAAGATGAAAGTTTATTTTAATTATTTTAAAAAATTTTTCCTTCTTTTGAGAACAATCTGAATTTTCATTTAAAAATCCTTGTTTCTCTTTGTATCACTGGAACTAGTAAAATAACATACAATTTTTAGCACATTTTTTTTTGTATGACACACATTAATTTGGAAAATCTTGCAACAATAAAAATAATTGTTGAATGTTAATGAAACTTTCAGAAACTATTCACAGATGATCAAAATATGTTTTTTTTATTACAGTCATGGCAGAAATATTTTTTTTTTATATTTATTACCCCCCCCATAACTAATTTTATGAAAACGCTAGAAATTCGATCAAGTCCACTATAGTAATTACAATAGTTAAAAGCACAAGGCTTTGAGGAATGCAAATCATGTTTTTTTTTGTTTTTTTTAATTGGACCCCCATACCTGAAAATCATCTCTGAGTTGTAACATAGAATACTCAATAAAACAAATATATTATTTAATTTCAAATGCTTTTATTTACTTTTTATGAATATGGACAATATTTTCTGAAAGCAAAAAAATTTTTCAATGAAAAATGAATTTTTAATACAATTATTTGTTGTTTTTTAATTATAATAGATTTTTACATTTAAGTTGTTAAAATATTATAAAATTAGTTAAAAGCTACATCCACTTTTGTAACAGTCCTTATGAGATAGATCTTTTTTAGCGCATTGTAAATTGTATCGTTTTGACTAATCAGAAGACCCACAGTAATTAAGAAATGTAATTTTGTGCTTATGGCATTTTTTTCCATAAATGAAATATCAAAATTAATAATAAAATGAATTGAAATACAAATAACACAGTAAAATGTAGTAAATGTACATAAAATTATAGCATTTTATGTACACTTCTGATAAAATTTCATAAGAAAGGTACCTATACATTAATTAGATACCTTTCTTATGAAATTTAATCTCACTCTTAACAGTCTTATTTTAATTTCTTTATAACAGATTTTCCATAAAGCATCGTAAATGTAAAGGTGAAAGCTAAGTACAAAAAAAAATTAGAGTGCTGAAAGTTTTCCTTAAAAATAACAAAGTAAATAATTTGTTCACTTAAATGTAAATAATTTCGCTTTTCTCCTTCCATAGAACAAATTATCCTCACAGAATCTGTCAATATGTCATTCATCACCTGTCAAGTGATACGAAAGTTTATGACCTGCTTTGTTTTATTTTTAAATTACATCTTTTCGGCGCAGAAGCTAAGTTAAGCTTGGTTCAAAATATTTTAAATAAACATTATAATTTCTGATTTTCTTAAAATAGGTTTTGAAAAAATGATAATTGATATTTAAAAGAATTTCAAACTGCGATTTTCATTTTTTTTCTAAAATGGAAAAAAATGGTTGCCATCTGTCAATGGTTGCCATCTAACTCAAAAAAAAAAAAACAAGATTTTTAACAAAAATTTCGGCCATGCTAGGAATGATTAAAAAATGTAAAAAAATACTCCTAAAATACTTTGATCTTTCCTCTTAATAATAACATAAACATTTAGATGATAAAATTTTGTTTTCATCAAGTTTGGCCTCTTTTTCATCATGCTATACTTTTTTCTTTTTAGCAATCTCGTGGAGGTAACTATCAATACATATTTGGATCTCTGTTTCCCATCCCCTAAGATGCTTAAAGTTTACCTACAAATGAATTGATATTGATTTAGGTTGAACTCAAAATATCAGTCATTAGTTAATTTATCATGTACTATACAGGGTGTCCAGCACATTTTCAAGAAATGAAATTTTCAACAACATTTTATTGAATTGGAATATTAACAAATAACATATTCAATATAATTTCCATCATTTGTGATGAAAAAGATGTGCTTTGCAAGATTTATGTGAACTTGATGCAATAACTCTAACTTGCCATTAATTTTAGCATATTTACTCTTTTTGCATTCAATCAAGTGTGTTGCATCTGTGATTTTCATTGAGTACACATTCTCATTAAGCATACCCCAGTCAATTCTTTCTTCTTTCAACAAAATCATGTTTAATCTGTGGAGGTAAAAAAATATATATATATATATATATATATATATATATATATTTAATGAGATTTCCTATGTGTCCAGACTTTAGGGACACTCTGTATAATGTTTAAAAAAAATCTATTTTAGTTTTTTTTTGTTTCTTTTATGCAGCTCAACTTGAACAATTTCTCTAATCTCCAAACTTGTTTTACAACAACAATGACCATATTGTTGTTTTCTGGTTTTATTCTCTCCAAATTTCCATATAAAGAACAAACCACATTACTTATTGTTTTCAATATCCTGTTATTTTTTTTTCTTTTTCTTTTTCTTTGTGGAAAGCAGCATAAAGAATTTCTGTCTTATGCTAATTTTCCCTTTGTAAAATTAACTTAAGACAGAAATGTTTCACAAATGAATATTATTCAGAAATAAAATCAACTTCTAAGTCATACATAACAAAAAACAAGTCAAAAAGACATTCTGCATTATATGACAAATATACTTAGTTTAAAATTTGTAACCACATTTGAAAACAAAAAAAAACATTTATAACACTATAAAATACATAATAACTTTACTGCAGGCATTTCTTGTTACTTTAAAAGTATAGTATGAACATTTTTAATACATGTAATATAGAAGCATTTTTGGTCATATACTGTCTATATCAATTGATTCACAAACTTTTTTTTACTTCTGGGTGTGTTTGTAGAATAACTAAAACTCTGGGGGTGTACTTTAAATTTTAGTAAGGAAAAATTAGTCATGAAATTTAAAAATAGGAAAATAATAAAGAAGTCTACTGATGGCCCAGTGGATAAAAGTGTTGGTTGAAGTAATATAGTGACTTGATCCAAAGAGTTGTGAATACCTGGCCACAGCTGAGGTGAACAAAAACTTAGACAGTTTAGTCAGTAAAGGGGATTAGCTGAAATTGAGTTAATTTGGAAAGGTATGACACATGGAACTAGAACAATCTACCTTTGTGGATTAAATAAAGGGTTCAGTTTGAATTTCCAATGAATATCACCTGACGATGACCAAAGCGTACAATGGCTGAAACGTCGTGAATGTGACAATAAAGATGAGGACAACAATCCAATGGAAATAGTTACACTACCTAATCTGAGAATTATAGACAGAAGTACATTATTTACATTATTTGGACTATTGTCCTCATCTTTGTCGCCATATTTATTACAATGTTTCAGCCATTGTACGCTCCGGCCTTCCTCAGGTGGTTGGAATGTCGAACTGAACCCTTTATTTTGCTCACTGGGGTAGACTGTTCTAGTTCCATGTGCCATGTTTGATGGATCTCAGTTATCAGTTAGTTTGACATTCCAACCACCTGAAGAAGGCCGGAGCGTACAATGGCCGAAACGTTGTAATAAATATGGCGACAAAGACGAGGACAATAGTCCAAATAATGTACATAATAACTCATCTCAGAAATATAGACAGACTCTGATAGACAGAAGTCTACTGAAATAAGCATTTATTTTTAAGACATTGTATTACTAGGTGTGTCTAGCTTTTTAAAAATAAAGATTTTTTGAATATCAAAATAATTCATAAATTATTCTTCTTTTAAGTTTAGCTGCACCTAGCTACCTTTCAGATTGCCTTAGTGTGCCCGAGCACACTCTTTGTGAAATACCAGTCCATATCATAAACATAGCTGATATCAAGGAAATTTCCGATCAAAACATATTCTTTAAGATTTTTTCATTCTCATTCTGATTATTATTTTTTTCTTTTTGACTCAGACAGCTATTAATTATCCAACAAATTTGAAATCATTTTTTTTCAATACAAAAATAAGATAAATACTATTATATTTTATGCTATACAATATTTGCCACTTTTTTTTTTTTTTTTTTACAAAAATGGCTAACAAAAATACCTCCCATGTTTTATATATGAAGTTGAAACAGACATTTACTCAGGCACTATAGACTATCAGCACTTCTATCTAAACCAACACTAAAATTCAGTAAATTAAATGTGAATGATGTGGGATGGGGGGTTCTTATAATGCCATTAAATATGGCAATTTTGAAAAAAATTATCTTAACGGCTATTTAGAATATAATATACATTATGCCGTTTGTCAACTGCTGATCCTCTTTAAACACTAACAGGAAAGCAGCAGAAAGAAATCAAATGTGAGGGAGCAGGAATAAAAGGGAGGGGCCTTCCTGAAAACAAGGCTCTTTGTTTTTAGAGGGTTCTTTTTTCTTTTCTTTATCCATGCAGGTACAGAGCTGCCCATTTGTGGGTGGTTGATGACTCAATAGCTTTGAGTACTACTATCCTTCAGTCATTAGTATATTCATTTTACACATGCAAGAAGAAAATCCCCCACATTTTATTTTTGCTTAGACAAAGAAAAAAAAACGAAATTAAATTATTGCAAAGAAGGAGCTTTTGACAACTAGTAAAGTTAAAAATTTAAATCAATATCCAAATCCAAAATGCAAAAACCTTTAAAGAAACAATCTGTTTATATATATATATATATAGTTAGTTATATATATAGTTAGTTCCTCTCATTTCCTATGCAACATTGGGCTACTTTTAATGCCAACATCTGAGGATGTGCTAACAGTAGGAGTTTCAGTGGGAATTTGGATTTACAAGCAGTCCTTAGCCACATGTACACACACTTTTAGGATAGTGTGATCCATTTTGAATTCAGAGATTCCTTCTCTTAGATTGGTTGACAACCAAGGCTTTAGGACCCAGTCTGTCCTGCTATTTTACCCATAGCTGGCGGGAGAAGAGGTGGATTCCTACCTTTCCTAAGTGCATTAGCATGTAAGATGAATGTAATGAACTCCACTGGAATTTGAACTTGACTCTCTGATTCATCAATCTGAGCCACTATTACTTTACTGTACCTCCATAATCTGACTAACTATTACTCCACTGTGTACTCCATAATATATGCAGCAGAAATACCTCCCACATAATGTTAAGACATTAGACTCAATGGTGTCTTCATCAAGCTCATGTTTTACCATTATATGGGTGGTATTTGTACCACACTCTATATATTTCTTATTATTATAAATTTTATTTTTAGTGGGTATATATGGTTGATTTGCTTTCCTTGTTGTTTATTTTATCAAACAGTGAAATTTAAAAAATAAAAAAATGAGGTTTATTGTAATAAGAAATAATGTTGGATGAAAATCCTTTCAAAAATTACTGTTGTTTAACTTTCAGGTATGAAATAGAAGACGGCAGATATAGATTCATAAAAGTTCCAACAGGAAATATGCTTTCCTTAAATAGGCAATTCAAACCTTGCTCTGTCAGGCTGGTCTCCATAGCCAAACAGACAGCGGCACATTTTTGATGCAAGAAAAAAGCAAAACATTTTTTGATGGAATAAAGGGGATGCAGGTTCAATTCCTGTTGGAGGCACAATTTTTCTTTGGTAGGACTTCTCAATTTAGGCCGATTGTTATTAATTTCACTTTTTAATCGAATAAAAAGCAGGGATAGCAACTAAAACACATGTAACCACTGAAAAAATAATATTTATAGTAATAAAAAATAATGTTGAAAAAAAGTTTGCAAAGGATTCTAAAATAATTTCAGGGGTTTGGTATATTTGGTCTAGATTTTGGGTTTTGGCACCAATTCCAACTTCTCGAGCCATTTAACCACAGATCCAGTCCCATCAAACTCGGGAATAATTTTTAAATCAAACCGGCCATCCATATCTGCCGAAATAGCTTGTCAGGTGTCCAGAAATTGATATCGCTTTCTTTCAGCAATACGTCTAGTCTCACCGAAGCCTAGAAGAGCAGTGGTCCCCCATGTCCACGCACCTGGTTTTTAACAGGTAGCATTGTTCTCTTATGCAAATAAGCCTGCTGCATAAAAATGGCAGCAGGCGTACACACACGTGACCGACTCTCAGAGAATGGTTCGGCACGCGAAGCAGCGAATTTGTTTTGCTCCTGGTAAGTCACTGTCATGTCTATTACAGGGGTCTAGCTGTTATCTTAACTACACTCACTTTTGATATTTGTTATTAATATCAGAACAATGAGTAAATACTTACAAGTTGCCTTACAGTTCTTCAAACGCAACAAAATTTGGTGATTTTTGTTTCAGTATCTGATGACTGATGAAATGGTAGAAAACACTAGGACATTACCCTTCCTCCCTATTCAGCTATGTGCTGTTTATTCAGCAATTTCCATCACTTGTAATGCATTTAGTCTCAAATCCCAAAAAGTTGAGTAAAAAGTATAAATACTTTTCATTGTTTGTTACATTCAACAATACCTGCATATATATATATATATATATATATATATATATATATATATATATATATATATTGTAAAAATACAATAAAAAACAAGTAACCTCATCAGTCATTTTAATGAAACCTTAGAAAGGAATTAATGCTGAAATATACAGCTACAATATATATTCTAAGATTTGTTTTATCTATGATTGAAAAGTGCTCAATATTGATGATAGACTCTTTGTAGATATAAGCAGTATGGATATAAAATATATAAGCTATATGACAGCTAACAGTTTCATGCCTTTGACAATTATAAGACCATGTGATTTTCTTCTTTATACAGGTTATACATATATAATCCACTGGGGGCTTATGGAAATGTCAGAAACTGGTTTTCCAATGTTTTTCTTTAGGCCAAAAGTATTTAGATTATTTGTGGTCCTGACTGAGTTTGTTCATTTTGTTTATTTATTGGTATATTATATTTTAATTTCTTTTTATTTTGTTTTGTTTTATTTCATTTTAATTTTTTTTTTTTTTTTACTCTAAGATTGCTGTTTATAGGTTTTGCATTATGGGTTATTAATTCTTTAGTTTTTGGAGTTGCGATGTGGTTGTAGGTAGTGTAATAGGAATTTGTTTTTATGTCTGTATTTGGAAATAAGTTCTGATCTTTTGTTTAGGAGTTTACCTTTTTCTGAAAAGGTGATTATTGCTAATATCTCCTCTAGACAATGTTTTGAGATACTGTTGTAAGCTGAAACTGTTTTTCTTATTTTATACACACACACATATAGGCAAAAGAAAACAAGATTTTCTTTTAATTCTGTTCATCTTATCTGTACTCAGGGTTATAGCCAAGAGATAAGGCATAAATATTCTGTTCTAAGTGACACATTGATGACAGCAGTTTTTCACTAGTTATTTTGATAAAGATCAGTGTGTAGTTGCTATTTTGTTTCCTTCTCACAATAAATATATTTCTTTGATTTGTCTCTGTCAGACAACTTGCAATTTTCAAAGTATGAAAATCTCAGATATAAATAAACTATAATTTTCTTATGATTTTATTTCCAAATATGTTTCTAATTAGGCTCACAACAGTTACTACAGTTTGATTAATGCATACATGTCTCTTTTTCTGCATCTACCTTTTCCAAAAATGCAATTTTTCTACATTCTCTCATTCTTTTTTTACCTTTCAGAAACAACTACTGTATTTGATAACAGGTAAGTACTCCCCATTTCATACTTTTAATCTTATATTCTAAAGTTAGGTTTCATACAAGTACTTGCAATATACAGTGTCTGGGTAAACATTAGCCTGTCAGATATCATTACCTTATATTTAAGATAAACAATTCTCTTTTGAAAAATAGGTGGGTCTTTTACATTATCAAATATTGTATTGGAATTTTTATCTTTGACTTTCTCAGGCTTATTCTATATGGTCCAAGAAAGTTCATATTAGCCCAAATCATTTTTATTTATAAATCCCAAATGATTGTGAATCATTATAAAGCTAAAATCATTTTTATTCATAAAGGTAAATCATAACTTGTATTCCCTTGATTATTTCCTGCTTTACCATGGTTGATTTGTAAAGGATATGATTTCTTGCTAATATCAGCAGAAGCAACAGACCAAATATAACAGCAACAGTATTGAATGCTGCTCTTCTAGATGATGAAACACATTATGCAGAATTTTTCCACTTCGTCATTCCATTGCTTGACATTTTTCAGGCATATAGAAATTTATATATCACATTCTGTCATAGCTTTTCTGACAAACATAATAACAAGATTATGGTGGCAAAGGAAAGAATAAACAAGGATTAAAATTTCAACAAGTGTGTATTGATCAATTTCAGAATATATGTGTGAATAAATGACAAAAATGTTGATATGTGATTCTTTAGTTGTCGTTGGTAAAGAAAGCGATTAGGTGTAAGGGTGTTGTTGGTAAGACTGAGAGTTGATAGATTTATTGTATTGGTTGACTGAAGTTACAGTTGGTATCGGGAGTGAGGCCCGGAGTAGATTAGTGAAGCTGTATGGTAGCACAAGTGGGGTGTCATTAGCTGGGTTGATCTATTGATCTTCAGGGTTGAAATCGACACCACGGAGGTGTGTGGATGAGCTGGCGGATGAGTGATGAAGTTGAGTCATTGAGCAGGACTGTTTTTGGCAAGGTGTGTGTGTTTTTATAAGTGTGATTTAACAGGTGCAGGCTCAGAATTTTTTTTTTTTTTTGCTATTGTATTTTAGATTTTTGCAGGGATTTGTTTTGTGGACCCAGTGTGATGCTCAGAGCCTCTGTGCAGAAGATGACTTTTTTATTTGTTTTTTTTTTTGCTTTCTTAACTCTCACATCCAGCCAACATGTCTAGTGAGATGTATTTGTGAATAAGAAAGATATCTTGATTAAAGTAGTATAACATCAAGTTTAGGAAAACTTGTAAAATATTAATATAGCAACTAACTTTTGCAAGCCATTTTAGGTAACATAAGAGCAAACCATATTGTTTTTATAAAAATGCATCAAATCAGGGTGACTGACCAAAATTATTTTTCATCTACCATTCTGCAGAGCAATGGGGAAAATATAATTTTCTCAGTTTTATGGGAAGACAAAAGAATTTGTTTTGATGGCAGCTGTTTAAGTTAAACAGAAAATGTCATTGTTGTTTACTTTTGTTTCACAATATAAGCCATTTCAAGGAAAATATATTGTTAATATTTATTCCATATATTAAATGAACTAGTATCCCAATCTTTGTTGCTTTGATCACTGTATTTTGGCTAGTACACCCTGTGACTGTCCTTATAGATCTTTGAAATATTTTGTTATTTGTGTATAAAAGTTGAACCACAAGCATCTACATTTAATTAAATTCCACCAAGAGTTTGCTAAAAAAAAATGAGCATACATGATAAAAAAATGCCAAAAACTTAATAAAAACAAAGTTTTATCATCAAAATATTTATGTTATTATTAAGAGGAAGGACTAAAGGATTTTTTGATCTAAAAATTATTTTTCTAATCCGTTTTAGAAACTTTGAAATTTGGGTTAAATATCTTGTTTTCTGGTGTCAATGTAGGACCATAAATTGGTGTTGGAAATTTGATCATCTTTTGTGAAGTCCGTGGAGCATTTAAATCATCAGATTTATTTTGTAAAACAGAACACTATATTATGGACACTACTTAAGAAAAATTTTTTTTTGATGAATAATCAACTTTTACAAGAAGTTTTTTTACTTTTTTTACAATTTTAATTAGAATAATTTATAAACTTTAACTCTTTTAAAATTCTGTATTAATTTGTAGCAGTAAAGTGATATTTTTATTAAATTAAATCTGGATTTAATAATCATAATTGGAAAAGTTTACTACAATTCAATGACCTCTGGTATTTTATAAAGAATTTTTAATTTATTCTATGTGTGTATAATAAATGTGTCAATACCTCATAAAAACACCCACCTCTGTATTAAAAAATGCTTTTCTTCAAAATTTTAAAATAAAGTAAGTAATATTTGTTTCAATTCAGATTAATTAAACTTAAATCAGTTAATTTTTCTCAGATAACATTTCAGAAAAGTATATTTTATTTTTTAAAGATTTTTTAATAAAGAGAATTTGTCAATATGGATGATTTCATTGATTTTACTGATAATCAGAAAAAAATTATTCCAATCAATTTAAATTCAGTTTCAAATACAGCAAACTATTTTGCTTATGGGAAATATTAAATTTAATCTATTAGCTTGGAATTAAAACTAAAATAAAAGCTTTAAGAAAAACTTTTCATTATGAAAATGCATTTTAAGCCTTAGTTTTTTGGGTTTTTTTTTAATTATTTAATAATTATTCCATCATGTGATACTTACTGCATTTAGTTTCTTTCACTTAGAATGTATAACTTGATTTATTGCAAATTATGATTTCGTGAAGTGTCTATAACACCATACATTTATTTCTAATGTGATTGTGCCCTGTTGGCTCTTGATTTCTTTCCTCATTGTTGTATTGCCTGTCCCTTTCATATGCTTAGATTTTTTCACAACTGCCTACAATATTATCTTCTATCTATTTAATCTTTAAGAAAAAACATTATTTTTTCTTTCCAAAATTTAAATCTCTGATTAAAATATAAAGTTTTGGTATATTTTAAGCTCAAAACATAAATACAGAAAAATATGTATAAGCTAAATAACATTTAATCCTTTATAGGTGATTTTTTTTTAACAAGTTATATATATATATATATATATATATATATATATATATATATATATATATATATATATGATATTCGTATATAAGGCATTCTAATCATCTGAAGACTGTGAGAACATGGAACTCTAGTAATGACTTGGACTCTCCTTTGATAAATGTTGACTTTATGAAGCATTTTTTGATCTGTCTAGATAATCTGAACATTGAACATTTTACAGAGTAAGAAGGTATTGGCCTTTGATCTTTCTTTTTTCTTTCCTTGTTCAGGATTTTTTCTTGTCTTAGATCTTCTTAGGTGTTAGATCTACTGGCAAGTTGTCTGTTGGTCATACCAACATAGTTGTTTTATCTTTAGTGTGTGTGTGTATATATATATATATATATATATATATATATATATATATATATACCCCAACAAAATCCCAAATTACCTCATATGGGGTATAGATCCACTTCAACCATTGGTTGAAATAGGTCTATCCCTGATAAGGTAATTTTGGATTTTTGTGTAATTTATATGCTCTGTTATAATAAATACATTTAGCTCTTTTTATGGATCAGATTTAATATTTGATATTACTAGGATCCACTTGGATTATATAACAACAGATTTATTACCTGTACTATATATAATGTTAATATTATATGTATATCTATATATTATTATTATGCAATAATTATTGCATTATCTTATAATTATATATATCATTATTATTGTTATAACTGCTGCATTATTATGTTATAATTATATAGAGGGTGAGGCAAAAGTCACATACCATATGGATAATTTATTAAAAGTATAATTACACATGAAAATTTTATTTAGTAGTTATTTAATTATTATATGTGATGTTCAAGATGTCCGCCTTCTTTTTCAAAACACATTTCAATTCTGTGCCTGCATGATTCATTAACATGTTGAAGAGTTTCCTCTGTCATTTTATGGCATTCATATTTAATTCTTTCATTAAGTTCCTCAATATTTCTTGGCTGTGTCTGATAAATAACTGATTTCAAATGGGCCCACAGAAAAAAATCCGAGGGTGTGAGGTCTGGTGACCTTGGTGGCCACTCAACAGGACCACTTCAGTCTATCCATTAACACCTATGGTGGGTAACTTTTGCCTCAACCTGTAATTATTATTATGTTATAATTATATATATTATTGTATTATAATTGCGGCATTATTATGATATATTTATAAATATATATATATATATATATATATATATATATATATATATTATTACATTATAATTGTGACATTATTATGTTATAATTATGCAGAAGCACAGTGGAGTAATAGATTGCAGGTCAAATTGAGGAATTGAAGAACCAAGTTTGAATTCCAGTTGAATTCATTACATTCACTTACATGCTATACCCTTGGGGAAAGAATGAATCCATCTCTTCTCTCCCCAGCTGTGGGTAAATAGCAAGACAGACTGGGTTCTCTAGCCTTGGGTGACAACCAGTCTAGGTAACTCTAATTTCAAAACCTGCGGTGGGTGATTTGGGGACCTTGTGGGATACTGTGCACCAGTTCTCTGTATTCAGCTCTTCCAAAAAGTGTGGTTGGTTCTGCATAAACCTTTGCCACTATAATCAAATGATATGTGTAGGTAGTCTAGCTGTTGGTTCTAAGAACTAAGCTACTTGACCCACATATGACAAAAACGATGGGAGAGTCCAGTATATATATATATATATATATATATATATTATAATAATGCTGCATTATCTAACAAGAAAAAATTCAGCCTGTCACATTATAGCTCTGTAATGATGATAAAAATTTGATATTTGTTATTCATTATAAGATTAAGAAAAAAAGTGTTCTTTTATTGTAATTATATACAATATTGTGCATGGGATTTTATCATGCTTGAGTATGTTGTTAAAGATGTTTATGCTAATGAGGTCATATTTAAATAGGTTTTTTCCTGCTTGTTTATTTCTCCATGAAATATAAAACTCAGAAGCAGTCTGACCACTTTCTATTTACTCTTTTACGATCACATTATTATAATAAAATAAAAATTATTTTACAAGTATTAAGTGTCTGTTTCCGATCCTTTTATTTGCATGTTCGGAAAGTAATTAAATTCTACCAGGAAGGATTTAAAAACAAATGTAAACTAAATTTATAAATATTGTTGATAATTTGAGAATTCTCTACAATATTCTTAAAGATTGCCATGTAAGAAAAGGTAAATTATAGAGGATGTTAGGTGATGTAATAAATTGACTAATAAATAAAATAAAATACATAGAACTAAATAATAATTACATTAAAAATATAAATAAATAAAAATTCAACATCAACATTTCCACACTTTAATTTATTAGACAACTAGTTACATCACTTAGTGTCATTTATAATTTACCTAATTACTTAAAAATGTTTTTCTGGTGTCAACGCAGGGCCATAAATTTGTACAGGAAATTTGTGCATCTTTTTGTCATGAAAAACACATTGATTTGTAAATTCTCTCAAAAATCAGATAATTGTCAGATTTTAATGAAACTTTTAGAAATTATTCAGAAATAAATGGGATTATTTTTCAAATATTTCTTTTTTGGAAAATCTTAAAAGTATATTTTATTTTTAAAATATTTTTTTAATAAAGACTTATGTTGTGTTGACAGATTTGTCAATATGGATGAATTTATCGATTTTTCTGATAAGTAGTGAAAAAAAAATTCCAATCAGTTTAAATTTAAAATTTTAAATGCAGTTAATTTTGCTTAATTAAAACTAAAATTAAATTTTCAAGAACGATTTTTCATTTTTAAAAATGCATTTTAAACTTCAGAAATTTTATTTTTTTATTTTTTTTATTTATTTATTTATTTTTTTTTTTGAACATACCTATTTTTGTGAATACGCATGTTTGAGTGGATGCCCTGTTTTTATTTATTTTAAACAGCCTTCATATGGGAGAGGCTTAATAAAACCTTCATATGGGAGAGGCTTAATAAAGTGGCAAAACTGTTTAAAGCATGCTGAAGTAGATGTTAGTTTCTACTATAAAGTAGATGTTAGTTTCTACTATAAAGTGGATGCAAGTTTGAACCCTTCCAAAGAGCAAATTTTTCTTTTTTTTTTCTGTCTCTGAAATGCACAGACTGGTAGATAAAATTCATATTGTTTAAAATAAAATAAAAAACAAGGTGTCTACTCAAGCATGTCTATCTACAAAAATAATGTTTAAATTAATAAAAAAAAGATGTAGAATCAATTTAGGCATGCCTATCATCCGGTTAATACTCCTCCACAATTTTTTGAACAGGAGTAGAGGTTTAGCCCTTGTTTCCTGTTTAGGATTGGGTTTCCAGTTTCTTCAACTCTGTACTTCTGAGGTTTCCATCTGAAATTTTAAATTTTAATCAATAATTATTATTTTTTTCTTCTCCCAATAGGAGTAGATAGTGAACTCCCAAATAAAAACAAAACCCTATGAAAGTGTAATAATACCATCATTGCCTTCTTATATATATATAAAATATACCAACACTACTCATATAGTGTAGAATTATCAACAATACCTATTTATTATAGAATTACCAAAAATACCTATGTATTGTAGAATTACAAACAATACCCATTTATTGTAGAATTACCAACAATACATCTTCTGTAGTTAATGGCATACACTTGTGTTCAAAATATTTAGCTTTCAGCCTTAAATAATCCATAAAGGATGATCTGCCCATAAACAAAATCAGCTGAACAAAAAACATGAAAGAACACTTCCAGTACATTAATTCATATAATATCCTACAATTTCTTGAATCAAACTGTATTCCAAAATATAACTTCAACAAAACTACAATATAAACCATACATATCACCATCTCTATTAATTATGTCCACACAAACATGTATATGCACAAAAGCTGAGCATTTATCTGCCATGTATTCAATTGTGAAAGAATAACGTTTTTATTACTTCAAAGCTCTGAAGAAAATTAAATTTTGGCATTAATTGAACCATAATGCTAACTTGACTGCATTTTAAAAAGAGAATCAAGAATGACAGGTTCAAAAAATATCAACTGATTCTCAGGTCAAGACAGTTTTCAATCATAAATTACATTAAACATTTACAAAAGAGTGACCTTAGATTTAGAATTCAGAGCTGTTTTGAATGTCTCACAAAATGGTAGATCTGATAAAATTCAATGCCTGGAAAAATAAAAGCATTTGAATTCTGCTAATAACATATGTACCAAATTTTAATTTGCAAAATCAAGTCCTCATGAATTGTTTAAACCATTGAATAAAGGATTTTTTTAAATAGAGGATTCTATTTTCTTTTTTTGGCTACTCATACATTAATATAATGTCAAGAAAACAGATAAAACAATAGGCATTCGTAGTGGCTATTCACACTTTAGGTTAGCTAAGAATATTTGTAATAAATTTATTGCATTTTTTTCCTGAATAAAAGTTGAAAAGAAACGTATAATGAAAATATCTCTGAAAACATACTTAGAGGGAATCAATATTTAATAAGCAATGTGGAGGAATACTTAATTTGGTTTCAGAATGAAAATAAATATCATTATCCTTTTATATAAAAATGCAATCTCCCCCTCTCTCTCTCTCTCTATATATATATATATATATATATATATATATATATATATATATATATATATATATATATATATATATATATATATACTCTTGAAAACCAGAAATATTAACCAAACTGTAAGCTACAACCAGTACCTGAAGATTGCATTAGGTATGAAACTCCAAGTTGTACTGCATGGGGTATTATGTGTTTTTATTAAAATATAAATGGGTGTGTGAGTGAGTGAGTGAATGAGAGACCCATGGTGAATGCTCAGATGAACTACACTCATTAGTTCCCCCTGTCTTAACCTTCATGGCTAAGACTCACCATACCATGCACATTGTAGGGAACCACCTTAATTCCATTCATATCTCCCTGGCAAGATGTAAGTTCCACTCAAGCAACTTCTCAAAAACCGTTGCCTTGTGGAACCAACCCTCAAGGGCTGTTTCCCCGATCACTACAATCTTAACCTGTTCATGTCTAAGATTAACAGTTATCTTCTATACATATCTGCATTATCTGTACCTCTTACTCTGTAAGCCTCTACCTTGAGTGGCCCCAGGGTCTTGTACAGGATGAACACTACTGTAAAAAACAAAAAAAAAACTGCTTTCCTGTTAATTCTAAAAGCAACTCATATTTTCTGGATTATATGACATAATAACATTTCAAATATATCTTGGCTCTAGTTTAAAATATTTGGCTATTTAGGTTTCTCAAGCAGCCTGTTTTACAAGTTTCTTCTATTTTCAGATATGTTAGTATACATTCCAAAGCAGAATTCTGATAACAAACCAGATCTCATTTTTTTCTTTTGTCCTTCTTCCAAGTGACCCTAAATAAGTGATGGATGATGTGGGTGTTATATATCTGTAGTGACAATCTGTTTACTTTTTAAGCTTTAATACTTGCCAATTCACAGAAATAGAGTTGTTGATAGTTTTTGAGTAGATACTATATTTAATGATAACAACTTCTTTTAGCTGCTGGAATGACTTAGATATTCTATCAGTTTCTTGATATTTTATGATTAGAAATATATAGGTAAGATGCACTTGTGAGAATGCCAGCAAAGATATATGCCTCTTTATCTTCAATAAAAGAAATTTGTTTATATTATATTTATATTGCATAATATATTTAGAAACAAAAGTGCTAAAAAAAGCTGTGACAATATGGACACTCATACAGAAGAGGAAGATGTGGTTTTATCTTGATCTGAAATGTTCCTGTTTTATAGTCGGCATATGGTTCTTTTTGAAGCCTGTTTTTCTAAGTGGTATCCACTTTGACTGAAGAGGAATGGGGAAGTAAAAGAGTGGATGAGGGGATTTTTTTGGAGACTAGGTGACAACAAAATGAACATTGATTATTTCCAACATTATTTGAGACCAGGACAGTTAGTCCTAGTCTGCCCTTGGCAGGAGACAGACTTGTCTGTCACATGGTTCAGATGCCATGTGTCAGCATGTGTAGATGAGAAAGGAGTTGAAATGGAGAAGAGATGATCTATGAGATCGACATAGAAGTTGTTCAAAGTGTCACCTACCTACACACCCAAGTGAGCAGCTGATGCCTTGAATAAAACATCTACATATAATATAGGAAACAGGGTTTGTGTTTTTATTTGTTTCATTTTGTTGCCTTGTAAGCATGCAGCATGCTCTTTCCATGTTTTGTCTGCCAATTTTCTCATTTTCATTATTTTTATATTAAGTTAAAAAAATAATTCTTGCAGTTTTTAATGGTGTTAGGTCAAATTTTCTTCTTTTGTGTGTGTGTGTGTATATATATATATATATATATATATATATATATATATATATATATATATATATAAAAGTGAATTATTTGAAATTAACACTTAGAGGCAACAGGCTGTTTCATGCTAACGCAATTGTCAGGCCACCTGATGTGGCCTGATGATTGCGTTTAGCATGAAACAGCCTGTTGCCTCTAGATGTTGACTTCAATGTTCACTTTCATATTTACACACACCTATCCTTGATATTGAGCACTTCA
Source organism: Acanthosepion pharaonis (assembly GCA_903632075.3). NCBI lineage: Eukaryota > Metazoa > Mollusca > Cephalopoda > Sepiida > Sepiidae > Acanthosepion > Acanthosepion pharaonis. Next base: position 229,454 of record CAHIKZ030001075.1, read on the forward strand.
TCCCATAAATATAGTACACCTAAGAGCATATTTATCATATATATATATATATATATATATTATGATAAACGATACCAATCAATTTACAAATAATCAATTATTCACACAAAAACTAATGCAAAGGTTAATGATTTAATATACAAAAACGGATACGGAGGTTTTGTAAATTATTTACATGGCGATGGATGTCTCGCCATTTTAAATCATTAACCTTGTATTTTTTTTGTGTGAATAATTCATGTATTTATATATATATATATATGTGTGTGTGTGTGTGTGCACACCAGTGGCCAAGATGAAGAACAGAGCAGCTGGACTAGATGATACTGTAATAAAGATTCTGACAGCTTCAGACAATTTGGGGATTTATAAAGTTACTTCAATGATAAATGAAATATATCACAGCAGCAAAATGCCAAAAGACCTCAGTAGATCTGTCTTCATATAGTGATGCTAGAGAAACCAGGTGCAAAGGAAAATAATTAGCTTAATTAGGCACATAACTCATAATTAAAAGTGTAATGATTAGAGCTCATAGAAGAAATAAGGTAAATACAATGTAACTTTGTTCACAATACTGGTCTTATTGATTGATTTGTTTTTTAATCATTTCACTCCACACAAGGCAATAAAACCACTAAGATACAATGAAGTTACTGAGTGTGAGAGAATATGAGAAAAAAAGACATTATTTAGGAAAGAGAATAATAAAAGACCAGGAATTAGGACAGAAGATATCAATTGACATGGCATTCCAATTTATGAAGATCAAAGTTGACTGGAAATCAAGAAACTAGAAAAGAGTTCCACAAGTGAGAAGTGTGAGAAAAAATAGCAAGTATAGAACTTACACTTATATCTAGCCATTTCAACTGTAAGATGTTGAGATCTTGCCACTAATCTGGTAGTATGCATAAATTTGTAAAGTCTAGGTACCAAAGAGGAAGTTCATCAGAACAATTACCATGAAAATCTTTAACAAAGTTTTTTTATACATATTCTTTCACACTCTGTAATCCCTTGCATCTTAGTGCCTTTATTGCATTACTTGAGGTGAAATGATTAAAAAAAATAGAAAAAAGTCAGATATTTTCTTATTTCCTTCCATGATTTAATTCAACAAGCAGATTTGGTGGCTTTGAAACCCAGTTTAAAATAATGTCTGAAAATTGTCGACATCTCAGTCTTCTTCTTCCATGTGCTGTGTCCCTTCAGACGTGGACAGTCATAGTTCTCCACAACTTCTTATCCTTTGCAGCTCTAAGTAATGTCTCCTTACCAACCCTCCAAGTCACTGTTCTGACATCCATTTTCATTATTTTCATGTTAATTATTCTGATGAACCTCAACTTTATGAATGTAAGTGCTGTACTAGATTGACAGCTAGAACTCATCATTTTACAGTTAAAATGGTTAGATGTAACTGTAAGTTCTATGTTAACAGTTTCTTCTATTGCACTTCTCACTTGTGGAAATCTCTTCCTGCCTCTTGCTTTCCAACCAACTTTGATTTAAAAAAATTTAAATCCAATATCAATCATTATCTTCTGTCTTTTTAATTCCTGTTTTTTTTATTGTTCTCTCTCCTTAGTAATCTTTTCTTTTTCTTATATTCTTTGACTTTCAGTAACACCTTGTGTCTTCATGGCTTTATTGTCTTGATTAAAGTAAAAAGGTTTGGCATGATTGGTTTATATATATATATATATATATATATATATTGAACAAATAGATAAAGAATTGGACAGATTAGAGAAAACCGGTGTATTTAAAAAAGTTGAGTGGGTAACACCGATGATATACGTGAAAAACAAGCTCCAGAAAGTAAAGATGAAGCTGACACCAAGAAAAACTGGGGAGCGAGTTACCCGCAGCCAAGGACATGCAGTATTATTAAATGATTTAAGTCAGCTGAAGTCACCACAGAAAACATTAAGAAGCACAAGATCAACAAAAGGCTGAACAAATAGAACCACAAGAAGAACCTACAGAAACTGTGACTCCATCCTTAAGAAGCTCAAAGTGGAAGGTTGTTTCTGGTAACATTATGGAGGTACCAAAAAATAGAAAAGCAGATTGGCAATATGATGTACTTGGTGAAAGGCGAAAAATTCATGTGCAGTAACCAGATCAGACAACGTTTTTCAGGCGTGGTTGACAGCGGTCCCGCGGAAGAAACGTCGATGGAGGTGATTTGCAATACGTTTGATCTAACAATGCCTGCAACAATTTTACCTGAGGTAAGCCAATCCAGGAGAAAAAGAAAGGCAACTGATAATTTAAAAGTGGATCCAAAACGTAGGAGATACGCTACGATGTTGCTAAAAAAAATGAAAAAATGAAGTTTTTTTTGTTTTTTCTTCATATTTCCTGTAAAAAATAAATAAAACTGTTTACTCCTATGGAGTAAAGTTTTAGGAGGGGGGGTGTTATGTGGGAACACACCTATTCTATAGTTAATAGACTCTCCCGCCTATAATAAGTAGGAGTAGTAAGAGTAATGTGAGAGTGAGTGAGTCAGTCAGACGATGCTGGACGACAGTCGAATACTAAAGTATCAGTGACCACAACTAGATTAATCTGCGTTATACCTATTATATCAAGTTCCTAACATTTTGTATGTCAAACCTATTTTAGGACTGACTTAGTACAAATACAAACCTCCACTGTGAAATCACTCCATAACAAATACTAAAAACAGTTTGGTGCATTTTATCATTGTAAGATTATCTATCAAATTGTACCTGAGTTTTGATAAAATTGTATACATATATGAGCGTGCATCAATAAGTCTATGGCCTACTACATAGTTATTAGCTGAAAGTTTATTTAAAATTTTCACTGTATAATGTTCCATCTACATATTCATCACTGTATTAAGTGTAGTGACAATGAAGGAGATTATGTTGAAAATATTTGTTATGCAGAAAAATGCCTTTTTCATCATTAGGTTATGGACATTGATGTACCTATGTAGGTATTTGTTTAACTTTATACCATCTTTGACACAAGGCCTAGTTATATATTGTCTTGGGTATGATGATAGACAAAGCCTCTGATTGGGGAGTTTTGAGGAGCATGGAACCACCTCTTAATTTCTGTTGTTCCACCCTAACCAGCAGTGGGAGCACCTGTTAGGGTCCCAGCTATGGGAAAATAGTGAACTCCCAAACTGGGGTCAGAAAACTATGAAAGTATAAAATTACAAGTAAAAAAAATCCAGCAATAGATTTTAATAGAAATAAAAAAAATTACAAAAGCTCCCAAGAAAATTAAATTTCAGCATTAAATAAGGTGTTAATATGTCATTAAACAAACCAAACCAAACCAAACCAAACCAAACCAAGTGGTATACTTAATGAGAGGTGATAAGAATTCTAGCCTTTGTACTATTAAAACTGATTTTGTAGATTGAGTAAACATATTAAAATAATAGATAATTTCTGTTTGAATTTCTAGGATGAAGAGTTATCATTATTTACATTATTTATATTTGGATTATTGTCCTCATCTTTATACTTACAACATTTCAGTCATTGTGCCCTCTGGTTTCCTTCAGGTGTCGGTTGTAACAAGGAATTTTGACATGAACCTTCTATTAAATCTATGAGGGTAGATTGTTCTCGTTACACTATTTATGTCAAGTGATATCTAATCTTGTTCTTATTCAATACTGCTCAGACCTATTTCAATACTTGACCTATTTCCACTGGGCTTACAGCCATATCACATTTAAACACCAAATCCTGTATGATCACTGAAGTTAAGCAAAGTTGAGTTTGGTCATTACCTAGATAGATGACCACTTGGGAATACCAAATGTTGTATGCTTGGATGTGTGAGGGATTTAATGGATAATGACTTGGAATTGTAAATTAGAGAGCTGAGTTCCAGTTCCTGTTGTCTTCGTTATTTTCACTTATGTGCAAAAAGATATGAATCTACCTCTTCTCACCCCAGCTATAGGTTAATTAGTAAGACTTGTATCACTAAATCATCTCAAAGAAGAGATTCTTATAATTTAAAAATATTTTCTAGTTTTAAATAACCTGCAAAGGTTTGATAAGCCATAGAAAACAAATCAATCAATGAAAAACTGATTAGCTACATTGTAAAATGTTATATCTTAAGGTGTTGTCTTACTTTGAAACTCCTGTAAACCAAACGTATAACTGACAAATATTTTTCTTCTTGTGAATTTGTTTCGGCGTCAATGAAATTTGGTGTTTTTGTATGTGAATTTGATTCAACTATACTTGTTGCTACTGTTATATCCTGTACTAATAGGAATATATACTTGAAAAACAAGGTAGGTAAAATAAGTAAAGGTTTATTGTAAAGAACAAGTACAATAAGAATAAAGGTAACAGTTATGCACAAGGTTGTTGCAAGTCAATCCAGTAGTGAATGCTACTATTGGAAGGTCGGTAGTTCTTGTGTAAGTCTGGAGTCATACTCAACAGATCCCAGCTAGTTGATATTTACCAGCCTCCCCACAAGGTAGGATGTGGCACAAGGCTGAATTTAATGTGAAGCAATCTGAGCCCGTAGGCTCAACCAAAAATTCCCTGTAGACCCCATATAAAACAGGGTCGGGTAGCTGTTTCCATGGTATATTCAGTATCCTTTTGTAGTTTTTTCTGTTACTTCAAGTCTTCTTCATCTGTGAGGAGATTGTCTAGCATTCACTTCCATATAGGAGAACTGATATTATGCAACAGTTCAGTACTATGAATTCAAATTTTTAAAAATTTCTATCTCTTTCCAAAATAGTCTTTATTTCATAGCATAGGTAACTTAAAGAATTTTAATAATTATTATGTTTGTATTTTCAAATTTGGAAAACATTCTGATTTAATGAATTGATTTTAGGGATTTATATACATCCTGATTGCAATATTGAACACATAGCTTTCAGGAAAAAGATGATAGTACCATATTTGACAAGGCTATAGTCTTCACTTTACAGTCTTGATAGAGTCCAAAGTATCTTCATGTCCTTGTGGATGACAAATTATATTCCACCCTATAATTCCTTTCTCACAGATGAGACAATGCAAACCTCTCACTGCTCTATCCCTACCTTCATGGCACCATGGCCTGATGATTGTGTTTAGTATGAAACAGACTGTTGATTCTGGGTGTTGACATCAATGTCCACTTTTATATATATACAAACACACACATATGTATATATGTGTGTGTATGTATGTGTATATAACCCTCTACCAGGAGTGGCTCTCGGGCCTTGTACAGGATGAACATCAGAGTAAAAAGAAAATAGTAGCATATATTGGATTATATTTGAAAGCCTACCACTACCTTACAAAGTATGCCAAAGTCTTTTTTTATGTGTCATGTTCCTTTAGGGTATGGGTGATCATGGTTCTCCACATCTTCTTATCATTTATATCTCTTAGTGAAGTCTTTCTTTGTACTCACTAGGTAGGTTATTCACTGTTTTCCTCTGCTCCTCTTGCCTTCAGTATGTCATGTAAGAGTCAAATTCTCTTTCTGATTCTAAGTATATTTGTTCTTTTTGTTACCATTTTCCTTAAAACGTCCTTGTTACTAACAGATTTAATCCATGGTATTTCCAGCATCCTTCTGCAGAACTAGATCTCTGTTGCCCCAAGTCTCCTCTTCATATGTGAGGAAATTGTCCAATATTCACTGCTATGTAGGAAGACTGATATTACATAAAAGTTTCACACTCTTTTCTCTGCTTCTAATGAAATTTACCTGTTGCTTAATACTTAGCCACAAATAATGAAATTTACAATTTAGTAATGTTGGGCTTTCAAAAGCAACCCAAATTGTCAACCTTGCATTAAATGTTTCTTGAACTGCTTCTATAATTGCTTATTTGATCCAGTTCACAATAAATTTCTTATTTATAACAAATTTACAAAATTTCAATATTAGGGTAAAAAGTTGGTAAATTCTAATCTAAGTGAATGCAGTGACAAATTAATATCTTCCCCGCAAAAAAGTGAATTCCTAAAAAGAATAATAATAAATACATAAAACAATAGAGAAATATAAAAGTTTCTTTCACAAGTAGAAAAATAAAATCAATAAAATATTTCATACTTAACCTAAGGCTATTATTATTTTTTTAATAAAGGGTCAGATTATAATCTGGAATTATCAGAATGTGGTGGTGATGACAATTCATTGCTTGTTAAGAGCTACAATAAATGAAATACAATCTATATAATTAAAGTGTTCATTTGTCAGTGAAAACAGAACTGCATTTACAGGTAAAGAATTTAAAGAATTCTGTGCTTCATTGGACATTGAACATGTCACAACTCCAATTTACCACCCAAGGTCAAATGAACAAGAACACATTCAAATGAGCATTAAAGAAAAATCAAAGAGTAGACACAGAGGAGAAAGCTATACAGAAATTCTTAGCAGTATACAGATTAACACCGAACACAAACAATACAGCAAAATTGTCACCTACTGAATTGATGTTTGTGAGAAAAAAAAGATCAATATTTGACAGATTGTTGCCTTGTTCAAAAAAGAAAATGCATAACAAAGAGAATTTCTGTGCAAAGAAGTATGCACCTGGTGACAAAGTTTTTTTCAAGAACTACCGAGATGGAAAATGTTTTTGGGAGGATGGAATTATTTCAAATAGAATTGGAAGAGTAATCTAGACAGTGAAAAGAGAAAGATGTGTATGCAAAAGGCACATAAACCAGTTAAGACCAAGATACTCTGAAATCGTTCAATGGGATGATGAAGAAACTCTGATGGATGTCCTGTATGACATGTTTGAAATAACACCACCCAATAACATACCAGAATGCATGGATATATCTCCTACACCAGCTTTGCCTGTAGGATCAAGATATTATTTGCCTCGAAAGAGTACAAGGAAAAGAAAACCCACAGTGCGGTTAAGTCCAGAACTAAAAAACAAAAAGTATTAGAAAGTTAAATTTTCTAGAGGAAAATTTAAGCTTGTTGGGAGGTGATGTAATGGAATAACCTGTCATCCCCATGAGTGACTACACTATAAGTAGTAACTACCTATAAATAAGTAAGTCAATAGACAACAGAGACTAGCTGCAATCTCTTCCAGCTAGACGGTCGAACTCTCTGCCTTCAGGCAGAGAGGAACATGGATGAGGCTCCGCTGAAGGGCAGAGTCTCATTTGGGGAGGTAGATTGCCCCTGAACCCATTTATAGAGAATGGCTCGGAGTACCCACATTAAACTGGCCTAGTAAATACTGGCTAGCTAGGATCTGTTGAGTATGACTCAGACTTACACGAGAACTATCAACCTTCCAATAGTAGCCCTTACTAGTGGATTGACTTGCAATGACCTTGTGCATAACTGTTACCTTTATTCTTATTGTACTGGTTTTTTATAATAAACCTTTACTTATTTTATCCACCTTGTTTTTCAAGTATATATTCCTATTAGCATGGAATATAATAGAGCAATAACAAAGTTTTAGAGAAAATGGAAAAAAGGACACTTCTACTTGACATCAAAAAGAGAAAGTTAAAATTTCTAGGGCACATAGGGGGGGGAGAATGAGGGCTTAGTAAATATTGAAGGCAAAAATGACAAACAGTGCATAAATGAACTTGTATAAATGGTTGGCAGATAATAGCTTAGGAGAGATAGCAAAAAGAAAAAATTACTTAGTGCTAAAAACGACAAAAAATTGTGTCAAGCCATGATTGCCAACGTTCTAAAGGGACACGGCACATAGAAGACAATCTACTTTTCAAAACAGATTCAGAATTAATCAATAGAGTTAAAAATAGCTTAGCTCAAATGGGAGAGTAATGTTTCTTGTAATATAATAATGATATCTAATAACTGAATTAATTTATTTGTTAGCCTGTTGTAGGCACTTAATATAACCAAATATTACACAGAATCCAATATGCAATTATTAGAAACAGGAGACCAATCACTAAAAGTTTCAGCTTTATGTCAAGGACATTCAGATGAGTTACATTGGGCAATAATCCAAAAATATTTTTGTGAAATATATCTGATAGGACAACAAATACAGTAATATGAATGATGCAAAATTATATTTTTTATTCTAATTGATATCACCCCATGCAAAGCAGTAAAGCCACAGGGTTACAGGGTGTTGAGGAATTAGGAACAGAAACATTAATAATGAGTGGAAAGAGGAAAAGAGTATTCAGGAGGACAGCAGATAGTAATTGACATTGTATTTAAATTTTAGCAGATTAATGTTGGCTGGAAAGCATGGAGCTGAAAGGGAGTTCCACAAGTGAGAAGTGTGAGAAAAGAAACTGTTAGCATAGAATTTATGGTTACATCTAGCCAGCTCAACTGTAAATTGATGAGATTTCAATGCCAGACTACTACTGCACTTAAATTCAAAAATTCTAGGTATCATAACAAAGAGCTCATCTAAACAAATACCATGAAAGTATTTATAGAAAAAGCACAGAGAGGCAACCTTATAGCAATGGTATAGTGACTGAAGCTGAGCCACCAGATCATGACCTATAATATTGCTGATTCTTCTTTGTATTTCATCAAAAAGCTCAAGGTAAATAGCAGAGGCACTTTACCATATGTGGCAGCACTATTCTAAGCCTGGGTGAATGACAGACTTATAGAATATATAGTATCCCATATCCTAAACGTTAACCGCTACTGGGAACAAAAAGCTTGCCTGCAGATAGAGAATAAGATCTGTGAATATACAAAAATAGAAAGAAGAGTAAGAAAAAGATACTTTTTCTCAGTGGAAACATGAAACATCAGATCAGAAAGAGATTAATTTCTGTTTTAAATAGAACTAAAAACCTAGAAAGTAACTTTATCCATAGCTTTATTTTTCTTTAACAAATAGTTATTGTTAATAAGAGCTTCAAGTTTGCTTTGGATGATTTGCTACTGATTGAGCAAGAGATAGTGTACAGCTAAATAAAGAGATTTGCTAATCATATCTATGAATTTACTTAATTTTAACATAAAAGCACAAGCATGAAGATCAAACTCTCTACACCAGTGTTTTTCAACTGGTGTTCCCCAGAACACTAGGGTTCCCCAGAACACTAGGGTTCTGCAAGCAGTTGCCAGTGGTTCCACGAGAAACAGTGATAAATAAGCTAATGCATTTTTGAGTAATTTTTGTATAATTTTATATTTGTAATTTTACTATACATGTATGGCATATTGTTGGAAAAATCTTTGGTTATTATAATAAAGGCTTCAAACTCTTATCTTATTTAAAATTATAATAACCACAAGGAACATATTTAGTAATGCCAATATGGTGTCAGTGTGAAACCACCTTCACTGGTTAGTAGACAGGACCCATATCTGGTAGATTTGTGAATCATTGTGTAGCTCACTCACATACAGGATGCATGCACAATGTCCACATATGTTTACCATGTGAACTACAATAAAAATATGATATATTAATAATGGCATATAATAATTTTTATACAGGGGTTTCCTAAGACATGGAAATGATTTCAAGGGTTCCACAAGAGTAAAAAGTTTAATCAGCAAGGCCAGTTTAACTATTAACAATGAATAGCAGCTTATATATGTGAACATGTTATTGAAAAAAAAAACCCAAAAACCTAGTAGCATGCTTAAATTTATGCAATTTGGGAACCAGCGAAAGTAGCTCATTGGTGCAGTTACCATGAAAGTATTCATAGAAAAGACAGAGGGAAGCAACAGCATGTCTGTGAGAAAGTGACTGTAGATGAGATGCCAGATCAGGACCAATTACATTGCATAGCCATCTCTGGATTTTGTCGAGGACCTTGAGACAGACAGTGGGGACTCCAGACCATATATAGCAGCAGTATTCCATGCAAGGGCGAATGGTTGATTTATAGAAGGATGGACTCGAGCAAGAAAAACTTTCTGGTGCGGCACATAGAACCAGTGGCATAGCTAGGGCAGGGCGGCCGCCCCGGGTGCCAGCACAGGAGGGGTGACACAATGTCACCTCCAACAAAATTTTTCAACCAGGCTAAGGTGCCAAAAATAGTCTGAAAACAGTGATGGAGACACAGGGTTGAGGCGGGCATATGACTCCCCAGAAATAATTTATGACCCCCCAGTTTTGTCCCCCCGTCAGAAATTTTCTAATAAATTGTCAGGAAATTTGTGAGTAGGAAAAATAGCAATATTTTCAGCTTTTGATTTGAACTGATTATTTTGTGGTATTGGATTTTGTCTTGGATCATACATATAAACAGTAATGTACTGGTCAGTAGAGTAAAGTAGAGGTAGAGCATGTATGAAAATTTAGCTACAGCTAACCATTCAGCATAGGGTGAATCGGGGTTATTGGGCTGACATTTGAGCGGACTGCCCCGGGTGACATTTACTCTAGCTACGCCACTGCATAGAACCAACTTCCCTTGCAGTAGATGAAGCTATTGATTCAATGTATTTGTTCCTTCTCAGATTAAGGACAGTGCGAGACCAAGCAGGCACAGAGAGGTGCTCTCATGGAGTTGAGCATCAGACATTCTAATGGGAGACAGGAATGGTTCTCTGTGGTGGGTAAAAGAAAGCAGTTTTGTTAATGATGCTATGAATTTATATGACTAAAACATTGTCAAAAACATGCTGGAAACCTTTGCATCAACCTAATATTATTGAGGGAGGAAAAACGGATGCAAATTAGAAAGAAACATTTACAAAGAGATAGTTCAAACTTAGTATTTCCCAGCCTCCTTATTAGAGTAGTTTTATTTTTGCTAAGAGTACAAGGAATTTATCAAGTGGTTAGTTCTTCAGTCATTCGCAGCATGTTTCTTTAAAGATGCAGCTATGTACACTCCGCTTTCTGTAAAATTAAAGGCAAAACATTCAGCTAGTCACAGTGACAATAAAATGTCTTATTTTAAAGTATGTTAAGTGGTATTTTTCTCAAAGCCTAACCTTTAAAATTAATGCAGAGAAGAAGAGTGATATTAGATCTCTTCTGTTTCAGGTTTTCTCTAACATGACTGGTTTGTTTTGATATGCTTGTTTTTAGGCTCTGTTAGCATTTACAGAACATACATGAAAACAGCTACATTACCAATAGAAAAATTTAACCCACTTCAAAACCAGTCAGTGCAGAAAGACATAAACTTAATATCATGTGACATATTTGCTCCAGGTTATATATGACAAAATGAAAAAAAACTTTTATGTCATATTTTTGTCCTCTATGTCTTCATTAGACTAAAGCTATGTTTACATTGATGTGACTACACATGTGCACAAATGAGTGGGGATGCTGGAATTTTAAACTTTTAAATTGACATTTTTTTAAATATGTGTCTAGATATACAGTTGAATTTAGTTTCTTTTTCACTTTTTTTTTATCACTCTTGTTATTAAGTATCCCGTATTGACATAGAAGATCTGCCAAGAAGAGTAAAGTATAATAACCTAGATATAAATTTACTGTGGATGATCTTGTGATTAAAGCACTTTCTGTACACTTTTGCCTTAATAAATTACTTTATTTTAAATCAAAATTATGATCAGACTCATTACAGTGAACAACGAATGTATTGTGTGTTTTAAAAAATCTCTTTTGTGTTCATATAATGTTTTATTTAAATTTGTTGAGGTTTCTCCTCTGTATTACATGTTGCAATTATTACAAGTGATAGAACAGATTCAGTCTTCAAGTTTTATCTTTTTATTATTTTGTTTGTATAAAAGATTTTTTCCACTTTGTCATAGATTTTCCTAAAATTGTTCTGATATATAAAAATTGACATATATTTTCCGACATATATATATATATATTCATGAATTATTCACACAAAAACAAATGCAAAGGTTAATGATTTAATTGGCGAGAAATCCATCGTCGCAAACAATTCAAATAATATACAAAAACCTCCGAATCCGTTATGAATGAAAAGATCCTTGTTTCTATAAATTTCTGCCATATTAGTTCTTATTTTTACTACAAGCTTTCGTCTGTTCCTACAGACATCTTCAGGTATAGAATAGATGTTGTTCTTGTTTTTTCTCTTAGTAATAAGAGGACAACGAAAATATATGTATTGTTGTATCCGAAAAATGCTATTGGAAATGAGTTATTGTTTTTGGAGCCAAAAAAGCAACGCTGAGTTTGATTTTAAATTTTTAAAGTTGTGCATTCATGTACAAATATGGTGATGAACAAATTTTTTACTGGTAAATTTTCTGTCAAAGTGGCATGAACTATATTGTTCAATAATTACAGTAATGTCGCACTTATTATCCAAAAGTCCAAAAATTAAGTTTTAAGCAACTTAAAGTGATGCACCTTGATTAACATTATGCAATAAAACACTCTTAAAAATTCTGGTTGATTTGTCTATAAAAAGCTGCCAATCTTCTAGTTGATATTCTAGTATTCCCATTTGGGAAAAAATGTCTATGGATGTTGCTGCAATATACATCTTCATCTTCTTGGTTAAATAAGGTAGAAATACCACCTTTTTTTTTTGTCTGTTAAGCCATTATTTTAGTTTCTATTTTAAGACCATTCTCTTTCAGAGTGGAGGCTAAAAGTAAGATATTTGCTTTGACAGACTGAAATCTTACCCCAGTTCATAGTACTCTTGGAAAAATTGCTTAGAATTTAAAGTTTCTTTCATATTCAACTCCATTGCTATCAGCATTCCAAGTCTAATATTTCTTCAAAATCTGATGACCTTGTGTAAATGTTTGGTATAATAGTGATTAGGAGAGATGATGAAAAGAAAAAATTCATTAAGAGCTACAAAGGAAATGAAACAATTGTAGAGAACCATGATTACCCATTTCCTAAAGGGAAAAGATATATAGAAGGAGGAGAATGTTTTGTACTACATCTGCATGGATTAAAGTCAGTAGAAATTGAAACTGCATCCTAAATTAGTGTAGGTTGCATATTTTAGCTACTTTTGTAGCTCATAAACAAATTGGAGAGCCAGGTTCAATTTCCAATCAGGTTTGTTATATTCAATTTAAATACCCTCAAGAAAGTTATAAATCCACCTCTTCTGCTCCCACCTATGGGTTAAATAGTAACACTTGTATCAGAGAATCATTATTATCACCAAAAAATTCTTAAATCTTCTCAGATTTAAGTAACCTGGAAAAGATCGATAAGCCATAAAAAACAAATCAATCTGTCAAAGCTACTTTTGTATGAAGAAATCTAGTTATTTAGGAAAAAGGTTTTGGCTTGTAGCTTAACAATTTGGAAGATAGGATCCAATAGAACATGGTGGGGTGCTTATTATCTAAAATAAAAAGAATTAAACCAATTCAGCAAAATTAATCTTTGGATTAAGCATCCCCCAAATGCTCCAAATATGTTCAAAAGTCTTTAGCAACTAAAATTTTTCTTTTGTTGAGCTATGATATTATATATTTATATATATATATATATATATATATATATATATATATATATATATATATATATATAGTATGATGCAACAAATATTAATAACATACAAAGAAAATAAGTAAATTTAATACTTTCTATAATACATAAGGAAAATAATATGAATTCAAAAATTTGATCATGTAATGCTTATTGAATTACTACTTGAAAACCTATACAAAATATTGATGCCACAGACATTTCTAGGGGATAGAAAAAGTACATTTTGACTATCTCAAAGAATAATTTATATTGTAATTGTTTATACTTAATAATTAAAAAAAGGATCTTATATAATCATAGCCTTATCCAGTCAAAGCAATCTGTGAAGGTTGTTCACAAGGGAAAATTAAATAAAATATGTGGGGAAAAATGCTATTAGAAAGCACTGTTCAGGCCTATAAAAAGACAAACATTTCTTTCTTATACTCTTTTTCTCCCTCTTACTTCAAGATGTAGCAGGATGGGGAAAAAGGACACTGCACTGGGGCACGCTTGTTTCCCTGGTCCACTGATGACTGAATACTCTTGTCCATTCACATATAACTTTCAAAACCTCCACCTAGGAAGTAAATCAACCTTTTCTTTGGTCATTCCAAATCAGCACAAGGCTGACTTAAGCTTAACCATTATAACCATACTTAAACTGCCAACAGTAAAGTAAGTATAGACTTTTCTTTGATCGTTCCAACTCTGCACAAGGCTGGCTTGAGCTCAACCATTATAATGATGATTATACTTACTTACACTGACTCCTGGATCAAAAAGAAAATGGACCTACCCAAGAGACATTCAAAACTGTTTCCTTACAGTAAACATTATAAAAAGAGAATAAATGGTCCGTTATAGAAAGACTAGTTTTTGTATGTTTCTTCTTTAATTATTTACATGTGAACATGCAAATGCCTAAAATACACCCAACACACAACCTTTTAAATTCCATAAATGAATAACAATCATGATGGTAACATAAGTTAAAATAAATAAAAAAAAATCATGATTACACAGAGAATTTTGTCAATTTTTACCAAAAACAGGTTTTGGCACTCTATAGTGGCTATAAATTAATTTCAACATTACTAACAAAATATGGTTTTAATAGGAATAATATTTAAGGTTCCCAACAAGCCATTTATAATTATATTTCGTAACATTGGGTTAAGTTTCCTTTTATTTCTTCAATTAATATGTACCACATTTGGCTTCAAAAGCCAGTCAATGAAGCCCAGTCTAGAGACTAGTCTTTTGGTTGAATCTACTAAGAGTAGATATATTCCTGATGCATTTGTAGACATGTTATCTTAAACATGATTTGGCAGACTTGTGAATAAAGACAGATTTGATTAGATTTGTTTGTTTAATGGCATATCATTTTCCTTATGGGTCATTTAATGCCAAAATTTAATTTTCTTGGGATCTTTGAAGTAATAAAAATATCATATAAGTTATTCTGCTTTTACAATTGACTACATGGCAGATGATATTCAGCTTTTGTGCATATACATGTTTGTGTGGACATAATTACTAGAGGCGGTGATATGTGTATTTTATGTTGTAGTTTTGTTGAAGTTTTAGAATACAGTTTGATTTATTTAAGAAATTGTAGAATATTATATAGATTAATGTCATGAAAGAGTTCTTTCATGTTGGTTGGTTATTTGATTTTGTTTAGCAGCATATCAACCTCTATGGGTTATTTAATGCTAAAATCTAAATATTTTGAACAGAATTTTATGCTTCCAACTACAGATGTTTTGCACATGCTTTTATACTTTCAGAGATATGTTTTTTAGATATATATTTGTAGGTCATAAACTGTATTGTTGGTAATTTACTATAATAATGTACTATTGATTTTTGTTTTTGTTTGCTGGAACCCTAACAAGTGCTACTACCCTGGCTCTGGGTGGGCCTGGGAAAAATATCAATTAAGAGTTGGTTCCATGCTCCTCCAAATCTCCAATTACCTGATCAATTCTTTTGGGGGGGGGGATAGCTTTCTTTATAGTTTTTGTAATATTTTAGCTAGTTCATGCTCTGACATTCTTTGTGTGGACTTTTGTATGGTGATGAGTTTGCTGTTATCCTTTCACTGCATTGCATTGTAGACTAGACCTGAAAGTTGATAAAATTCCACCTGAAGAAAGCCATAAATTGATCCAGTTAAAAAGTATTGAGAAAAAAAGAAGAAATTCAATAAAGATTGCAATGATTCATCTTAGTCTTAGACAGTGTGAAGAAAAGGAAAGAGGAAGAAAGAAGGGGTTACTTATGGATGGGTTGCTTCAGCCTCGGGGGAATTGTGTCCAGCTAAACTGGAACCAAATGACCAACTGATATTTATGGTCTTGGTCGGAGGAGGATTGTGGGAAGCGGTTAGCCTCCTGATAAAAATCATCCTCTGTACTCTCACGAGACCTATTTTCTCTATCAGCCGATGCGTGACTGGTTAATTGTCATGCTGAAGGATTATTTCTTCTTTTTCTTCTCTGTTACTAGACCTAGTTGGAGCAGGTCACAGGAGGAGGACTCCTTTTGCAACCCTTACCAGGCTGTCGCTGCTCTCTTCTGGGTTTTCCCCACTTTTACTGCGTCGAAAGTTTTTTTTTCCGACAACAGTCAGTGACCAATAAAATAATTTTATCTGAAAAAATCTGTAAAAATTTCAAATGAAAATATGAGAATAAATGTAAGTCTGGGATTCTAGAGACATTTCAAACTTTCCTAAAGAAATCCAGTGGCTATTTTAATCCAAAATCACCATTGTATGAATGTCTCAATATTTATTAATATCATGTACAAGTCACCTCATTTTAAAAAAAAATGGTTGAAATAAAAAATATTTAACTACTAAATGAAAGTTATTAGTCAATATTTCTTTAGTAAATATAACCATATAATTGAAGGATATAGAAAATCTTATTAAGCAGATGTAAATGGGCTATGATGCATTTGTTGTGTCCATAAAAATATATAATTAAAAATTAATTATAGTATCAAAAATAATTATAATAAAATAATTATAACAATTATAATTATCATTAATTAACTCCTTCTAAACCAATGAGAAACATCCTTACTTTTCTTTTCTACACATGAAAACACCTGACATTCTCACTATTGGACAAGCAGTTCACATGGACAGGTCATTAATATGTGCATTAATAAAAATTTTTGTCTCCTTTTCCTTTACAGGCCATAATAGTAACATTTTATCTCTAAATACTCAACAAAAATTCAAGGTAATAGAACCTTAGACACTTGTATTTTCTAACTAAATTATCTGGACACTCAGTATAAAAATCTATTAAAAAATTATACCCCCAAAACTGTATATACTTTAGTTATTCTTTATCTTATCATTCTGTCAGATTCTGATCCATATTTGATCTACATTTAACCCTAAATTCACAATTTTATTTGTTTCTCCAATGCAACATAACAACCAGATAATAAATAATACTCAATTTGATGTTTTGCTGCTTCTAATTTTTACAAGTATTTTTGTAAATAAATGTTGGGCGAGGGTGGGGGGGTTTATAATTATTTACTCAGACTTATAACTCCCCTACTCATTCACTGAGGTAGTTTCATTTTTTATTTAAAAACTAAAGAATTGTTAAGTAATGAAAACATTGTATTTACTAGTCCATGCATAAAAGTCAAATTTTCATCATTTATTAGGTGTTAGCCTAAACAAATTTTTATATGAATTTGAAATGGCACTTGTAGTTATATAGGTTAGGTTTGAGACTCCATTTTAACTTACTCTTTTTAAAAGCTCATTACAGCCAATTCAGTCTATAGAGCAAAGCTGATTTTAAAACCTGACAAAAAAAACACTTTATTTTTTAATTTAAATCTTACAAAATCCATAATACTTTCAAGTCTTAAGAGATATCCATATCTATAACTCCCCCGCCTCAACATATATAATTTATCACTTTAAACATTATTTTTAGTGGATACCCATATTTGAGTAGATACTCTGTTTATTTATTGAACTGTTTATTTATTTATTTTTATCTACTGGCCTGAATATTTGAGAAATCTTATTAAAGAAAAAATATGCACTCGCTCCTGCAGAATTTTAATCTCAGCCCAGGGGGAAGCATGTTTGTATCCTGCCAGAGAGTAAATATTTTTTTTTAATAAGTTTCCTGAATATTCAGGCTGATAGACAAAAATAAATAAATATAATAATAAATAAATGAAACATTTACTCCCTTATAATACCATTTAAAGTGATAAAATCTGTCATATTAATAAATAAAAAATCCATTACTTCTTTAGAAATTGCTTTGTTTTTTACAATTCGATATGAAACTGAGTAGTTATGAAAATTCAAGAATCTATGACAAGAAGGATTTCACTTAAAGGCACTATTCCACCTTGCTTGATTGACAAAAGTTCTTTGTGACCAAGTTACTCTAAAGCATGTCAGATCTAATGATAGTTTCCTCTGCCCAGGGGGATACAGGTTTGAAGTTTGAATCCTGCTGGAGAGCACATATTTTTCTTTAATATGATTTCTTGAATATTCAGGCCGGTTGACAAAAATAAATAAATATACTGTTTAATAAATAAATGGTGTGTCTGCTCAGATGTGAGTGTCTACTAATAATAACAT